>OW618044.2:18556109-19156109 GCA_939531255.2 Thera britannica
TGTAACTAAAGATATTCCAATAACATTGTTTAATGACAATCAAAGTGCACACAAGCTTCTTGAATGTAAAGAATATTGTCACAAGAGAACGAAGCACATAGATCTTCGTTATCACTATGTCAAAGATCTGGTTAGGAAGAATTTCTTAATTGTTAAATATCTACCTTCTGATCAAATGATAGCTGATGTACTAACAAAAGCGTTAGGTGGATGTAAACATAAATTGTTTACACATGAAATGAATGTGATCCCTAAGTAGACGTAGGTGTTACCTTTATATTATATTCATGTAATTGTGGATTGTTCTGTATCCACCTACTACCTATATACTATATTAATATAGCTCTACAAAATAATTGCTGAAAAATGTATGTAGAGTCTAAAAATTGCATGTTGCACGTAGAGTCGTAGAGCATGAATTGTATTGTTATGGTAGAGTCTCAAATTAAGATTTCTTGTGAAATGTATTCTGTTTGAGTCACTCAAAGTCCTAAGGGGAAGTGTTAATATTTAGGATCTTTGAACGCACTCATAGTATATGGTTATGTCACTGTCAGGGTGTCTATGACAGATAACTGTATTGCTGTCTCGCTCTCTCTTCTGTTGCCTGCTCTCGCTTGACGACACGTATTTCACTGTATAATTAAATCTTATTTTATTTAACTAATCTTTTAAACAAATTGACGAACATTAAGTGTCTTGTTTTTGTGAATAAAAACAGCTTTAATGGACCCTGCGTATTTTCATTGACTTTCCGGCTAGAATCAAGTTCCCGAAGGTTTTAAGTACCTATAGTGTCGAATTCCACTGACCAACCTCTAATATAACTATCACCTAACTTTGAAGGTGGATATAAAGTCTATTTCCTCGTATACAATATGTCGCGAGCATTTTATAATTTTCGTTTGTCCCAACAAATAGAAAAACATTAAAGAAAATTACGAGGGCTCTAAGAGATGCTAGTAATCCTACATAGGTGCACTACCTACTAGGTATAACGCTGGTCCGTGACGCCGGAGTACAAACAAAGGCAGCCACTGCGGTGAACAGCACCATAATTTTTCAAGTGAATTAAAACAACAAACAACAACAACAATATAACAACATACAACATTTCCACAACATAGATTTAAAATAGTCATAAAAAGAACGTATAATATTGATGGTTGATGCGACAATAATGATTAATTTCTTATAATCGCAGCAATAAAATAGGAAACCTTCGAAACGCTATTCCCACCGCATTTCCCCGTGGATACGCTATCCACTGGCGAGGTCAGCCTGTCGATTCCAGCAACACGGCTCAATTGAGTGATCGCTGAATCCGAGTTCCATTTTCAAATTTTTCAAACAAAAATTTACAACTCGCATCGATTTACGCGATTTGTGTTGCTAGAATCCAGACGCCCGCCCATCTCGGAGGTCGGATAAAACTGACAGCGGGGAATAAGTTTTTATCCTTTCCCGGGGATAACTTGTCCTCCCCGTGTGCTAGCCAGGCTGGTCGAATTTTTCTAAGACTAGATTTTTTATCAACCAGAATTTTTGATTTGAGCGTCTTTAAAATTATAATTTTATAATAGTGAAGTGAAAATTAAATGTTGCCTCAATTTTTTTCTTGTAAACCGTCGCGTATTCTTATAAAAAAACATAGGTAATCAAAAGTGTATTTCTTGTACGAAAAGATCATTAGTCTTTTCTAACAAAATAGTCTTGAAAGCCCCGTAATCCTACATTGCCCAGGGTCTCCAATACTAAAGCGGCCCGGAAATTGGCTGTCTGTACATTAATGGTTCCCAAATCCAATTGACGACTACGAATGAAATAGATCAATACCTAGTTCTGACTTTTGATTTGAGAAAAGGTGGGGTTCTAGCTCAGTTCAGTTGAGAGAAGGAAAAGTAGAAAGATAAAGATATCATTTATAAAACGTTTCTTACATCCATAAGCGACGCAAATATTCATAAAACTAAAAAGTGACGTTCTGTTGTTGTGCGACACTCCACCCGTCAACCAAATATTGTTTTGTGTGAGACGGAGATCGGTTTTTGGAGTTCGCTACATTCCGCCGCCACCGCCCCGCCGGCCGCCGCCCATTCGACGCCGTCATCGATCGCCGTCGCTGCGCCACGCTGCCGCCCCGCCGCGCCACCGCCTAGCTAAGTCCTATCAAAGCTTACTTTGTACAAGCATCCGAGGGATAATCCTTTAATAAACGAGTAGTCCTTCTAACGAAAATGAGGATCGACTGCAGAGTGCGAACTGTGAACAAAAATGCCGGTGCTAAGAACAGCACCGCCTACATACAATCAACCCTTGCATTGGGAAAGGAGACTGGCACTGACAATGACTACTTTCTGCTGCACCTGCAGAACGTCACCCGCGGTCAACTGAAGAGCTCAAGATTCACCAAGTACCCATTGAAAAGCAACCCAACCAAAATCTACACTAGATTTATCGACGATGGCAGAATAACCGTATCGTTTACGCAGCCGCTTCATGATTTATTCATCCAAGCATTGCCAGAGGAGCTGCATCGTTTCCTGCTGGTGCTGAATGTCTGCCTGTCCGGGGAAGTGGGTGCTCTGAAGCCAACTCCTATTACTGCTGCAGCTAGAGAGAAATACAGTCGTTTGGTGGCACAATATCTAGGAGAACCTAGTACCTAAATAATTTCAGACATATGTTCCTTATTTACTGATTAATTAGTTTTCTGTGTTTGTATTTCTTTCATTGTAGATCGGTTCATTCAATCCTGTGGTTTTTACTCCAATATAGGATGACGCCATTTTCTTTTGATCTGATAAAAGTAAGGCAGCACAGAGTATTTTATCAACAAATAACATGTGCGTGATAAAGATATTCAATCTATGTAGATTTTGTTCACCTAGTTTATCCAAACCACACTTTTGAATCCTCTAATATAAAGAGCACAAAACTAAGCATTTGTTTACACATTACAGGCAAGAAAACACCTGTCTATTTCTTCAAATTATTGTATTACAGTTTTTTTCAGGCATTTTCTTTGTATCTCAGATGGAGTCTTATAAGTCTTTATATAAATTTCTTTTGAGATTGTACTGTTATGATGTTCAAAGTGGTGACTCCATTGTATGGGTAGTTAACAAGGTATTTATAGGTAGGAAGATATCCAGGGTAAATTTGCTAAATGCTTCATCACATACCATTTTTATACCATATTTTGTGGATACAATACAAACAAATTTCAGGATGGGAGTGGGCACTTTTGCATTGGAATATCTCTCATGCTACAAATATTACACATACTTACCATTTTTCCAAAATAAAACTGTATTTCCAAATATGCATACTAGTCAATAGATAGTAGTGATGCAATATTTAATATATTTTAACTTTGATTTCAGTATTATAAGCTTATTTTTTGTGTATTCTAGTCAAGCACATCTAGTTTTAAGTTATTATTCAAAATCCAAATCATTCCTTTACTGTCTTATCTGAGTACCTTTCCTTTTAACATAAATTCAAAATTAAAGGGATTTGTTTGTATTCTTATTATGTTTAAGCTGATGAGTCGAGTGAAAACTCAATTTGTCTTTATAACTATGTGGTCATCGACTCCAACCTACTATTCACTTTCATCATAATATAAATAAAAAACAAGACGTGACTTTAAAACATCAACGAAAAATGATATGTACCTCGGATTTTTCTGACATATGAGTCTCATTGTGATGATCTTGTTTTTTAGGATAGTAAGTAACTTTTATTATGTAACTAAGTATCAATAAATGTAATCAAAATTTTCATGTCTAATAAAATAAGTTGTTTTATTTGATATTCATTGAACCAGAAAGGGGCAACTATATTTTTTTAAATTGCCTACAGTTGCACCAGAATTTTATTCATATCTCTTTAAATTCTTATTGATAGCTAATGCATAGTGTATTATTGTCTACGTCTCACTAAGTCGGGGTGGCACTACACTGGAACTTCACTGCTATTTTTGTTACAATAAACGGTAGGAACCAAGCCTTGTTGCCCGTTCTTCTAGGCTTGGTCGCGTGGAACTGGCACCTAGACTCAGCTAGCCATAAGACGTTTCAAAGTGATCCTTGTGATACAACTGAATATATTGTTTTGAATTTGAATGATTGCGTTATTGCCCAGGCAATTTAGTTCTGATAGAGAAGTTATAACTTGATGATTGTGTAATTGTGTTTGTTATCACAATAACTTATTATTAAAAGAGAGATCTAAACAATTATTAAAAGAGATTCTCAATGGAGCATCAATTCTGGCAGGTTATTCCGGAGGTGGTTGGCTAAACAGTAAGTGAAGTAAGCAAAATCTTGCTGTCGCACCTGATGGAAAATGAGAATGCAGCCTGAGATGGTAGTTTGCTCATCATCTTGGCTATTTAAAATATGAAAAAAAATAAAAAGACTACTAAAAATATATGGGTTGGTAAGGGTCCAACCAATAACAAATATTTTGTTTACTGTAACTTGGCGTTACAGTAAACATCTGGAATACTACACTATACTACGGTAGGTACTGATGGATTGATTGATTGATTTATTAATTACCTACTACAGATTTTATCTTAACAGCTAGCCAAGCCTTTATAATTCTGTATGCAAGTGTTCAGGTCCAGACATCAAATTGCCAAAATTATTTTAACTTGGATAAACTAACACTTCATAATGTAAGTTACATAATATTTATTGCAATAATTATGTAACATGGTGATAGGCTTCAGTTTAGTTTAGGGCATAGCAATATTTGGATTGGACGCTAGTCGAAGTTTGAAAAAATAAATAAAAAGCTAGCCGTGGTGGTCTGTATAAAATGTGTGGTCTGTACTGTACCCGATATCGAAGTTTTGCTACCACATTTTCGTTACCAAAATGTTGTTTTCGTTTCGCCTATTTGTCTCTCTCTATTGTATGGAGAAAATATGAGACGGCAAAAATACGTTACGTAGTTAGAGTTGTTGTCTGCCTTTCCATGTGTGTTTATCACCATTATGTAAGCAGAGCTAGAACATTGAAATTCAGATTAATTCCTACTTTGATGCAATGTCAACACTTGCAAATAATGGCATGGGACACGAGGCAATGCTTTGATAGGCTATGGTGGCCACTCAACATTAACAAAAAGGGAGACATAATGGTAACGCTTAGTTTTTAGATATTTTATTTAGATATTGATCTGTTCTTAATCATTGTAGAACATTTTATTGTTTATAAAATTAGTACATACCTACCTATAGATTTATTATTATTAATAGGATCTACGGAATCGTTTCCGTAGATCCTATTAATAATAATTATATATAATTCCGTCCTCTAGTAGTAATACCTAGGTGGAAAAAATATCCGTTCTTCTCTACCAGCAGGGATAGATTAGTAGGGATAGATAGATAGATACCTAACACTTTATTGTACACAAGGATACATCACAAGTAACAGCGTATTTAAATAAAGTACAATGGGCGACCTTATCGCTGAAAGCGATTTCTTCCAGGCAACCTTAGGATGGAACGTAGTGAAGAAGCAGAAACGACTACTATGGATATGAGATATGAGAGTCTGGTGATTCTATCACGTATTGAAACTCCGAACATAGCTCTTCTCTTTTCATAGTTCGTTGTGCGACTTAAAACTTGTGTGTAAAGCCAATAGCGACCACGTCTTACGTCTTAGTTCCATAAGTCATCACTGGCAACACAAGCACTGAATAGACTTAGTCTTTAGTGTTTCTGTGATAGCTGCGATGAGAAGATGCCGCGTAATTTCCCGAACGCTGTCCATCCGAATATATAGGATTCGTCGGACGACCACATTGAACGCACGATATTAGGATTGGAAGCCGGGGCGGCATCCTTTAGACCACTAGTGCTCTTGTAACCAATAAGTAGGTACACTGACTTCCGCAATCTTCAGTATCCTCGGACCATCCGATGGTGTTCTGTCAATCCGAGACAGTGAATGAAATGATTTTGTCAAGCCAGAAGCAACCTCATTGTAACGGCATCGTGGGCGTGTCCTCTGCAGTAATGGCGAAGCGTGAACTATTTGTTCATAAACCTTCGTTTCCTCCTTTCATAATAATAAATGAACGGTTATTGTTTATAATGTTACGTTGTTAAAATAATGTAGGTAACTAAGCCGAACTGAATCAGGAAACCTTCTATGCATGGTCTGACAACGATTGATCAATTTGCATTTTTAGCGTCCGACGAGGAACCCGTAAAGTAGAAGATTTTTCAGAGCATCTCGTTGTCCATTGCCATATAATATTTTAATAAGTACTTACTATTACGTACTCCTTCTCGTAATACCTATCATTTTTAAGCCTTGCGCACATCTAAGAGTTCTACGGTAGCAATCAGTGAAACGCTGTCAAATATGATAGCGATTTTAGGCAGCGTTTCACTGATCGCCATCGTAAAACACTTAGCAGACGTCCGCAGTGCGCGCCATAGTAGGTCCCTCATACAGAGAAGGAAAATATCGAAAGAAAACTCAGTCAGCTCTGCGAGTATTGTATTGACCATGTTTTTCCTGTGGGATTAGAGGTTGAGTCAGCGGTGAATAGGTGCTGAGCAAGCTTACTCTCTAAAAATCCTGTCCCAGGGTGTGCATATCAAGCGACCCGTACGGTAAAAAGTAACCCATAATGCTGTTTATAAATCATATACAATATATGTACACATTGTACAGCTCTGCTATTCCCTTGCTATTCCGGCAAAACGGGTCGATTGAGTGATCGCTGAATCCGCGTTCTATTTTTAAATTTTTTAAACAAAAATTGTCAACTCGCATCGAATTCAGTGATCGCTTAAGTGATTTGTGTTGCTAGAATTGCACCCCAGAAGTGTATAGGTATACATACAGGTGTGTCATTTTACTTAAAAAAACAATTTCCCTTACACAAATCTTCAAAAACTCTTGAGCTGTAATACATCCCCAGGGGATCTGCCGAGGCTGATTAGAGGCACGCCTCTGGATCAAAGTTGTGAAGTTTGAACCCAAGATAGAGTGTCGAGCATAGACTATTTATCACGAATGAATATTTTCGAAATAGATTTTTCTACTAGCCGTAGAACTAGGATTGTTCTAGCGCTACGAATCGTACGTAGCTAAAAAAATCTGAAGTAAAAGACATGAACGGAAGACTAGCGTAGGTTGTTGTCAGCCAGCATCATGCTGAGCTATGGTCCCATTTGCAGCACTTTTTGCAAATATGTAATATTTATTTATTTATCTACCTACCACGACTTCCTTTTAATTTTGTTTTATTTTGTTTGATTTATTTTATTGTTCTTATGTTTAGTTTGTAGGTGTGTATTTATTATGTTATGGCTTAGGTTGTTATTAATATGAATGTTTTCACCTACCTAGTTATCTACGTCACTACGCATTCCGTAGAGGTTATAAAATCACCTTTGTCCTTGTACACAAGTTTCCAAATTACAGGCACCTAATTTTAAACAAACAAAAACTGAGTTTAATTATATTCTAAAGGGCAATGGTCATAGTAAATTAATGTTTATTGCAAGAAATGGACACGTACGAGATAATCAGACCCTAGGGTCTTAGGTTAGTCTCCCCGGGCCCGACATTCAGAGAAGTTACAGCGTATTTAAAAACCTTCGTTACTATAAGTATTCTTGAGTGAGTTCTTGTTTGAGTTTTTAAATCTCAATCGTAATAAAATAAAAAATAAGTATAAAGGTAGTTTTTTTTTTGACAATCCACACAACACTTTCGGGCTCCAAACTAAGCAGAACTTGTACTTGAACCAGTTAAATGATATTTTTTTTTCTTTTTTGTAAATACATACTTCGCATACAATACGAGTATAACACCCAGACAGAGAACAAACATCTGTGTTCACCACACAAATATTTGTTCTAGGTGGGGATGGAACTCACGACCTACGGCGCAGAAGGCAGAACTGGGTTGAGAGCCCAGTTAAAAAATAAGTAGGTACCTATATGTACTTACTTTTCTAGGAAGTTAATCGATGTATAAAACCCAGAAGCCAAAGCTGTCAAAAGATACACATCGCTGAACGAGTAATTCCTATTGCAAGTTAATTAAGTAGGTAGGTACTAACACTTATCTAGATACCCAATCGGGTTTCTGATTTCTGACACAAACGCGCTTATGGACCATTCACTACTGTACCTAATACCTCGGAAAAAACCTACCATATGTATACCAAAGTGGGTATACATTATAGCAAATGCATAAGCCTTCTCTATACAAATAAACATGTACTCATCTACCTACTCTTTATTGACACATGAACCGGTAAATACTAGCTTGTCGTCACTTTGGTCTGATCGTGTTGTGTTCAATATTTTTGACTACTTAGTAGATATAAAATACTAGCGGCCTGTCCCGGCTTCGCATTGGTTGATATTTATTTTATAAACACATAAATTTTATATTATAGCCTAAGTTACTCAGGGTTAATGTAGCTTTTCAATGGTGAAAGAGTTTTTGAAATCGGCACAGTAGTTTTAGAGTTTTTTACCCTGACGCTAAATAAATCATCTACAATAGATGCAAATGCCTGTTAACTTTACTTACAGCAAGAGAGCTCTGGTGGTTTAGTGGTGGTAGCTTTGCCTTTCAATACTACGGTCGCAGGTTTGAATTCAGTCGTGGATTATTCTATTCGAAAAATGTATGCACACAATGCTAGTGCTCTCAAACGGTTAAGCAAAACATCGTGAGAACATTGGCCATGTCTTTCCTGTGGATTTGCCGACTAAGCTATCAGGATGGCCCATCTAAAATCCTGGCACTATAGCGTCCCGTAATTAGGGGCTTGGGTAAACAAACACCAGAAGCCTCTAACGTTATTTAAGTCATCTACAATACATGCAAAGGCAGTAAATAGGCCTTAAAAATAACAAAATTTTAGCGTTCTAGTCTGCATTAGGCCTAAACTGTACTCAAAAGTATTAATTTGATGGTGTCCGAAACATCAGTAAAAATAATATTAAAATCAAAAGTGTCATTTGGGACACTGTGTCCCAGGGAAATTTGTCCGAAACATCAGCAAGTCAATTACTCACAGTAAAAATTACAAAATCTTACCGTTCTAGTCTACAGCCCCATAATGATCGATTGATTTTCCGTAGCAGTCAGATTAAATTGAACATAATTATCTTTCATCGAAGGCAGTTCGTACAACATTACTCATACTTAGTAGATTTAAGGTTACGCATACGTCGATAACAGGTAGGTACCTACGTACGATAAGTAGTTGCGCATACACATTGACAAGGCAATATTGATCGGTCACCGCACCGCACCGTTAGCTAACTTGCCTCCATTACGTCGGATTATGACTATTAATACGTCATGTATGAACTCGAAATGTAATTAGAGTAGAGTGATGATTTCTCAATTAACTTTTAAGATTTGGAAGAACATCAACCAAGATGTATCGCCAGCCGAGCATGTAATCTGGTATGTCTTCGGTTGTTTGGTAGGTTTACATTATAACACACCTGCCTGCCTGCGGGGGACCCCACGGCCCGTGGGGGTCCCCCGCAATCAGGCCCGTGGGCCACTGTTTTACATTTAGGCTCTTGCGACCTAAATGTAAAACTAGATCAGAAAATTCGTTCATACAATAAGAGAGAAATGATATTGAAAAATTCGAAAATTGGTTGCTTCGAACCCCCGGGCTTGTGGTCAGCCACCAGGGCCCTTCCGGCTCAATCCGACCCTGCACATAGGTAATGAATAAAAGCACTTACTACGTTGTTGTTATAAGAATCAAGGTTTTTTGGTAAGGTTATGATAAACCAAATCTGACTAGGCGTGTGACAAGATGGTCAAAATGTTTGTTCAAAAAGTATTTTCATATTATGAATAATATACTTACCTATTGCATGTCCAAAGTTTTTTTGTGTGTATAGTTCACACACAAAAGCGTTTCGTCTTATGATCTACTTTCTTTTCGCCACACTTTCCATTTGCGTTAACATCCTCCGGATGATGTGAAATGATCGAGTAGAGATCTTAATTTGTGGTCATTTATAATAAGTAATCTGAATTTATATTTATAGTCCGAAAATGGAGAGGAAATTACCGATTCAAGATAGTTTTTATTAAGATTTTTAGTTATTTATGTTGGTATGTGTGTACGTGTAGGTACTTGAATCTAACTCATGTCATCCTTATAAATCCATATTTTATGTTCTGTTTGTTTTTAATTTCTGTCCTTAAATTTGTATCCTTGTTGTTACTTAAGTATAAGTACTTAACTATTTATAATAGCTTTTTCATCCATTTAAGTATTGTGTGTTGTGTACTGGAAAGCAAATAAATGATTGTCTATATCTATAAGACTAAAATATGTTTTTCATTACTCATACTCTGAAAGTAGGTCTGAAGTTGCCTGAGGGGCCTAATTGAAAGTAAAACTTTCAGCCCTAGGGAGAATCGCTTTCTACTGACAGCTGTCAAATTATAAAAAAAAACAAGTTCTATTTTATTCAACCATGTTCCAACTTTCTAAAGTCTTTCTGACTGCAAAGAGGTCGTTGAACCAAATTCCAACTTTTTATTCAGCAAGTAGGTTGGAAACCCATTACAACGGTAGGAAGTTTAAAAAGTCTAATTAGAGCGCAATGTAAAATTTAAATTTAAATAACATAAAGATAGTATTAAATAAATAATATATCTTCTAAATTACTTGCTTAATATATAGCTTCAACTATTTATTTAAAATAACATAGATTTGAGCAAACAATTTACCTTTTTTAAATTATGAGAATGAAAACAATGGCTGAATAATGCTGGCGAGCCATAGCCGAAGGCCCGCCAGAGAAAAAGAAAAAAAAAACCAGGAAGGCGGCAATTCAATCTTCATTTTAACTAATTTTTCTTTCATGTTTTTATTTTTACTTTCCAATCAAGTAATAAGTAATTTATTTCACCATAGTCTAAGATCCCTAGAAGAAGGACCTTCACCGAGCTGGTTATTTAATGAAACGTATTTTATATATAATTAAACATGCCAATAAATATATTCTCTAAGGGTTGCCTATCAAATTTCAGTCCAGGATAATTATGAAGTTTATGTTTAAAAATTTTTTTTTTTTTTTTCTTTTTATTCGTAATGAAAAGCACAGTGTTTACCTCGGTTGAAAGTCTTTTAAGTCCCTCAAGCTCCATTGGCGCCCTCGCTTACGCTCTGGCGCCAAACCCGTCTCGGGACTCAAAAAACGTGACTTTCAACACTCAGGTAACAATGTACTATTATGCTAGTTTGGTAGTTTGCGGTGAGCGCCATACGTGACTCGGATTTCAAATATTATTTCACCATAGTCTAAGATCCCTAGAAGAAGGACCTTCACCGAGCTGGTTATTTAATGAAACGTATTTTATATATAATTAAACATGCCAATAAATATATTCTCTAAGGGTTGCCTATCAAATTTCAGTCCAGGATAATTATGAAATTTATGTTTAAAAATTTTTTTTTTTTTTTTCTTTTTATTCGTAATGAAAAGCACAGTGTTTACCTCGGTTGAAAGTCTTTTAAGTCCCTCAAGCTCCATTGGCGCCCTCGCTTACGCTCTGGCGCCAAACCCGTCCCGGGACTCAAAAAACGTGACTTTCAACACTCAGGTAACAATGTACTATTATGCTAGTTTGGTAGTTTGCGGTGAGCGCCATACGTGACTCGGATTTCAAATATTATGATGTTTTTTTTCTAAGTGGATTAGATACCAACTACTTACGTTCTTTTTTGTACTTTGGTTATTTCATTAAAAAAAGCGGCCAAGTGCGAGTCGGACTCGGCCATAAAGGGTTCCGTAGCAACAAGTAACATAATATAAAAGTTCTTGTAATATATAGTTCGTCGAAAGGTAAATTGCGGAAAAAAAAACTACTTACTAGATCTTGTTCAAACCCAATTTCGGTGGACGTTTAGATATTTACTAATCTATACTAATATTATAAAGAGGAAAGATTTTTATTTTTGTGTGTATGTTTGTAATGAATAAACTCAAAAAATACTAAATCGATTTCAAAAATTATTTCACCATAGTCTAAGATCCCTAGAAGAAGGACCTTCACCGAGCTGGTTATTTAATGAAACGTATTTTATATATAATTAAACATGCCAATAAATATATTCTCTAAGGGTTGCCTATCAAATTTCAGTCCAGGATAATTATGATTAATTAATAATAAAAAAAAAAAAATTAAACTTTCCACTGGTTTGTTTATTAAACAAATTCTATACCAATCGAAAGTATAGACCCCAGTATTTTCATTCAATAAACATACCGGTGCAAAATGCTAGTATCGATTTTCCTGTTTATACCTGGCTACCCGAGAGTTGTGACCGGAAAAAAATAGGCAACCTAACGTTTGCATATTCTATGGGGTCTATACTTTCGATTGGTATAGAATTTGTCTAATAAACAAACCGGTGGAAAGTTAAAAAAACATTATTTTTTTTAAATTATTAATTAATCATATCCTGGACTGAAATTTGATAGGCAACCCATATAGAATATATTTATTGGCATGTTTAATTAAATATAAAATACGTTTCATTAAATAACCAGCTCGGTGAAGGTCCTTCTTCTAGGGATCCTATACTACCATTGGAAAGCTACATTCACCCTCAGTAATATAGGCTATAATATGTGTGTGTGTGTTAAAAATAACTGACCACCCGTGCGAAGCCGGGACAGGCAGCTAGTCTTTTATATACTCGTATCAACTTAGGTACTTAGCTTGTCATAAATCCTAATCAAAACTGGGCTAGGCCTTGTTGTCATTGAGACTGTGCTGTTACCAAACACACGAATTTATAGCGAAATATTACCAACAGATTCCGTCGTCAGTCTTTTACACTTCATACGTTGACCAACGTCAAGTTACACAATTAATTTATCTTTCGGCTCTGTTGATGTTGATTAAGTAGGTACTTTTCTATTGACAGGTCGAAAACTCTTTCTATACTAATATTATAAGGAGGAAAGATTTGTACCTATTTTTGTATGTTTGTATGTTTGTAATGAATAGGCTCAAAAAGTACTGGGCCGATTTAAAAAATTATTTCACCAATAGAATGCTACATTCTTCCAATTTGACATAGGCTACATTTCATTTTGAAAAAAATTAGGGATCCTTGGTAAAATTTGAACAATGTAACCGAAGGTGTAGAAAAATGAGTCTTAAAATGTCTTTCGTCGAATGCGCTGCCGAAACTATTAGCGATAGAACAAAATAATGTACAACAATATTGTCTACCCCGTGCGAAGCCGGGACGGGCTGTTAGTATTGAATATAGCTACAACTTTGTGTTACTTTATTACACGGCAAACAATACAATTCCGCCGAGACGCCATCTTAAATCCTTCTTCTCCTTCTTTCACTACTCTAGGGATGTGATCCCTTGCTTGATCCGATTAGGGATGTCCTATTCCCAAAACCTGTTAACACTATATACTAGCTTCTCAGCTCACTTGTTAGTCTGCTTTCTGCGCCCTAGATCGTGGGATTTACCCACCGAGAACAAATACTTGTGTAGTTTTTGAAAGAAGACTTTTTGACAGGCTGCTTACTCCAATTTGTACGAGTACAAAGCTCCCAGTCTAATCTTTGATGTTTTGATCCCAATTTTAAGTTTTGATGGAATTCTGACAGAAAACCCAAACGATTTCTGTCAAAATAACGTCAAAACTTAAAATTGGGATCGGAATCGCGTTCAAGGGTAGACCGGCAGGTTCTAAAAATAATATTATGAAATTACATTAACTGGAATAAAGACCCGGCCATATCAAGGCGATAAAACTGCGATGCGATGAGTGATAATAACGCGATCACATGAAAGCGACATTTGTCTCGTGGACATATCGCGGCATATAGTTGTGTGTGCTTATCGGTATGTATCGTGTGGTGTTATTATCGCAGATCGCTGTGTTCAGACTCGCCTTGATATGGCCATGCCTTGAAGTTATAATAAGAAAACCTGAAGGCTTATTTTAATTTTAGTAGAAAATTGAGTTCACTCGGGGCTGTTTTCACGGATTGCTAGTCGAACGATTTATTTAACTGTCAATTTGCCAAAAAAAAAGCTTAGTGAATTTGTTTTTGAAAGAGTGCGCACGAAACGAGCTCGTTGAAGTAACAGACCTAACTGCCTAGTAGGTATTGTGTAAATAAGTGTACTCCAAGACTGTTATGTTATGAATGATAGTTTACGAATAATCGATACGAGATAAACAGTAATATTTATTTTTATTATTAATTCGAAAAACCAAGATCTGTAGATAGAGCCCAATAACACGACGAGCGCAGCCTAGCAGTCATCTAAATCAGATTTACTTATGACCCTGTCATATTTTACATCTTAAATGTATTTTAAGCATTTTATCAGATGTCATCGAACCACCAACCTCGGCTCATCTTAAATTCGCAATAAAATAGAAATATGAGGAAAACTGGCTTCGTGTCGTGTACGGTAAAATAATAAAAATTATAATCATATGTGTCAATGTCGAACTCGCACAAAAGTAGAAGGTAATAATTATTAAGAACAAGTTTATATTTTTTATCGGAACTGGAAAGCGGATATTAATATACATACGTAACCTTTACATAATATACTGGCTTAGAACTAAGTAGGCAAGTGCCTACTCACTTAAATAACTCGCCCTTGTTAGTGATTTATTCTTTTATGTAACATTTTCTGAAACCCCGATCTCTATCACGATTATGATTTAATTTCATAAAAAAAACATTAACTTACTTACGCTTACTTATGCACATATATTATTACTCGTAGCAGGTAAAGTATACATAAATATGCATAGTTACAAATATAGCAAACGGAATTTTGTTTTAGTAACAGGCTTTTAGCAAATTGCCGGATACGGCGGCAAAAAGCGGGCATTGCCGGAGGGCGGAGCTAGTGATTTTAATAAGAGTCGGGTCAGTGTGCAACCGACGCACGCGCTGTTTCGTAACCACGCGGGCACAGATGGATAAATCGCTCACAATGTAGCCGTTACCTCGGATACTACCGGTCTAATAGTACGTTTGGAGTCCACCATGTCCATGGCTGCAAATGGTAAATGGTCTAAATCGATCAATTCCAACAAAGCAATCGAATCCAAGGATAAGTAATTAAGTTATACCTGTGATTGTGGTTTGCGTATTACTTACTATGCTACTACCCGAGTAGGTATACCAAATACAAGACATGGGGCCAACTTACAAAATACAACATTAAATTAAAGAAGAAGAAAAGCCAACACTAGACAAATACGGCACTCAACCTCAGTAAAAAAATAAACTTAGGTAGGTATATCTTAACTATGTAGTTGAACCTTATTTCCTTTTAGGGGTACTCAGCGTTTTCTTACAGCGTTTAATTAGTTCTTCCTACCTATTATTATGTCAAAACTCCATTATTGAGCAATAACGTTGATTTAATTTCATATGAGTAGCAGTGCCCAGAATAAGGTAAAGCCTCTTTCACACAAGGACACGTTTGAGTAAAGATTTATGCGCGCAATAAGGCAGTTAAATCTAAAACTGCACACTTAGCGCGACAACTTGGATACTGGAATATACTAAGGCCAGCCATAAAAAAACAACTAGTGAACAGTAGCCTAACACAAGCTCTGTCTGGCTCTGGTTTTGAGTCTGTGTGAGTTCTGACCAGTGTATTATACTATGTGTGTGACGTTTTGACGTAGGATTTATTTAGTCAGCACTCAAACAGGCTCAAAATCAGAGCCAGAGACAGAGCGAGACAGAGCTTGTGGCTACACATGATTAAAACCAGGTGTTTTTAAAAGTGCTAGACGAAGTACACGAAGCCAAAAAGATTACTGCTTATTTAAATCTATGAAAATTCTTTCGTTACTCTCTTACTCAAAATAAACGCACAACACAACACATGGAAGATAAGTTCTGTGGATGACTTTAGGAAGTAAGGTTTTCCGTGGAGTGTAGGGTGCACCTAAGAAATCCAAACTAAACCTCTAAAGGGCGGGTGCTGAAGTTTCTTTGAAAATTCCATCATGCGATCGCGTTCATCTAGCTACATAAAGCTACTTCTAGTAGGATAATCTGATCTACCTAATAGGTACTTGTTTGTCTATGTTATAAAAATAAAAGCTAAGTTAAATTTTGTCAATGTGTTCAATTGATTAGGCAATTTAGGCATACAAGTATGTTATGATTATGCCACAGTAATGAAGAGAAAACAAATTAATATTTCTTTATAGATTACGCAATGTCATTGGAACAAAAAGTTCAACGCCCTATTTAACAAGAAAACCACTTTTTAAAACCAGTTCCTTTAGTCGGTTCTTCGGACATGTTATAGGCACAAATTAATGATGTAGGTAGGTAGCTATACGATTGTATTAAGCTATATTAACGCACAGCCTACGCATTGTGAATGAGATTACTTTGCGATTTCATTGATTGATTTATGTAATAGTTTATTAGAGCAATAAAAATATCAATAAGGAAACTGTATTGCAGGAAATTGTAACCTATTTAAGCATGTAGGAGTGTACCTACATCTATTCTGAACCTACAGCTCTAGAGCAGCAATTGGTTCGCGCTGACAATGGATTGATTGCGCTATAGATGGAGAATGGTAGAGATTTGACTAATGTATTGGCTCTCGAAATTAATAAGAGTAAGAGCTTTCGAAACATGGATTATGTTGCGAGGTTGCGAGTGATTAGCCGTGAATAGGAGGTTGTTACGACAGCTTGCCGTCGCACGAAGCACAGTCCGCGCTCGATCGCCGGTTGCCTGCCTACCGACATTGATTGATATCCTACGATTCCGACACTCAATACTAAACAAACATAATATACTTACCGTACCTACGTAACGTACCTAAGCTCCCGTACGCGCAACTTATCTTTGTTTTGGACCATGAGATTACTACGCATCGTATGTACTAGAGTTTTGCTCTTGTGCACTAGGTGTAGGTGCTACTTATAGAAGTGTATACCTAGTTACTTAGCGACATCGAGCACGAGTTGGAGATACAGAATAGTTCGTATCTTAGCGAAAAGTTCGAACACAAGGGCGCGATGCAGGTACAGTAACCCAAGTACCAGCTGCAACGATTTGACTCCCTACAGCGAAGAGCCGTTAGAATCGTCAACGATCCCAAGCTCATCACCAATGCTTTGGAGCCACTCAGCCAACGCCGTGACATTGGTTCTCTCTGCGTGTTTTACCGCCTCTATAATGGAGAATGCTCAGATGAGCTATTTGACATCATCCCCGCGTCGAGATTCTATCACCGCTCTTCTCGACATAGAGACCGTGCTCATCCACACATTTTGGATCCATGGGTTTCTCGTACAGCTCGCTTCTCGAGATCGTTTCTTCCTCATACCCATAAGCTGTGGAATGAGCTACCACCCGAGGTGTTCCCTCTTAATTACAACATGAATATCTTCAAGAAAAACGTTAAAAAATTCCTTCAGGGTAGGCAACGCAACGACAGCACCCTAGGTGTTGTTGGTGTCTATGGGCGACGGTGACCGCTTACCATCAGGTGGGCCGAAAGCTCGTTTGTCTAACTTTTACATAAAAAAAAAAAAGTAATCTTGGGCATTCCGTACCAAATAATCAAGTAACGCTTACTTAAACTACTAGGCTTACCACAAGCTCTATCTGGCTCTAGTTTTTGAGTTTTTGTGAGTGTTGACTAAATAAACCCCACATCGAAACGTCACACATATATAATACACGTGAGCATTCACACAGACTCAAAACCAGAGCCAGACAGAGCTTGTGGTAGGCCTCCAGCCACTTAGTTATGTAACGAGAATAAAATGCATTTTTACTGTCAGTAAATAGCAGCAGAGAAGAGATTGCAAGCTATTGATTGACGCTAGTCAGTTCAAGTTAATTAAGATTTGTGCGTTGATACGTCACTTGTAAAAGCGATAATCAGCAAGGTGGACCGCTGCTGGTGCATTCATAACTTGTTACAATTTATTGAGTAGCATTGAATGTCGGTTACGCTCGCGCCGGTCTTCAACTAGCCTCAACAACTAGTCTTTGCGGCGCGCCTGTCAGCGAATGGCCCGCATACTGTACATAGTGTGGACGAAAACAGCCCTTTCCCTAGAGTGAAAGTTCGGCGCACATTTAGCGGATTGCCTGATTTCGCAATCAGCGATCCGTTTCGTAACACTAAATACCGGGAAAGGTATTTCAGTAAGAGGTATGCAGGGGCTCACCCCGCGGTTTCAGTTATTTCAGATTTCGGTAATCTTTTTGCAAACTGTCTTTGACTCCGCACGTTTTTCTGATTCTGACACAGTGGAGTTTTTGCCGAGCGCACGCCTTGACCGAGTAAGTCACTGCGACCCTGCACTATCTACATCTACACTAATATTCAAAAAGAGGTTAGTTTGTTTGTATGTAGGAGATAATCTCTGGAGCCAAGTTGTGACCGATAAAAAAAAGAATGCCCAGGTAAAACCTAAAGGAAAGCTCTCTAAAGCCCTGCGCACGTCCAATCGTTCTGCTGTGTCGGTGAGAGCTGGTCAAATATGACAGTGATATTTAACAGCACTGATCGCCACTGCAGAACGCTTTGATGTGCGCAAGGCTTAGCGCTACATTGTTTTTAGGCACAATAGCTTTTTTAGTTGGATTAGGTATAACCAGCATTTACGATCAAACCGTGTAATAAAAGTTAGATACTCGACGCGGCCGAAGTCGCGTTCGGGTCGGTTAGTCTGATTTTATATGCATAAAAATAGTTGTTAGTCTATTGTTTGCGTTTTTCCGTGACAGCGGAAGGTATTAAAACTCTTGTCTTTATAACCGAGTCGGCAGTGGCATAGCGGTGTGTGCCTAAGTAGCACGGGAGCCGACAGACAGATTGCCTGTCGACTTGACAAAAAGATCTTCTTATCGAGTCACTGATTCTTTCAAACCAAGTGTGGTGAAAGGATTTTAAGAAGCTCTTTTCGAGCACTTGACACATATTTTCGAACTTTTTAGGTTCTACGATATACCGGTTTCTTCACGATGTTTTCCTTCACCGACAAAAAGATGATACCCAATTTTAGGAATAAGACATCACTACTGAGACCGCAACAAAACATAGTCGGGGGATTAAAAGATGGCGTCGAAATGCGTAGATTATTGTTTTTTTTTTATATAAGGATTAATAAACAGAATTCTAACTGTATTCAATAAATCGATTTCACCTTATTACTATGGACCGCTAAGTGATGCTGTTTCTGAAGCAATCTAAAAATTAAGTATATTTAAAAAAAACGTGAGATATCGACTTCAAGGCGTAACTGCAGAACAGATTTAGATGAAATTTCTATAGGACCAATCTGAAGAATCTTTCAGAATAAAAATAATTCAAATCTAAAGGACGATAACAAAAGTGTTAAAAATGTTATGCGATGGCAAGCGTATATAAAAAATACAACCAGTATCAAAAAACCAACGCCCCCTATTCTTTCACCGGAAGTTTCTAGTAGTCTTCTAGTATATCTTTCAATCTTTTTCTGATTGAGTCGGAATCAGCATCAAATTAGTGTTCCTGGAGCCTAATTCTCGGGTTGACCGTGATTTTAAATGTCCCTTAAATACACATTGGAATTGCACAACCCCGCACTTTTTCTACGTTTTCCGTATATCGTAGCTGTCGAGACTTCTACGATGAGGTCGTTGATGAATTACTCAAGGAAATCATCCATTCTCTCTTCGAAAACAAGCAATTAAATCAAATTGCTAAATTTTTAGGTCGGCCCGAGAATTAGGCTCCTGATGCCATGGGTATCAAGTCTTATCAAGTACTTAGTACAAGTATCAAGTACTTAGTATCAAGTCGATAGGCAATCTGACTGTCAGCTCCCGTACCATAGCTAGACAAGTTGCATTGTTATTTTATAACGAGCAACATTGCCGCATTGTGTTTCTATGATAATATAAAACATTAGGTAAGTGTATTGACCGTGTCTTCGGCTATTATTTACATAAATACTTGTAGAACCTGAACTTACGGTGAGATTTATTCAAAACAGGCAGACGACGCGTTGTTTTGACGCCTATTAGTACAGTTAATTTTATTAAAATGTTCCGTCTATAAATAAGCATTTTTCTTTATTTACTTATGTGATACACATTACGTAATCTTGCGTTCAAAATAATAGTTGTCGGAAGCTGTATAACACAGCTCAATCACAGGATTACTTTGAGATGTCAAAGTTAGGAAAATCTAGGCACCAGTTTTAGTTGATATCTCAAGGTCTCAAATATCTTTATAGATAATTACGTTTTATTTTACGCATTATTTTATTTATCATAGATAATATAGCTGCCGTAACCAAACAGTAAGGTTCTTTATCATAAAATATATTTTCACTTTCCTTAGATGCCAAAGCTAGAAGCCGTTGGAGAGTTTGTGTTTCAGAATCTTATGTACGTCAAATTAAATATTGATAAGTTCAATTTTAAAACTGACATCCATCATTATAATACTAGAAATAGAAATAACCTTTGTCTTCCAAAACACAGACTAAGCAAAATTGGAAAAAGCTTCTTATGTGCATGTGTTATGCTTTACAATAAATTGTCACATGACCTGAGAAATTCAAGTCATGACTGTTTTAGTGTTAAGGTTAGGGAATTATTAGTGACCAAATCTTATTATACTCTTGACGAAGCACTCGCTGATGATTTAAACACGCCATAAATGTATGGTTTACAATATTTTGTACTGTTTTTATTATTTTGTTGTTGTTGGTATTCTTTGTAATAGTTTATTTTTTATTATCAAAATTGTGATTATCTTGACTTTTCCAAGTGTACCATGTTATCTTACTGGAATAAAATAAATGAAACTGAAACTGAAACCAAGCCGTAAGATTCTTGCGTTCTAGGTCCTGGAACAATATATGTAGAATCTAGGCTGTCGGCTCGAGGCACTAATATATGGCGCATAGCTTCACCTAGTTAATAAAACGTTTGAAGTGATTCTTGTTAGTTATTTTACTAAATAAAGGCCAACATTATAAATTTTAGTCTTGTTTGGATTGATTTTTTCCATCTATAGAATAACGCTCACCTTCGAATAAAATGTTTCCTTCTCTATGCTTGACAAAAAAGACGGAAATATTTTTATTCAACAGATATTCTGTACGTGATATATGGAAAGTATTGTTTCAAAATTACCAAGCCTTTTGGTTTCTGCTTATGTGCCTAAAATGAATTTAACTCGTACTTAACATGAACACGGCTATGTTTTGCCATAGTATTAGGAACGTTAATTATTAGACATCTCGTTCGGACGTAGCACAGCTGGCACATTATGGCAGTATATCCAAAAACAGATAGGTACATTAGAATTATTAGAACGGCAGACCACCTTGTTACATTTCCAATCGCCCCGAGCGGTACTATACCGCCGCCCGTTTCATTCAATTGCGCCAGAAAAATGAAATTCTCTCATTAACGTTGGCATTTGAAATAAAAGATGCTTTGCAGCGAACATCATTGTAATTGCCTCGTGCAAATGACGTTGTAAATCCAAGTTTAACGAAGTAGCCTTCTGTTTTAAAGAGCACATTCGGTCGTTTTATAACGAATACGATCACATTAATTATTTTTTAGATCGTCGACTCGCACCTTTTATAATTTGATTCCAATTAATATGTGATTCTGAAGCTTTTGATCTTAAAACCTTTCACGATTGGTTCATAGAAGTTTGTACATAATATGTAGGTAAATAATTATTATGAAGTCCATTTTGATAAAAGCTTACCTAAGTGAGCTAAGTAAGCTTTTAAAACTTACCTAAGTAACCTTTAAAGGAATGTTTTTTCAAATTATGTTTTTGATAAAATATTGCGCAATTGATTGCACACAGTTTAAAGATGCTCGCGATTTTGGATAAATAGATTTAGTGATTTTATCTTTCAAAAGGTGAAAGTGTGCGAGTGATAAGGACTCCGACGACAGTCTGCTCCCTAATCTATGACGTATGACGTACGTGGGTATTGGGATTTATTTATTTAAATTTTATATATCGTAACTTACTATTTATCTAGAGCAAGGATAACGAATTATATATTTTTAATGCTTACCTTTACTACGGCCACACCTCTACCGTAAAATTTAGATAAGTACTTATTGAAATACAAGTACTTGTCGTCTTTGAATGTGCAGTAAGTACCTGTAATTAAATAAAGCTTCAATTAGAATTTATGATACTTCACCTTGATATCAAGTTTAATGTTCTTGCAATCTTTATCTATACCTAGGCGTAGGTACGTGTATGTGTAAAAGGTTTTTTTAATGTAATGTCGACTAGCCGTTGCCTGCAGCTTTGCTCGCGCTTGCAAACATCAATTCCCTGTTGACAGAATAAAGGATGACCTCCTTTTTAGTAGTAAGTAGTTAAATTAAAAATAAATTTCTTGCAGTGGTATTCGGATTGATGACAATTAATTTTAAAACTAACCAAGACTAGATCTGGTTAGAAAACACTCAACAAGTAACTATTACTTTTATTGGTTTAGAGCAGGGATTCCCAAACTATTTTGGACAAGTGACCCCTTTTCCAAAATGAACAGTTTCCTCCGACCCCCATGGCCAAATTACCTACTTTTAAGATCAACCCCCTTATTTTCAATGGTCCGCTAACTTAAAAGAGCTGCTACAGAGTGTTATTTTTCATAGGTCTTTCTCGATTTAGGTCAATAGAAGAATACAGAGTGAGAATTAGCAATGCTTTAAGTCAGCAGACTATTATGAATAAGGGGGCGTATCTTTAGTTTTTTTCCTATTGATACAAAATACCTAGGTACTAAGGTACCAATTGGAAAACTTTGCACTTGGTTAGGTGATTAAAGTTGACTCCATTTTCTCATCAAAATTTAACAAAATAAACATACGTTGTACGAACTTGAGACTTTACTACAACAATGCAATTTTATACAAAAATATTAATTATTCTTAGTACACGTAACACAACATAAACAATACAGTAGGTAGTAGGTACCTAATTACCTATATACCTAACTTGAAAGTTTGAAATAAGAACTTGTGTTAATTTAATAGGGGTCGATTGTTAGGCCTCGTCGACCCCCAAAATCAGTTTTCGTTTATATCGACCCCTAGGAAACCAATATCGACCCCAAGGGGTCGATATCGACCACTTTGGGAATCCCTGGTTTAGAGCTCGAGCTCGTTCGGGTTCGTCCGAGGAAGAAGTACACAGTAAACAAGTAACTATTCGTTTTAGAGCTCTTTGTTCGCGCTTGTCCAAGGAAGAAGTACTACCACCATTACTGTTTCTGCCGTGAAGCAGCATTGCTGTATTTCGGTTGCCGGTGAAATTACTGGCACGTGAGGCTGAACAATTGTGCCTCAAGAATGGAAGCAGGGCAAGTGCATTGTAAGGCACATTCCTGACGTATGTGACCTATTATACAATGCTCTGTTCTAGGCGATGGTTGTCACTTTGGCACATCAGGTGGGCCATATAAAAAACCAAAGTAGAGTCTGTTCAGAAAGAGAGCCGTCGTGGGATTGGAGGGCGCTGCTGTGCTTAATCACCTTTTTTGTTTAGTGGGCAATACAATAGCGCGTCTGTTGCGTTTTGATCCTATCACAACTAGTGTACTATTCCTTTATTTAATTTTTATGATGCAAAATTCTGACAGAAAGAAAGGGATGAGCTGCCATATAAAAATCGAAACGTTAGTTCTCAATTTGGCCACGACGGTTCTCTTTCTGAACAGACTCTATATTAATCTAATAAGGACTAGTAGTAAGTCGTACGAAACTATACTATACATAGTACATTTTTGTGAACAAAGAGATATTATGTGCCGTGGATACCTACTCAGATAGGTAATGTAATTCGCATCAAAAGCTCGCAGCACTCAACGTTGAAAAACATAAAAAGCCTTTTGACAAGCAGACAGACAGATGGCGTGAACTCCTAAAAAAATATTAAGTATTTTGCTTTATTTGGAAACAATGATTATGTAACTTTTCTTACCATAATCTGACCTTCTAAAGATAAACAAATCCTCGTGGCAACCACAGATTGCTTCATTCATTAAACAAAGTAACATTGTTTTGTTGAACTAAGAGGTTTTTATACTTAAAACTGTATTTTATCCTACTGCGAATGTCTGAATAGAAGCTTAGGAGTGTTGATAACATAAAAACAAAAGACTTATTAGTATCTAAGCTTTGGTAGGTATATATACATACATGTGCGTTTTTCACGCATGACTGAGTACACCTATAGTACGGTTTTCTATAAGAGTTGAAAATTTAAACATTAAAGGCTAACAGATTTTCGACGAAGAGCCCTGGTGGCGCTGTAGAGCACTGGTGGCCTAATGGTAGCGGCCCCGCCTTCCGATTCTAAGGTCGTGGGTTCAAATCCAGTCGTGTACCAATGAGTTTTTCTGCCCAAAAATGTATGTACACTATGCCAGTGCTCTCAAACGGTGAAAGAAAACATCGTGAGGAAACCGGCATGTCGTAGAACCTATAAAGTTCGAAAATGTGTGTCAAGTGCAAGAAAGGAGCCTCTTTGAGGTGCACTTAAAATCCTTTCACCACACTTGGTTCGAAAGAATCAGTGACACGATAAGAAGAAGAATACGAAGAACCCAAGGTTAAAATTGCCTCTCTACAAATTAGCACAAATATCACGGTTTTTTTCACCAGTTATTTAACCCTCCGATAACATAAATGGCAATATAATATCAACCATATCATTTATCAACATTGATCTGACATGAAATTGACAATGACAATATTTTTATTACTCTTAAAACCTTGATAAAATTACGTTGCTGAATAAGGCTCGCATTGTTTAAATAAATTATTAAGTTTAATAAGTATAATGCCGAATTGTATTCTCGTAATGTCGATGTGAAAGTTCGCAGGCTGGAAACCATTATATGTGGCATTTAGCCGCACTGGTAGTCCTACATTGCCTAACCAAGAGCAGGTAGGCAGGCACACCGGCCGCTTCCGCGTAAGCGATCCACATTGTAGTGGCCACAAATCAACGCCTGTGGAGCTTGTGGATTTTGCAATTGGTACAAGTATGCAAACAGTGCTTTTCAACCGCAAGTAATTTATTACACTTTCCAGAGAAATACACACAGATATAAAAGCTTTTTTTGTAGAACCGTCTATGAATGTGAAAGCTTGTTTGTTTGTTACGTTTTCAGCGCTTTCACCACACCTGGTTCGAAAAAATCAGTGATACGATAAGAAGAAGAAGCGCTGAACTACTGAGACGATCACGATGAAGATTCAGGAGTCGACATGCGAAATAAGGGTATACATTTTTAAATTCCCCACTAACAAATCCCCACGGTGGGGCATTTCAGGAGTTTTGCTCTGTAATCCTAAAAATAAAAGAGTTTATTAGTGTGTCAATATGAATGTTTTGACTTGTCTCTCAGCTCAGATATGGAGCTCGTGGTAGCCCTGCTGCAGGGCTACCACGCTGCTCAAGCTCCATATGGTTATGGCTATGGCTGTCAAATCGTGTATAGATGAGCTGACCCACACATTCATTTTGTTCTTGGGTTTGAATGTGTTGACACTGTTGACACCATTTTGACAGCCATAACCATAACCATATGAAGCTCATGGTAGGCCAGCACTTGGTAGTAGCTCTGCCTTCTGCATCGTAGGTCGTGGGTTCGATCCCCACTGAGAACAAATATTTGAATGGTGAACGCAGATGTTTGTTCTCTGTCTGGGTGAAACATTGTATTATGAGCATATGTATTGCCAAAAAAAAATATTCAAGTGTTATATCAGCTATTTGGCTCCCATAGTACAAGCTCTGCTTAATTTGGGGCTAGATAGTGTTATACTACTACGCAAATGATTTATATAATTCAAAAACTTCACTGTCGCATACATTAACATTTTTGATGATTTTGTTATCATTTTACCAGTGGCAATGTTTACCATTTGGAGTAGGTACACTACGGGGTAACTTATTAATCGTTCCACAGTTGATTGGTCGCTGCCTCGCAAGCCAAAACGTGTAGACATCGCGTGTCGTTTTTCATCGTAGACCAGCTGCTCATGAATAAAGTTCTACTAAACACAAGGCAATGTCATGCGCTTGCGTGAATGGAAACGCTTTGTTTCGGCCACCTACTTGATTACGGCAAGGCTCTTTGAATATTCAATAGTGATCAAGAATCATCGACCTTTGAAGAGAATTACTTGTAGAACTGCAAACTTTTTACTCAGTGTACCAACTGTAGGCCTACCATGAACTCTGTCTGGCCCTGTCTCTGGTTCTGGTTTTGAGTCTGTGTGAGTGTTGACTAAATAAATCCTACGTTCAAACGTCACATACACACAGTATAATGCACTGGTGAGCACTCACACAGACTCAAAACCAGAGCCAGAGACAGAGCCAGACAAAGCTCATGGTAGGCCTACTGTTCCGTATTTGTTTGTCTGTTTGCCTGGGAAACTAGTAATATGGTTTGGAATGAGTTTGCATTACTGTTTGCGTTATACTACGTTTACATTAGTAAACGTAGTAACGTAGTATCGCCAGTTGCTCCTGACGCTATATAAATCATCTACAATAGATGCAAAGGCCTGTTTACTTATATTATACAAGGTGTATCTAAATATGTGTACTATGCGAAGGTGGGGGGTTTCAGACCACAATGGTGATCAGTTGTGGGGGGGGGAGATAATTAAAAATTCCTATTTTCAGTTTCCCATACAAAAATATTTAATTTCATAATGCCTAAATAAATTGACAACCCTATCCTTGTAACCCCTTGACCCCTTGACCTACTACCTCTGTAGATCTACTACTACTACCTACTACCTCTGTAGCTGAGTTTAGGGTTGTCACTTTGTATAAAGTCAGCTGTTCATGTTGAAACTTCGTTGCAGTTTTTTTCAGAGATACCAATCGAAGTTCGAAAAGTCGTTGAACAAAAGTTGTTCCCCGGGGGGTGGAAATTCACCCCCCTTCAGGATAGTACACATATTTTGATACACGTTGTATATTATACCGTTTGATGTAGTTATCTTTCTAGGGAAAGTTCTTACACTGTGCGTGTGTAGGTGCCTACTATTATACTTAACCTTACATATTATTTAGTAGGCAGTTGACACAATAGCTTGAGAAATGTGGGACATTCAACTGCCCGTCCGGAGAAAGTGTTATGATTGTACTTCGATCACTAGGTACTATCAAATATTACGTCATCAACCGACGGCCATAGAAGGCGGAGGTGTTATCTATTTAAATGTATAATTACTTATTAATATTACTAATATACGAATTCATAAATGTTATTTTCATCAGAGTTCGATTTTGTTTGGAAATATTGGTGACTTGCCTAGAGTAGCGGCAAAAGGTTATTGCAATAAAACTATCAATATATCATTAGGACAAAATATTATGATTTTAAGTATACGCGTAGGCTTTTGTCCTCTTGTTTAAAGATACCGCTAATGGGTTCCCAACTGAGATGTTTAGAGGAAACTCTTTGTTCCATAATCTTGATTAACATTCAATGAACATTTTTTCTTTTGTATAAAAATTGCGTTTTTATTGTTTTATTTTTAAGTTTTAATATTTTTAAACTAAAGTTACTCGGTGCCCCCACCAGTGGGAAAGGCCTCCTTTTTATAACATTTTGATGATAGCGGGAAGACGGTGCCTTGTTCTAAAAGTGTAGAGGCCTACGCTGGCGTCGCCATGGTCTACCCGAAAGTCATGGCAAAAAATTAAATGAAAAAAATGTGATTTTCATATGGAAACGTCAATTGTCACCTGTTTAATCAAATTAATAATATACTAAAGACATAAATAAAAATTAAACAGTATCTAGATCGTTGAATCCAATTTCCCCAGCATTGCACGCAACTAATTTTTATTTCTTCATTTGCCATGAGATTCTGGTAGACCTATATCTCCCTTCAGGAAATGTTTAAGCAAGAAATGCAGATTACATTTGAGGAGAACGACGTTAAAAAAAAAAAAAAAAGTAGACAGATCTGGACTGGCCTCTCAGCCCAGTTGGTAGTAACTCTGCCTTCTGCGCCGTAGGTCGTGGGTTCGATCCCCACCGAGAACAAATATTTGTGTGGTGAACATAGATGTTTGCTCTCTATCTGGGTGTTATATTGTATTATATGTATGTATTAAAAAAAAAAGTATTTAAGTAAGTATTATATCAGCTATCTGGTTCCCATAGTACTACAAACTTAGTTTGGGGTACTATGGGAACCTTAAGTTAGCTTAGTTTGGGGCTAGATAGTGTTGTGTGGATTGTCCGCATTATTTATTTATTTATTTATCATCATCATCATCATCATCCACAGCCCGACTTCACCCACTGCTGGGTATAGGCCTCTCTCTGTATGTGCCACTGTTGCCGGTCTTGTGCCAATCTCATCAAGATATTTATTTATAGATCAGGTTAATACATTGATCGTTTTCATATCACCCATAAATAAAGTAGATAACAGTACCGCAGCTCGCTCTTGAACGCAGTACAACTCCAAACAACAATACGAAACTTGATTCATTTTTTATGGCAGAGTTGCGAATAAACGTCACGTATACCTCAGTAATACTGCCGAACAATGAATGATATTCTGATTGAACCTGTATTAAGAAACTAGAACCGTCTGTAATGGCCTGGCAACAGAACAACACAACTTATATTGACATATTGACCCATATGCACCTTAGTTTTTCCGGCTGTTTTTCCTGACCACTACAATCTGGGTCTCTTCAAGGCAAGAGTGAATTAGTGTCTTCTAGACCATCCTGCTCCATCGTCGGCTACATCGTCGCTTACCATCGGTTGAGATTGTAGTCTGATTACGGTCTATATCATGATGATGAGTAAATCCATCCAATGGTTGACTGGTAGATACTTCATACTTCAAGCGAATAAACACATTTCATTTCATAGAGATCCCTGTTTAGCGATAAAACTGGCCATTGTATGAAGCAAATAGTTTTAAGTTTTTTAACGTTCCTGTTCTTTTATAATTTGTTGTGTGCAATAAAGTATTTACCATGTATCTATTTAGATCATGTAAAAAAATGTTATTCAATTGGTAGTATTTTCTGGCTAAGCGTTCAGCTATTGTAAAATACTGTCGGTTCAACGTTACATTTAATTCCAATTAAAACGGCAAAAGAAACGAATTATGTTGGTACTGAGCCCATATCCCTCACAAGTTGCAAAACCACAACTAAACTAAACTGGAGCAACAAAAATGCCGACAATGTGAATTACAGTGGATACCTACTTACATAGGAAACAACCCGTTTGGTGTTTCAACTCTACTCGTAGTTTTATACTTTATTCGTTATTTAATTTTTTTTTTACGAAATATGTAGCCCTCAATAAAGATTTTATTTATTTACAATTCTGGGTGTCGATTCTGAAAACACAAATCACTAAAGCAATCGCGTAAATCGATGTGAGTTGTCAATTTTTGTTTGAAAAATTTGAAAATGGAACGCGGATTCAGCGATCACTCGACGATCACTCAATCGAACCGTGTTGCTGTTTCCCATTTTTGATACCGTAAGCCCCTCTTTTGAACTGAGAACTACTAATTATACTAGTTATTTTCATAGTTGGTTTAGGCCCGATTCCACGGGTGACTAATCAACCAATCAAATACTTGACAGCTGTTTAACTAAAATTAATGCTTAGGAATTTTGAGATATACAACTGTCAAATATTTGGATTGGTCAATTAGTCATCCGTAGAATGGGTACGTGGGTCAGAAAACGATTTATCTAGGTGCAAAATTAAGCGATAGATAGACATAGATGAGTTTACATAAAAAAACAAATACTTACTAATTTCGGATATTTAAGCTTATTCGATTTACATACAAACTTATTAAAAAATGTATTTTGTTATTTACGAAGACTAACTATAAATACTATTTAAGGACTTTTTAAAAACTAGCAAGACTTACTAGTAAAATAAACATACTAATACACGAGCAAGGAAACTACCCTAAAGCTATGATAAAATTAGTATGACTCGTACTTAGAAGGTGCAGCTGTGGTAATGGCCACCAATATTTATTTATTTCGTTTAAACACATATGTTATACATAATTATTGCAAATAGTCGGCGTTCATTAAAACCTTTAATTGGAAGTAGTTTAGTAATCTGGCAATCAGGCACTAATGGTGAACTAGGCTGTCCTTACCTTTCATGTTCGTGCAATCTAAGCTAAACTTAGCTAAAGCCAAATTAAATAATATTGTCAATTCCACTCTCAAACAAGTCATTTTTAAGAAGTAATTGCGGTTAGCATTGATTCAATACCAACTTAGTCCTCGGTTTCCTCACTGGATAATGATGGAAAATATTTTCTTCCATTCATCATCATCATCATCCGCAGCCCGACTTAACCCACTGTTGGGCATAGGCTTGGGCAGGCCTTTCTTTGCTCCTGCCACTTACCACGATCTTGGGCTACCCTCATCCAACTGCGGCCCACGACGCTGGTAATGTCGTCAACCCATCGTGCTATGCCAACAACGCCTCTCTTCCTCCTCGTCGTCGGCCACCACTCCATCAATCTTTTGCACCACCTGTCGCCACCACGCCTTGCCCTGGTGTCCTGCCCAACTCCATTTGAGTTCCATAATTCGTATGCCGACGTCTTGGATTCTTCCATTATCTATTTTTAATACATACTTAGAATACGATTAACACCCACACAGAGAACAAACATCTGTGTTAACCACACAAATAGGTATCGATCCCACGACCTACGGAGCAGAAGGCAGAGCTAAGACCAACTGAGCTGAGAGCCCAGATTGTTAAAGACGAATCATCATCATCCCTACATTTACAGGAAGAACGATTCTGAGCCTTTTCCTTCCACCGACTTCCCGCGATTTTATCGAAGCCGTCGGTCCATCTGGTGGGCGCCCTACGTTTCGTTTTGGTCGCCATTCGAGAACCTTTATTCCCCAACGGTTGTCGGTTCTTCGAGCTATATGACCTGCCCATTGTCACTTCAACTTACTAACTCTACGAGCTATGTCGGTGACCTTGGTTCTTCTACGGATATCCTCATTTCTGATTCTATGTTGTGAAACTCCCAGCATAGCTCTCTCTATAGCTCGTTGCGCGACTTTGAGGTTGTGCACGAGGCCAATAGTTAGCGACCACGTCAAATTTTTTTACTAAACGTTAACTAACGATTTTGTTTTAATATGTAATTGCTTGTGATTTATCGAGAAACGTGGTTTTAAGGTCTTGTTGAAGCTATAATCCTCAGGATGATTACACACAGTATATCTACAGTAATGGTTTTAATAACTTTACCAACGTACTCGATTCGTACCTAAAACAAGTGACCTTAAAAGTGTACACTTCCGTGATTGCTGCCGGGCCCAGCCTGATATAAAACAATATAACATGTACAGTACATACTAGACAGGTATACTTTACATAGCTATACCGTGAGGTGTAAAAGCACAAAAGTAAGTTCAAATATTTACACAGGCGCGAAATATCAGATAAAAAATAAACCCAAGTAGAAAATCTACATTTATGTGCTCTATTACTATACCAAATACGTTACATAACGCATGATTCCTAAATAAAATTCCTATTTTTCGTCAGTTAAAAAAAAACAAAATGACTTTGCATATACTATAATTATTCAAAAACAGTTTAACCTTAGTAACTATGGAAATTGATGTAAATAAACGAGTGTATGTTATGTACCTTCAATAGAACGAGAATCTATCTTTTTACACCCTGCATAGTTTTTATCCAGTCCAATTTAGTATTAAGTATACCTCAAGTATTAAATGTCGCTGTTAGAAAAAACTTGTCTTTGAAGTTGGACTAGATGCTTGTGTTTGTGTTGAATATCTCAAGAGCAGTAGGCCTACCATGAGCTCTGTTTGGCAGATAGCTCAATTGTTTCTTGTGTGTTGTAGTCGCGGTATGAAAATGTTCGTCACCCTAGAGCCGGTTTTCGCTTGCACCAGTGCCTTGATCATGAACACGTTTTGACATAATTTGTGACGTTAACTTATCGGTGTATTCTGTCTATTCAATTTCAAAAGGTAGTAAGTGATCGTGATACGTTGAACAAATCAAGTTGAAAATCGACGAACATTTTCATTCCGCCACTATACATTTTGTAAAATACTTGTAATTATGCTTGTATTTACTGTAAGCTTCTAATAAAATAAACTTAACTATTAAAAAAATAACAAAATTTAACCTATAATAAAACTTTTGTCAAGGACCTACTGACACAATCTTCGTGTGCCATTACAACCTTGTTTAGAATATATTTCCTTCTTGACCTTAAATAATAATCCTCAGTTGCATAATACACGTTTCTGATCATGTATATTTGTTCTCGGTGGGGATCGAACCCAAGCCCTTCAGCGCAGAAGGCAGAGTTACCAACTAAGCGCAGTCAACTTAAGTATTTCTTTCATCTCAGTCGTCAGATGCGTCAGCGATCTAATCTAATTTATGTATTTTTCTACTTGGAAGTTGTCAATTTAAAGGTGACTTTTGTAACCGGTTTATACTATGAATGCGGCTTTAACGTTTTGGCACATCATGCTTCTGCCCATACAAGACATGGTCAAAACACATTTCTACTGAATAAAGTACAGTGCTAAGCTTAGTCGGTCAAGCATGCTGTTGTGGATGCTTTGAATTGTCGATACCTAGTAATTTAGTTGGTACTTTATAGCCTTGCTCACATAATCTAAGCGTTCTGCGGTGATCAGGAAAATATCATGATATATGTGACAGCTCGAGTGATCGCTGAATCCGCGTTCTATTTTCTAATTTTTCAAACAAAAATTCTCTCACATCGATTTCAGCGATCGCTTGAGTGATTTGTGTTGCTAGAATTGCACCCCTGAACGGTAAGATGTGTGTTAGATGTCATGTTAATGATTAATTCATTTTAATGTCTGACATTTTAATGGCTCAAGGCAAGATCAAATCAAAGGTATTTAGTACTCTCACTAATAAATGAATAGAGAGATGTTGACACGTGGTTAATGAGCGGAAGCAATTTTGCTTCAGGGTTTTGATACTTTTCATACACTTTCGAAAAGCTCTCGAAGCTTCTCCTCCAGTGCATCCATTCCTTGAAGGCGTGATAGAGTGATAAATATCGAGTTCATATATATGGTCTTAGATAATCGTTCTATATTTTTTACTATATAGTTACTAGTGTAGGAGGAGGCCTATACCCAGCAGTGGGTGCATACAGGCCGAATAGATAGATAGATAGATAGTTACTAGTGTGGCATGAATGATAAAGCCTTTACCCTCTGTATAATAGTAGACAACAAATATTGCACCATCGGCTAATTTCGGCTTCATGTAGAGTAGTGTGCGTCAAAAACAGATAGCGCCCAACGGAAGCAGAAAAGCCGATGTGCTATATTTAATGCCTACAACCGTAAATGGTTTTATTCACAGAAGAGAAAAAACGCTTACGCAAGGTTTTATTCCACAAGATATGACAGTCAGAAATGACTGTCATATCTTGTGTTCAAAATCGAAAAAGTTTAGTATGCCACAGTGCGCAAGGCCTAAATGAGCCCTGTGCTTCGCTTCCAGCACCACGGCTCGTTTGAGTGGTCTCTGAATTCACGTTCCATTTTCAAATTTTTCAAACAAAAATTGACAACTCACATCGATTTACGCGATCGCTTGAGTGATTTATGTTGCTGGAATTGACGCCCTGTTATTCGATTTGGATGCCTTAGCAACATATCAGGTGATGTTTATTTTATTTGGTAGGCTTGTTCTCTTTATAGATAATTATTGCCCAGGTTGGTAATGTTATTCGTGTTAGAATTCAATTAGTATTGGACAGTCCAAGATATCGTTATCTTGCTAATTTTCTTCAGAGTTTTCCTACGCTACAGTTTACGCAAAATCAAAGATGCAATTGCGTCTAGCTATATAAGCTATCTGGTGAAATAGTGGTAGTATTTTTTTGTTTTTTTAATTAATAATTCGGTAAGAACTGGTTAACAAAAGGTTCACAAAGCCTGAACAAGTTTTGGTAACAAGTAATCACTATTAAAGTTTTACAAGAATTGGTCAAGCTAGATTATAATTGTGTTGCTGCATTCATCCTTACATAATCATGATATTCAGTGTATAAGCAGACTGTTTTTATTGTAATTTGAATCCAAACGTCATTCATACTCGTAATACTTTTCTAAAGTAGGTAAAACTTGCCTATGAAATTCCAACCATCCAATCCTACTAATAAAAAAAAAGCCAAATGTACGATCTCTTTACACAATTTTACAATTAATAACTCTTTTTTAAATAACTCGTATTCTAATTTCTAATTCAACGTTTGTTTGTTTGCCTGAGTCAATCTTTTCTGGCCTATTAGGAGCATGGTTGGCTTACCTTTTTGCATGCCGAGTTAAGCGGTGAAGTGTGTGAACTCAATTAGTTATAAGACCTGTACTGTACACAACAATTCTTCAAGCAAACAATAAATCATTTCATTTCATTTCATTAAATTCTAAGTTAACTAATTTTCTTATACTTTAAAATCTTAGGGCCGTATGCGGAATCAATGCTTGAGTCAGGGACACTTCCGTTGGGCACTGATTTAGATCAGTTGAGCTACCTCTAGATCATTTGTAACGGTCTGCAGATAGCTCTACTACTTCTTGTGTATTTTAAACATATTTTAAATATGAAATTTGTCTACGCTTCTGTGTGTAAATAAACGTTTATTCTGTAGAGGTGTAACTACTCTGGCTCTGGTTTTGAGTCTGTTTGAGTGTTCAGTGTTCACTATTGTGTTATACTGTGTGTGTGACGTTTCGACGTAGGACGTAGTCAACTCAAAACCAGAGCCAGATAAAGCTTGTGGTAGGCCTACTGATCGCACAAGCATTACAGTCTACCTGATGTTAAGTGGTAACCATCGCCTATAACAAAGCATTGCCTCGTAAATCACTCACGTTAGGATAGTATCTTCGATGCGCTGCCCTGCGTCCATCAACTTGAGGCATATAGATTTTCAGCCTCAAAATGCCTCATTCCGGATGCATTTCATATAAAAACTCTGGTTTGCTTGCGGCTGTGGTTAAGTCTCCAGTTCGCGGTCGTGCCCGGTATCCTACCTTCACTGGGCTGAAGTAATGTTCATGCCTACCACAAGGTCTGTCTAGCTCTGCCGGTTTACTCTTGAACGCGATTCCGATCCCAATCTTAAGTTTTGACGGAATTTTGACAGAAATCCTATGGGTTTTCTGTCAGAATTCCGTGAAAACTTAAAATTGGGATCGGAATCGCGTTCAAGAGTAGACCGGCTGGTTTTGAGTCTGTGTGAGTGTTGACCAAATAAACCCTACGTCAAAATGTCACACACAGTGTAATACACTGTTGAGAACTCAGACAGAGCTTGTGGTAGCCCTACAGAAAGAAAATACATTTATTACACATAACAATAATTATACATAGGTGTAGACGTTCACAACATATAACAATAATGAACATAATTATGCCAAATAGGCCCCGACTCAGCTTTTTGCTGTCTAACAAGGTATCATACCATGGCTACAGTACCTGCCTTGTTCAAGTCAATAGGATCGTGAGGAGAAGCTCCGACAATGAAGCCTTCTTCATGGGAACAGGATGGCTCGTGACTTACGGTAGATGCTCAGCTGATTATACAAAACAATTGACGGTCCGAAGGTTGCTTCCGATCGGTAATTATGGGTCATGAATAATAAGCCTTTGATTATGACACGACGGGGAACCGAAATGTTCTTAGACTGACTCATTGCCGATATAATTAATTCTATCTATGTTTTTAATGGCTTAATGTATTTTTTATAAGTTTATCACTAAACTAGTGAAATCTCGCGTGACTTCGTTCGCCTTAAGCCTTGCTCACGTTCTGTGCAATGGCGATCAGTGAAACGCTGTCAATAAGACAGCTATATTTGACAGGATTTTACTGATCGTTACCGCAGAATGCATAGATGTGCGCAGGGGTATAAGCTTTTTCCATGCAAACATCAACCCTCGCTGCATCCCTTCATGGGTTATTTTTCGGGAATCCCTTTCTAAGATTTCTTATCCTTCTTATCTTCTTAGACTTCTAATAAAAAAATAAAAAAAATCTTCTCAAATTCATACTCCTAGGACCATTCGTTTAGGCTGTGCCTTGATTGTCAGTCAGTCAGTCAGTAATGTAATAGTTTTATTTTGTTTAAATGCTAGTAAATATTGTATTATTTTTGAGAAATAAATAATCTTTAACCGTAAATTAACACAAAGTTTGTTTCGGATATCTGAATTAGATGAGGTCCATTGGTAGACAATACACCTCATATAATAATTTGATTGAATACAAGTAAGAAAGAAGGAAAGAAAGAAAAATTGTTTATTCAACCCACCACCATACAATAAAAATAGAAAAAATAATACAATACACACCTACTTAGCTATGATAGATATTTAGATGATACTTAGATATGCTTTAATATGTTTTCAAAGGGATCCCTGAGCTTTAGCAATCCGGACAGTCACGTAGAGTTTAGATAGTCGATAAACACAAGCTCGATTCGTCGATAATTGCAACCATATCGGTCTCAATCTGAAAGTTGCGAAATGCTTTGTTCGTACCCAAGTACCCACTACTACTTGACGATTATTTCATTTCATTTCTATTATATTATAATCGAGACAGATTGAAACAGGGGCTCTATATCGATACAGAGTTCAATGATTTTATCACATCTGCCACCTCTTAGATTAGATTAGAGATTTAATTATTGAACAAAAAAGAAGTAGGAACTATAGGTAGGCACAGGTGCAGTCAGCTTCAAAAGTAGATTGGGATTTTTGGTTTGTATAATTTGAATATTTCTTAAACCACTTCAGATTGAAGTTTTGAAATTTTATTGAACATCCGCTTTGAGCCTTAACTATTTGAAAACCGAAGTTGCCTCTACCTTTATAACTGAAATTAACTTAATATTTAAAATGTGTAGGTATGTACAATATGTACATGGGGTCAATCAACCCTTGCCCTGAAAGTTGCAAAGTCATTATGATCAACACTTTGTCTCACGCCAAGGTCAATCAGGTGAGGTGATGACAGGTGGAGTAACCAAGGGTCGGTCGTCCTGCAGTAAGATGGACAGACGATGTGGAGAACATCGCGGGCAAGACCTGGATGATTAGCACAAGACCATAATCAAGTGGCACATGCATAGAGAGGCCTATACCCAACAGTGGTGAAGTCGGGCCAAAGCCCAAACATCCAAAGATCCAAAGATGTATCCTTAGATTGCGGGATCGAATCTATAGTGGTGTACCTATGGATTTTTCTGTTCGGAAAATGTATGTACGCAATGCTAATGCTCTCTAACAGTGAAGGAAAACATCGCAAGGAAACCCATGTCTTAGTCAGCTCTGCATGCAAGTTCTGACCATGTCTTTCAGTATTCAGTATATTTATTGCCTTATTATGCATGTAAATTTAACAATTTCAGATCGTCTTTGGAATGTCTTTCCTGTGGATTAGACCGACTAAGCTGTCAGGATGGTATAGGTGCTGGGCAAGCCTATCTAAAATCCTGTTCCAGGCAGGTATAGGGTCCCGCAAGTTTTCAAAAAAAATCGGTTGGTTTACTGACGATAGTTGAACGTGACAACGTCATACAGCTGTCCACGCGGACGCATCGCTCACTCAAGTAGGAGAGAGACAGATGTCGTACGCTGCCGAACGCGGAGGCCGATTGTGCCTCTTTGTCGCTCGTTCCGCGCTCTCGCTTGCACTTCAAGCCTTAAATGGAACGCCTCAGAGCGAGGTAACGCCGCATGAGTCATGTTTTTTCGTGCGTGCAGCCGGCTTCATCGAATTATAAGACGTTGTCACGTCAAAAAGGCCTTGCGTTATCACAAGTGGCCACAACTAGCGCTATATAAATCATCTACATAGATGCAGATGCCTCACGTTTTTTACCTACCTAAACTTATCACAATCTCTTATCATTATGACCGCTTTTGTGCTGTATTGTATGCAATAAATAACTGTGTTTATAGTTAAATTTTTAATTAAACTAAACCAGTTCATGTTTTTTTAAACTAAGTTATGAGTGTAACAGGATACAAAACTAATTACAAAATACTTATAAAGGAAACTATTATTAAATGCCGTGGTCCTGTTTCTTGTGGTATGTTATTGTGAACTGTATTTTTTGTCCCATTCTAAACACTTTACAATTAATTGTTAATATATTCATTCGTGGAGCAATATCAATCAACACACATGATGAGTTATTAATGTTAATAGAGTTACAAGGTTCTTTCGTCGAAACATTCGACGTGTTTTATAAAGAATGAAAAAAACAACCGTCTGTTTTGGTCCCCGAATTCGAAAGAAGTAACCACCTACACAAATAGATGAACTTGCTTAAAGCCTGCGCACATCTCGATGGCGCTGGCGATCAGTTGAAACGCTGTCAAATATCGCTGTCATAATTGACAGCGTTTCAACAGATCGCCATCGCTTAAATGTGCGCAAGCCTTTACTGTCACATCGTGCTGAAAGTATGCGTAATACGATTTTATACAGTACGAGAGTTACTTCATTTATGTACTGTACAGTTTCAAGAATAATGATCCCAGCTCAGTATGCATTGCTAGTTAAGGTTGTTCGATCTCCATACAAACTGATTTTAAGCATTTATGGGCGATTAGAGTATAATTGTGCTTTGAAATAATTGTAACCGGCTTTCATATTCGTCTTTATTTCTGGTAAACTTTAGTAGAACAAAAACAGATTTAAGGTGATAATTAAAAAAATCCATATATTTATTTATTATTATTAACGAAGGCGTTATAACTACCTTATACATACTGTATTGGGTAATAACATTTTGAATGAAAAAACATCTTTTCTTTTTTACTATTATCAGTTATCACAAACGTTTACATCAACTTAATAAAATTTCCTGTAAAAAAGTACAATATGAAAGCGAACCATATTTATTTCAGCGTACAAATAAACTCTTTCCACCCATAAATGCTAAAATTATTTTCAAGGAAATGTACCACCATGACCATATTGTGTAATTATATTGTATATTTGTTTATTTCTCTCACTTAGACTAAGGACAAGGATAAAATTAGGTCTAGAACATTACATCTTATAACTTAGCCTGAGAGTTAGTTGAATTTTTAGAAGCCAATCACAGTGCGTTTAGTTGGGTAAATAAGGGGGCACTTTTGGGAGTTTGCAGGTCTTCTTTGGCATAAAAGCTCTTGGTCTGTTTTGCTTCTTTGGTTCAGATGGATGTAGGCAAACGCTCAATAGAAGTATTTGAACTAATTTTCAATTTTTCTTTTAAAATATTCTAAAGTTCACACGAACGAGTATCAGACGACACGCCTGAGGCCTACCACAAGGTCTGTCTGGCTCTGTCTCTGGCCAGAGCCAGACAGCACTCACACATAGGTACTCAAAACCAGAGTTTTGAGTATGTGTGAGTGCTGTCTAAATTTCTCCTGCGTCGAAACGTCACACACATACAGTATAATACACTGGTGAGCACACACACAGACTCAAAACCAGAGCCAGAGACAGAACCAGTCAGAGCTTGTGGTAGGCCTACAGAGGTTCCAAAAGTAAATGTATATAAAATGACACGGGTGTGAATATGAGCGGTCAACGCATTTGCAAATATCTCAAAAGTCAGAGCACGTTCAACTCTATTTATTCAATTGTATGCAAAATGTTATGAAAGCAAGTGTCGAATATTGACGCAACACATTTGCAGACGAACGTGTGCTCATATTATATCACATAAACAATAAAATGTGAAGAGCATTTAATCATCAAAACGGTTACTGAAATCAGAATAGCCTACTTACCTATATTATAAAATGTGAAATGCAACGGTTGAACGTTTGTGAGTCAATAGCCAAAAGTATCGTCTGGACCGATTTGATAGACAGATAGATCGATTAAGTAAAAGAAATAAATACAGAAACTTTTACAAAAATAATGAATACGATACCTTAATTCTTTTGGTATATTTTATTAAGATTTGATTACTTCAACCACCAAGATCACAGACATAGCTAATAGACTTAGTAAGTTGAAGTGGCATTGGACAGGTCATATAGCTAGAAGAACCGACAGCCGTTGGTGAATAAAGGTTCTCGAATGGTGACTACGAACCAGAAGGAGAAACGTAGGGTGCCCACCCACCAGATGGACCAACGACATTGTTGAGATCGCGGGATGGCAAGGGCTCAGAATCGTTCTTCCTGGAAATGTGTAAGGCGTTTGTCCAGCAGTGGAAAATCAAGCTAATGATGATGATATAGGTAATTATCATCATCATTCTGAAGAATTCCATTGCTGGATTGCCAGGCCTTCAGATCAGATCCCTGAGTTTGAGTCTTATCTATCCAATGACAATGATTTATTAATATGTTTTGCATGTAGAGTTTAGGCAAGACCTAACGCATTGTATTTTTAACCGACTTCTAATAAAAAAAAACAGCCAAGTGCGAGTCAGACTCGCCCATGAAGGGTTCCGTAACATCAAGTAACATAATATAAAGGTGCTTGTAGTTCGTCGAAAGGTAAATTGCGGTTTACGATTTATGACGTATAAAAAAAAAACTACTGGATCTCGTTCAAACCAAATATCGTTGAAAGTTTGCATAGTAATGTACAACATATTTTTTTTTTAGTTTTATCATTCTCTTATTTTAGAAGTTAGAGGGGGGGGGACCAACTTTTTTCCACTTTGGAAGTGTCTCTCGCGCAAACTATACAGTTTAGAAAAAAACTATATTAGAAACCTCAATATCATTTTTAAAGACCTATTCATAGATACCCCACACGCATGGGTTCGTAGAAAAAAAAAATTTTGTGTTTCAGTTTCAAGTATGGGGACCCCCAAAATTTATAGTTTTTTTTCTATATTTGTGTTAAAATCTTAATGCGGTTCACAGAATACATCTACTCGCCAAGTTTCATCAGTTTAGCTCTTACGGTATCGGAGAAAAATGGCTGTGACATACGGACGGACAGACAGACAGACAGACAGACAAACAGACAGACATGACGAATCTATAAGGGTTCCGTTTTTGCCATTTGGCTACGGAACCCTAAAAAGAAGAGATACTCAGTTCAGTAGGCCACCATGGGCTCTGTCTAGATCTGGTTTTGAGCCTGTGTGAGTGTTGACTAAATAAATCCTACGCCAAAACGCACACACAGTATAATGCACTGGTGAGCAATCACACTGAATCAAAACCAGAACCAGAGACAGAGCCAGACAGAGCCCATGGTAAGCCTACAGTAGTCTTTTATTTAATGTTTGTTGACGCATGACTTCGTCATTTATGAGCCGATTTGAAAATTTATATTTTTTGCCAATTAATTTAAGTTTGTCAGATTTAAGAACTAGTTTTTAGATCAGTCCTAAGTATAGATTTTTTTTCAAAATCGGAAGCAGTTTGGCAAGATATGAATCAACGTTCTCAAAGCAAAATAATGGCTTTAATTTAAATGGTTCCAACTGTTCCAAGTCCCATGGTACTTATTTACCTTCTACAACATCAAGGTCTTCAGGGCATGTGATGTCATTATGTACTTATACAATACAATACACAATACAATACAATATTTTTATTTCAGAAAAAATCCAATTTGTTAGTAGCACACAGAAATAAAATCTTAAAAAACTAATGTTAGTAAATGACAACAATTTATTACATAATGAAAATATAAATATAACTACTGATATTATGTTGGCTTCATGCTTCAGCAGATGCTAACTTCTCACTGGGTCACTAACTGGGCAACCGGTGCAAGTTTTGCCAAGCAGTGACTGAAGAAGCCTGAATCCAACCTATCAGCTACCACGGCCAGCATGTCGTTGGTGCTCATTAGCCACGCGGTTCTACTGCGCATGATTGCGTAGAAGTCATTAATTCTGGCATCCGCGAACATGCCTGATGCACTGCAGAACCGCGGCATCTTCTTATCCCACGATAGAATTGTAGAAATTTATGATTTTTGGTTACTTCTTTAGTGATATCGAATATAACTATGCTTAGATTTGACCTAGAATAGATAAAGTACCTATAGTAAGAAGCCCGGTACGTATAACAAACTGCGATCAGGCCTGTTATTCTGACATGTCTTCTTTGCTTTCACTAAAAACATTCTTCTTCGTTCGTGACAGCCATAGCCATAACCATAATGGAGCTCGTGGTAGCCCTGCTGTACTGCATTTCTGTGTGGGGAACACTAAAGAGTTATTTAATATCTATCGATCTATGTTAGTTGTGTTCTATGATTCGATATGACTATGCAATAAAATCTCGTAACGCGGCGCGGATATCTGCCTTCTGCGCCGAAAGGCGTCGAGTGGTCATGATATTGAGAATTTTGTCATTGAATTTATATGAGTATTTACGTCGTGACGTCACGTACCGTTTCTCGAACCAACCAACATATTTAGCAAAAGAGTTGTGCGTTGGAACTTGGGGCTTTGTATCAAAAGTAAGGGGTCGATTTCCTTAGTACCGCAATTATGACGATTTTCACTTCAAAAACTATAAAACTAAAAATTTTGCTAGGTTAAAAACTGCTAGCTAGCTTACTATCTTGCTATCCTGGCTTGAAAAACTAGCCTCGTGTATCCCAGGCATATTTTACGGTTTCTTTCTTTTTTTGGCACAGCTTACAGGTACTGTTAGCCGGGTCGGAATGCGTAGTTGATTTGTTTGCGGTGTAATAAAGCTCTATAGAGTTCTAGCTATATTCAATGAAGAGTTTTCGCAGTAACAGTACTAAGCACGTGTAACTCAGGGTATGCAGCGCAGCGGTTTCATCACGTGGGTGGCGATTGAGCTGACAAGTTTCGAAAGGTTACGCTTAGACCGTTGCGTCCTCTCTGTTGAATGGGTTGTGGGGGCCCTTCCTAATACCTTAAGTACTATATCTCATGCCATGAAAGGGTCAATGACAAGATTATTTAGAGCCTTGATAATATCTTGAGCTGACAAGAGTGCGTATGTCTAATAAATAAACGAGTTTGTTCGATTTAGGTATTGCATTTTGCGGTTATGTAATGAAATTTAAATAATTCAGTGTTTATTAGTACCTATTAATTTTTGAAGTGGAAACTTCTTAAGGCCTGCGCACACGTAGTGCGATGGCGATGGCGATTAGTGAAACGCTGACAAATATCGCTGTCATATTTGTTTGATCGCCATCGCCTAGATGTGCGCGGGCCTTTAGCGAACTAGAGTCCAAGATGACATACTTAATATACCATCTAAAGCTTGAGCACTTTTTAAGGTGGAGAAAAACCAATGAAGACGCGTCACCGTCGACACCTCTTCGTTACTGCATCGCCGACACATCTTCGGCAAAGATCGACAAACTTGACCAAAAATGGGAGGGGGGTGTAATTGTTCAAGTTTTTACTTCAGTCGGTATTCTTGGAGTGCCACAATATTTTTTTTTATTCTTTTTAACGAGCCTGAAGCAGTATGAGTTGATTAGTACTAGTAGTAGAGCTCTAGTATTAGTAGAGCAAGACAAAAAAGTTGTAATTTGATACTTTTGTTTCGTCAAATGAGTTGCAGAACGTGTGTTCTAATCAGTCTCTGCTTTATAATAAGCTAATCGTAGGTATTGCACAATCGGCCAGTTGCAAGATCCTGCAAAATATTGATATAAATCGATCATAAAAAATAATTTTATTCAGTTATTTCTGGTGTTTGTGAGTCATTAATACAGTATCAGATATAAGCGGTATTAATTAACAACCGTCGTGAGAAAGTTTGCCTAGCGTTAGACGAAGTACGCGTCGTACCCGGTGTTCACCAACCTGTAACCACCTGTTAAGACGATAGCTAAATGAACAAAATAATATTTCTTAATAATCAGTATTACGCTTAGCCGCCATTGAATTGAATTGCCGGTATGTTAGTGAGCAGTGGCCCATTATTCGTCGATATAACAAATATTTTGGTCCGCAAGCCTACTTTTATAACACTATATCGTTTTAAAAGAATTATGTTCTAGAGAACTTGGCTCGATATCGCGGGTAGGTTTTTTGCAAATACTTTAAACATGATGAGAGAACCTGAGGGCATTGATAAGCTTTGGTCACATCTATAAGCGTTTTGCCGTGGTGATCAGTGAAACGCTGTCAAATATCGCGCAGCAACAATAACAAAAAATGATTTCAAAGTAAGCAAGCACAAGCTTTGCTTACTTTGGGGCTAGATCACGTTCCGTCTTGTATTTAATGTTGAATATGATTGTGGTAAGTAAACTTAATAGTTCGGTCGATAAAACTGCCGCCACCGCCAATCCACCGGCGGCGGTCAGTGGTTCTCGTTTTGGTATCGGTTACGCAGACCGCATGCCATAGGTACCTACTCAACTGTTGAAAAAAAACAGTTGTTAGGCCGGCGTCGGTAGGGCAGCCAGCGCCCAGTTTAGGTAACCCACGTTGCGACAATCCAATTGCGTTGTACACAAAAAAACATTTGTTGTCTTGTTCAACATTCGAAGTTTACTAAACGCTCTTTTCTATATAAGTAAATATTCCGGACAATTCACACAACACTACCCAGCCCCAAACTAAGCAGAGCTTGTAATATGGGAACCAGATAGCTGATATAATAATTGCATACATTTTTTTTTGTAAATACATACTTAGAATACAATATAACACCCAGACAGAGAACAAACATTTATGTTCACCACACAAATATTTGTTCTCGGTGGGGATCGAACCCACGACCTACGGCGCAGAAGGCAGAGCTACTACCAACTGAGCTAGAGGCCAGTCGAATATAATACGAGGATACAGCAGCGGAGAGCCACATTTTTTCCTATGCCCTAAATTTACCTTACATATTGGATATTGAATGAGAATAAAACGAAGTAAAAATTTGCATAATGTATTACGGATGCATTAAAAAATCTAAGAAGCTAAAGTTGCAGTCCGAGGATGCAAAATCCCGAGTAGCCGGCATCGTTATGGCATTTAAGGTAAGGAGATACCTAATATATTGTCTATAGATGCAGGTATAAAACGAGGCGTAGCTCAAGACTCAAGGTCATTGGACGGAACAAAACAAATACATAAAGTGTATTATTGGCTCGATGCCTTATCGGGTAACTTGTATTTTGGACAAAACTGTGCAATGGAGGTCGACCGACACGAATCTAACAAAAAATATAGCTTTTCTTTAAATTTCATTGTGCTTGGTAAAGCCTCTACCCACCCAGATTGTAAAGAAGAGATATGGTTCTTTTTTATAGCGTTTCCGAGATCATAGCTCGGTATATCTTGCTGATCCAAACATAGCCTTGATCTTGTTTGTTTCAAAGTAAAAGGAAGGAGTGACAATTATTATAATAGCATTTTTTGCAACTCTATTCAATGAAAAAATGTTCATTGTGCCTTCTATAGCATAATACTAAGTTATAGTAAGTTACTAGTTATATTATTGTTTAGATAATGCCATGGGAATATCAAAATAATACTTTAGATAAATATAATCGCTAATGACAGATAAGCAGTCCTAACAATTTTCAAATAGCGATACAATCGAAATAACCTTCCTTGGCGTATCTCAGCGAACATAATTTAAGTTTTCAACAATTGCATTGTTATCATATCTATCTCAGTCGGCAGCGAGGTCGGCCACAGGTTATAATGAGACCGGCACTACACGGTACCTGCACTGTGCCCCATAAACCCATGGGGCCCTCGGAGAGCTTAGCTTTAGCTGTCGTTACTTACACCATGCCAAAATCCCTTGGCCCCCTGAAAACTCTTTCACCTGAATCATCCACTTACTTAACATACTTACTAGTTCTAAAGAGCTTACTTAAAAAAAACAAATTCAAAAGTGTATTTATTCAGTAGAATCGCAAGGATCACTTTGAAACTTCTTAAAGCAAGGTGAGTCTAGGTGCCACAGTTCCACGCGACCAAGCCTAGAAGAACAGGCAACAAACTACGGCTTGGTTCCTACCGTTTTATAAATGATCCTTTTACAAATTAAAAATAATCTAAGGTAATAGCAGTTCCAGTGTGGTGCCACTTCACTTTCACGTATGCAATAATATAAAAGCATAATTTTCAAAGACAGCACACCCTACGGTACTATTACTTATTTAACTTACATAATCCATAAAAAAGGAGTTTTGTTCTTGTAAGGGTCGGGTGCGTTCATAATCATAATCATTTATTTGCCTAATTGAAAATACTAGAAATATGTTAAAAACTTATAAATAAGTGTGACTCATTCCCCATAGCGGGATGCAAATTTGATCCTGTTGTGAGCTCATTGATCAAAAACAAATCTAATCAAAAGTTATTTATTTTATGGCACATAAGTATTACACAAGGATAATACAAGTAACAATGACATAAAAATTGGTCGTGACTTGATCAAGCTGTTCATCCTCAAGCTGCGTTCGAGCTCGTAGTAGGTACAGACAAACACAAAAGTCGATTAACACTTCATTATCACCTTCACGGTACCCGGCGATAAGGTTCAAAATATTTACACTCGTACATATTTCACCGTGTTCGATACAAAACAATGGAGACCGACGTAGTAATAGTGTTATCCGGATCAATCAACGTAATGGGTCCGAGGCACGAATCTCAGTGAGGCGCTAACAAAGCGAGCGCTTGTGTAGGCCTGGCTTATTAGTTCGAAACTTTTTACTAATGCAATAAAAGAGAGAGTTCTCTATGTCCAATTTCTATTTCCAGATAACAAATAAACTAATTTTAAACAGACTCGGATCACACAGTCAAAAGAGATAGCGTTATAAGATGACTCTATACAAGTGTTGTCACGCACTGGAACACGCACGCAACTGCAGCGGGAAAATAAATAGTTTTGTTCACATTATAAAACTTACCTGTGTTCTATGTTACCATGTCTAGGTAGATAAGATAACATAGAACACAGAAGCGGATATTATATTATATTATAGAATGTATAGTTACCGACGTTACGATAACTCTGTGAATGTTGTCTGAGTTAATACAACGTACAACTTTATGAAGGACAAATGCTAGGGCAGCCACCGTCCAACGTAGTTGAAATCAATGCTAGTAAATCAGAATCTAAACTTTGTGTTGGTATATTATATTAGACATATATTTAAATGCGCTGGAATATGTTTGCGTTTGCATTTTAACAGCTGAAACCACTGTACGTATTTTAATAAAAAACTAGCAGATACTGTGGTAATAGCGAATGCTTGAAAGAAACACAAGGCAATTTCAGCCGCGAAAATGAATAAAACCATGGAAAAATCAATGAATTAAGAATTCAGCAAGGAGTTTTTTAAGATGGGTACAGCAAAAGTCACGGGAAAAATCCAGCTCTGGGTATTAACCCCGAGTTCCATTTACTAACCAAATCATTTAATGCTTTAAATAGATAAATCTGTCAAAATAAAAACACTGCTTAAACTATTATCATCTCATACTGATACTAACTGAGTAGTGATAGAGTCAAAATGTTGCCAATGAGCAGTAGTATGGCATTTTCTATGCGTGTGTGTATTACTTATAAGAACTCCTTGTTCCTTTGATACTTGTTCGCCAGTCCTGTGCGGAGACCCATATTCGTGTGACGTGTCGTTTGAATTAAATGTATAGATTTTAATTAATTGTGCTTCATTTAGCTTTCAGTCAGAAGTGGGATGAACTAATACGCTTCTTGACGTAGAGTCAAGGTGATGATTTTGTTATGTGATAATTGAAAAAAAAAGTGAGAACTGTGATTAACCCTGTGACAATGAAGTGCTGTGCGTTCGTGTACCAAGTTGCCGCGCTAGGGCATGGGGAAGTACCGCGGTGACGCCGCGCCCGACCGACCTACCTGCGTTCCCATGCCGCATTTGTTTACATTAACAAACTGAGAATCGGTGAGCCCGTTTCATGTTACTTTATACAACAGGCACTGGGACAGGGCATAAAGAGGCCCTCGAATTATTTTAAGGTGGACTGCATAGTCACTATTGGTTTTGTTTAAAGTTTATAACTGTGAACTTGGTACTTTTATCACCGTGAGTGAACAAACATTTTAATATTGTGCAACAGTTAAAAGTTTATGATGGGGCATCATAAGAAACGCTCAAGGCGTGATGTTTCTTCGTCTTCGTCATCTTCTAGAAGTGGCGACCGACGCAGGAAGAGGAAACAGCGCAGTACTGAAATGATTCAAGAACGGGATCACAGAATCGAAGCACTTGAGGAGTTAGTGTGTCGAATAAGGAACGATGCGCATCCCGTAAGGTTGACATCTCTGGGAGTTAGCGGTAGCACAGAGCCAACACGGTCAAACGAGAGAGAGAGAGAGAACGAGAGGTTCGTTACATAGGGCGCAATGACTGTGTACCGGTGTTTGATCCGCAAACTACTGTTGTGCCCATTGACCGATGGATTAGAAATATTGAATCCATTGGAGTTATGTATGGATGGGACGAAAGAACGATCATCTGCAATTGTACCACAAAACTTCGAGGTTAGGCAAAGGATTGGTATGAGCGTTTGGATCAATTCGACGTATCGTGGGCCGAATGGAAAATTCGGCTAATAAAAGCTTTTCCGTTTACTAAAAACAAGTTGACAATGTTGCGCTCTTTGGTGAACGACACACGAAAACCATTGGAAGATCCGATAAGGTTTTATTATGAAAAACTCGGCCTTGGCATGTCTTGTGGGTTGCCCGACAATGTAATAACTGAAGCAATTGTAGGGACAATTGGGGATAAAATGATTGAAGTTGGTGCCGTATCAGCGGGTTGTCAAGATACAGCGGCACTATTGATCTATTTAGGCAACATTCATCAAGACGCTCAGCCAGATAAAAAGAAAATGGGCATTGAGAGTCAAAGTACATGTTTTAAATGTGGGCGGAAGGGCCACATAGCTAGAAGCTGTAAAACTGACGAGAAATCTATTGAATGAACATTTTCAGTAACCTTTTTTTCAGACAACTGGAGGATGGTTATGGTATGCCTGCTCCGGCAGATGCCTGCTCCGGCAGATGACTGTGGTTCCCTGTTGCGGCAGATGCCTGCTCCGGCAGATGACTGTGGTTCCCTGTTGCGGCAGATGCCTGCTCCGGCAGATGATCGGTTCCCTGTTGCGGCAGATGCCTGCTCCGGCAGATGATCGGTTCCCTGTTGCGGCAGATGCCTGCTCCGGCAGATGATCGGTTCCCTGTTGCGGCAGATGCCTGCTCCGGCAGATGATTGGTTCCCTGTTGCGGCAGATGCCTGCTCCGGCAGATGATCGGTTCCCTGTTGCGGCAGATGCCTGCTCCGGCAGATGATTGGTTCCCTGTTGCGGCAGATGCCTGCTCCGGCAGATGATTGGTTCCCTGTTGCGGCAGATGCCTGCTCCGGCAGATGATAATGGTGCCTTGCTCCAGCAGCCGTAAATGGATTCTCGCTCCAGCAGATGTCAATATGTTTTCTTAACTTTAATGATGGATAGCCTAAGTGTTAATCAATTGTGAACTAATAACGGTTAAATTGTGTTTGATGATTCGATGAGGGCATCGATAATGTCAGAATGGCCGAACTGATAGAGTCAAAATGTTGCCAATGAGCAGTAGTATGGCATTTTCTATGCGTGTGTGTATTACTTATAAGAACTCCTTGTTCCTTTGATACTTGTTCGCCAGTCCTGTGCGGAGACCCATATTCGTGTGACGTGTCGTTTGAATTAAATGTATAGATTTTAATTAATTGTGCTTCATTTAGCTTTCAGTAGTTAATGACAAACAGAGGCAGGGCTAACTTAACCAATGTTTAAATTTAAGTAAAATTTTTATGAAAGACTGATAATCAGTAATCTTATACTCAATTCTGCAAACATTGTTCTGTTTGGGTCTCACACATTTCGCCCAGTTGTTCAAGACATATTATGTATAACTAGTAGCCGCCCACGGCTTCGCTCGCCCCGTTGCCGTTACGCCCCGTTGATTTTTCCTCTTTTTCTCCGCTAAGGGAAATAATTTTCCAATTTCCTTTCTTAGCGCACCCCTATGCTATAAAAGGAACATACCCTCCAAGTTTCATGCTTCTAGGACTTACGGTTTAGGCTGAGCGTTGATTGTCAGTCAGTCAGTAACGTAAGAGTTTTATTTATGTATAATTACGTTAGGTTCTCTTAAAAGTAGTCCGCCTTTTTTAGTCACAGCAAATCTGATATCACCATCTAATTCCGTGAAGCCATCAATTCTAATCCCATTATGTATAAAAGTCTTAAATAAATTACTACGCTAACACCTACACAAGGGGCCTAAAATATCTAAACATGTTAGTTTCAAAGAAAATAATCTTGCTCGTTGGTAGATGTAGGTAGGTTATATAGATACCTATCTATACTACAAGCTCTGCTTAGTTTGGGGCTAGATAGTGTTGTGTGGATTGTCTAAAATATTTATTATTTATTTATTTATCTACTATGAGACTATAACTAATACCCAGCAGTTTGTAGTGAGGATTGACTTCAATTATTTATTTTGCCAAAATAAAAATGATACACGCATTGTTGAATTATTGATTGACAGAATATTAGAGACGGCATACATCAAGTTAAATATGAACGTGACCGAGACATACATCGAAGGTCTCGGATACAAAAACAATTTTCGCAACAAGAATTCATCGTATTTACGTACGGAACAATACAACATGGATGAAACTTACCACAGAATCATGCAAGATACAAATATCATCCCGTTGTTGTGCTAAATTGAAAAGAAATCAACCTCGAACTGCAGGTCAGGGCTGCACGCACTGAGAGATTTGATTGATATACTTTGTGAACTGAACTTAGGCCACATCTTCTATCATAGTCGGTAGAAATAGCCAACTGATCAAACTTTGTGCCAATCGGAATCGTTCCTAAGATGCTGACTACATTGCCACGCTGAATATTAATGCTGATGCGCTGAAGGGTAATGTCAAACTCTCAACAGCCCTCATCGCTTCCACTAGACTTTGTTATACAATAATATTTACTTTTATAATGCTCACAATATACTTATGATTAAATTGCTGCGTGCTTCTTACATTTATAAGATTATTTAAACTTACTGATTGCCTAAGCACACCTCATCCTGGGGTTTAGATGGCGATGGCGATCAGTGGAACACTGTCAAATGTCGCTGTCATATTGGACAGCGTTTTACTGATCACCATGGCAGATTGCTTAGATGTGTGATGTGTGCAAGGCTTTATTACCCTTACCCCAGAACAATACACCATACATAATGATAGACGACACATACTCTTTATAAGCTGTTAAGAGAGTATGATAATGATATTCATAAATTTGGACTGCATTTATACAATGCACATGAATACCGATATAACCTAGAACATAAACTTTTATTGAAGATTGCCAGGTGTGCCTGCAGTCAATAATTACTAGGAAATCCTAAGAAGACTCAAAAGCTCAAGGAATGCAATACTCCAATTATTGTCTCTTCTATGTATTTTAATATCATTATCATCCATGCCACCGGCATTAAATATGCAAATACCTACATTATAATAGGTATAAACATTTTGTACCTAAAATAAAACATTCAAATAATACTTGTGGTATCCCGTAAGGTCATTTACAGTGCATTGACTCCGCAGTTGTAACGGTCTATAAAATTGCATTATTAGACATTGATATGTGTTATGTCATTACGTAAACTAGCATTATAAAACAGGAATTTCCTAGCAAATGAGAAGCTACAATAATAATTAATTTTACCTCAAAGCTGGTAATCTTTTATGGGTCTAACAAACTAATTTTATGGCTCGTAAACTATAATAAACATGTCAGGTATGTTTAAATACATAACAGGTATGTTTAAAATATTGTTATATTATAGCGGTTCATAACAAAATTCTAAGCAAGTAGTGTGTAACTCAAAATAAATACCTAGTTTTCAAAAAATATCATCAATCTAGAAGGCCTACGTACTATTAGGTCGAAAACGCTTCATTGACTATAGCTACAATTCTGTTTAACTTTATTACACCGCAGACAATACAACTACACGTAACGACGCCATATTCTCCTCCTTCCGCTTCTTTCTTTCTCCATTATAGATGTAACTTCTTGCTTGATCCGAATAGGCTATTCCATCGGTCGGCTACTACATCATCCTGCTATGTAAGAGTCTAATCAAAGGGTAGTTGATTCATTGCATAGCTACATAAAAAAAGCTAGCGAAAAAGCTTCAGCTGTGAGTAATGTGATCGAGAGCACTGGTGGTCTAGTGGTAGTGGCCCCGCCTTCCGATCCGAAGGTCGTGGGTTCAAATCCACTCGTGTACCAATGAGTTTTTCTGTCGAAAAATGTATGTGCACTATGCCAGTACTCTCAAAACGGTGAAGGAAAACATCGCGAGGAAACCGGCGTGTTGTAGGACCGAAAAAAGTTCAAGCAACACGTGTCAAGGGTCACGCAAAAAGAGCCCACCAGCGGCCTACTTGCGGAAAAACCTGCCCGCACATCAAGTGCGGATGATAAACTTGCCGAACTTGCCGAGTAATGTGATCAAATCTAAAAAACACAGCATTTATTTACATGCATTTGCGTGGATTTCTTGAGGTTTTAGCCGGTAATTGTACCCTAAGTATCCGAAAACTACCGTCGACGACGACAAGGCCATTTACTCATTAGTGGCCTTGTTGTCGTCGTCGCCGTGGCGTTTACGACTGTCGCGATGTCCAAAATAAGAAATTACACCTTTAAGATTTCACATAAATTAAGTAAAAATATGCATGTAGCTTTGTTAGATAGATCCTATAATGAAACATGACATTTGCGAAAGATTTACGAAACCAATCCGATTTTACGGAATAAGACAATATCGCTCAAAAGAACTTCAGAAAATATGTTTGTTTGTAACGAATATGTAGTACCAAGACATACGATGCCAGTGTTCTCGACAAGGAGTATAAGTAGGTACCTAATGAGCTTCTAAACTGACGTTTGGCTTGGTGTGGTTAGCGACCTTAATGTGCATATATCAGTCCACGTCGTCGTCGGTCTCGAATGTAAAAGTTTAGATACCTACATAATCTGATGTTTGAAGGTCACCAGTTTTGAAATATTAATCCCCTTCGAGCTTTATGAGACCTGACCGCTGACGTGTGGTGAAGCAAATATACAGGGTGTCCCATAAGTCAACGTCCACCCGAAAACGGGTGATGCGCCAAGTCATGACAATTATCAAAAAAATATAAAAAAAAATATTTGCTAAGTAACTTTCGAGTTATGAGTATTTTAAAAAAATAGGAAAAACTGACACCCTGTGATGATCTTTTAAGTCCTGTGACTACAAATATTAACTTTTCATTAAAATTTTTTCTGCAACGTAAGCATGAATAACCCTTCTGTAAATTACAATTCAAAATTAAGCCATAACTGCCTCAGTTTTCAATGAAATCGTGGAGTTTTGGCCAACGTTTAATTTCAGATAATTACATCACCCAACTTTAACCGTCTGTACCGCAAAAAAAATGTACTACACTATCATGGCATGTAACTTAAAAAATTGGCGCATTTATCCAGGATTCCAAAATGGTATAATACTTGCTAGAGTACTTCTTAGTTTTGGAAATAAAAAATGTTTTTTCAACTAAACCGGATTTCCAATCAATTTTATTTCAATAGATAAAATGTTTGTACCCTTTAAATGACGGACTTAAAATGCCTACGCTGTGTTTATAAGTGACTCACAATTCACAGGTACAAGTAAATACCATTTCGACAATGCAAGTGAACAGATAGATCCACCATCTTGTCGAAAGAGTAATAACCATGGGTTTTCAAGTAATTTGTTAGTTTTAGGTAAAAGTTTGAAATAAAATTCAATCATTAGATTACTTCAATCGTGATTTTAATCTAAAGTTTGCCTTCGCCCGTCGCCGGTCTTATTACATGGTTTTTGACGTGACAACGTCTTATAATTCGATGGAGCCGGCTGCTCGTACGACAAAACATGACTCATGTGGCGTTACCCCGCTCTGAGGCGTTCCATTTAATACTTGAAGTGCAAGTGAGAGCGCGGAGCGAGCGACAAAGAGGCACAATCGGCCTCCGCGTTCGGCAGCGTTCGACATCGGTCTCTCTCCTACTTGAGTGAGCGATGCGTCCGCGTGGACAGCTGTATGACGTTGTCACGTTCAACTGTCGTCTGTTAACTGACTTTACAGACAGCTGATTTTTTTAAGGAAATGTAGAGCTTGCATTACTGCTGAAGGCTAACAGTTTGAACATTTGCTGTAAATCCTTGGTTTAGTTAAATTAAAATCACGATTGAAGAAATCCTATGATTGAATTTTATTTCAAACTTTCACCTAAAACTAACAAATTACTTGAAAACCCATGGTTATTACTCTTTCGACAAGATGGTGGACCTATCTGTTTACTTGCATTGTCGAAATGGTATTTACTTGTACCTGTGAATTGTGAGTCACTTAAAAACACAGCGTAGGCATTTTAAGTCCGTCATTTAAAGGGTACAAACATTTTATCTATTGAAATAAAATTGATTGGAAATCCGGTTTAGTTGAAAAAACATTTTTTATTTCCAAAACTAAGAAGTACTCTAGCAAGTATTATACCATTTTGGAACCCTGGATAAATGCGCAATTTTTTAAAGTTACATGCCATGATAGTGTAGTACATTTTTTTTGCGGTACAGACGGTTAAAGTTGGGTGATGTAATTATCTGAAATGAAACGTTGGCCAAAACTCCACGATTTCATTGAAAACTGAGGCAGTTATGGCTTAATTTTGAATTGTAATTTACAGAAGGGTTATTCATGCTTACGTTGCAGAAAAAAGTTTAATGAAAAATTAATATTTGTAGTCACAGGACTTAAAAGATCATCACAGGGTGTCAGTTTTTCCTGTTTTTTTTAAATACTCATAAGTCGAAAGTTACTTAGCAAATATTTTTTTATATATTTTTCTGATAACTGTCATGACTTGGCGCATCACCCATTTTCGGCTGGACGTTGACTTATGGGACACCCTGTATATAGAGTACCTAATTGTTATTCACGGCTATGAAAATGTGGCCAAAACATATTGGACAAGTACCTAGTCTCGTTAATTATTAATTCAAACTAATACCAATAGACATTGCACTTGAGGGAAGTAAATCAACACGCGGTATGCGCTTACGCAGCGCAGCACTACTAAGTTAAACTCTCCACGTCATTGTGGCGTCGCGTCGTCATGCTCTTGACAAGATTCCTTCTGATCATGGCAGAGTGGTAGGTTATGAGCAGATTTGTCTTCAACAATTACCGGCACGATTTGTCGTGTCGACTTCTAAGCACTACACAAGTGTTGAAATCAGCTTTCGTCGAACTCAATTTAAGAAATTATGTTCGGCATCATTTCGACAGGCGGCTGGTAACTAGTTGTTTAGCGCAGGAGTATAGATATTAATGGCTATGCAGATTATGAAAATTTACTTAACTACTAGCCAGTTAGTTGTATTTCTGTTGTTATTCTTCTTATTTCAAGAGCAACGCTCTTGTTGGCGTAATGTATGCATTTTTCTCCAGGTATTTCTTTTTAGGGCAACCATCTTGACCTCCTTATATGACATGACAGCGATCTTTGCTTTTATTTGGCTCATGTAGCTTATCTTTGGTCTTCCTCTTCCTCTCTTTCCTTCGATTATATTTCTGATAAAGCTTTCATGTCGTACAAGATGGCCAATCATCTTTCCTCTTCTGTTCTCAACAACTTCTATGAGGGCTCTTTCCTCGTTGACTCTATTTAATACTTCTACGTTCGTTACTCCTGCTGTATTGGACTCAAAATTCGACCGTTTTGAATGCATGAATGAAGCGTCTATCAAGAGGAGGAATATAGGCAAAAATCAATGATTAGAACTATTTCATAGCTTGTAGTGATCATTAGTCATAGTCATAGTCATAGTCATATTATTTATTCACACAAGGAACATTTGGTTTTGTAATTATATTGTACTTTAGCGGCATTACACTAGGTACCTATGTAACTACCTCTGACAAGAGCTTCGAACCTATACACAAACTGTCACGATAAGAAAAATAAGAACTACCGATGTCATGCATATTAGGGATATCTACCGTGCCTGAGACTGTTTTCTTGCGGCTTTTAAAGGCACCGACTCAGTATTTTACCACAAAATACACATTGTATAATAACTTTCTTTGACATTGAAATAGCTGGAGGTAGGCAGAGAGAGTTTCAGCAAAGGTTACGCAGTAAAATATTAAATGTAATCATTTAATTACATTTAAACGTTATTGTATGCCGGTATAATCAAATAGTTTTTGGGCATGATGGGACTGTAACTTAAAAAAAACAATTGTCGGTCATCTTTGTAATACATATATTTGTAAAACTGTTGTTTTTACTTGCGTGGTACAGTCAGGAGAGGTTGATGTGATAACTTTTCCACAATTTCTAATTTAATTATCATTGTGTGATAATTCCTAGCCGTTAGGTATAATGATAACGATTCTAAGTAATATGAGTTCACAAAAAAAATACAAGCATTCTATGTCTGCTACCTAGTTCCCATAGTACAAGCTCTGCTTAGTTTGGGGCTACGGGCTAGTCAGTGTTGTGTGGATTGTCAACAATATTTGTATTATTATTAGAGCATTTCAATCGGACCGGGCATGGTACAATATTACCATAAGAAGGCTTCCGCCACGGCACCATCCTGTTGAAATTACGTAAACCGTAATGTTAATCGGTGACCACAAAATGTTGCTATATTATCTTAAGCATATCATGGTACTGCTCGTTGCACTCAATGGGAGGAAAGAGCCGAAGCTGATAGTGAGAAATATAGCGATGTAACCTATGTTTATGTAAATAGGTGCCATAAAAAATTCGCTCGATCTCAAAACTATTTTATTTTATCAAAACCGAGGCAATCCAACATTAAACCTAACGGTCTAATGGTTCGAGCACGACTAAAGTGGTGAAACCCAGGAAAAAGATAAACATGGCCATTTCCATTTTCCTTTAGTATAAGCACCTCATACGTAATGAAAGACAATCGGCTTGAGTTGCGGCTTGAATAACAGAATATCAACAAGCCAGAGGCGAGTACCAGAAGCCGGCCGCGAATCACGTAGCTTTACATAATGGTGACGCTGAAAACAGAACAAAGCCTACCGTTTCGTAAAGTGGCTTAGGATATCCCAATGTTTCATGTTGATCTATATTTTTGGGCTTTGTAGGTCGAACGGAGCAAGCTAGTTTGATAATGGAGCCAAGACCTGTAGGTCTACCACAAGCTCTGTCTGAGTGCTCATCAGTGTATTATACTGTGTGTGTGACGTTACGACGTAGGATTTATTTAGCCAACACTCACACAGACTCAAAACCAGAGCCTGAGACAGATAGCCAGTCAGAGTTTGTGGTAGACCTACTGTTCAGCGGAACTCTTCAATAAACTGGCCAATTGAGCTGAAACTTAGCTACCATACCAAGATGGGACGAGAGGTTACACAAAGTATATTTATTGTTAGAAATACATGTTGATTTTTTTTTTACTATTATTAATCGTATGTTTATTTTATTCTGCTTATGTCCAAGCATGCATTACTGAAATACAAGGGTATGTCATGAAGATAGATTATATAAATTAGTTAAGAAAATAATAAATACAAAAAACTAATTACAAAAAAAGAACGAAGAATTCTAGTAGTACATAATGTCAACCGTTAAAAAAGAGACAAGTCCAAACATTTTATAGATGAATCACGAGAAGAATCACATCACGAGATTTCGGAGCACATAAGGTAATAGCTGGTTATCCCACAGCACACACTTTGCATAATTAAAGCGGAATTGGAGCACTACGTTGTATGAAATAACCACCTTTATTCTTTCATTTAATTATATGCATATTAAAAAATATCTCTTCGCTGGCACCTATATAGGGTTGTCAGATGGAAAATTGAAAAGTCCGGAGATCAGATCAATTGAAACCATTGCAACAAAAGTTACATGATCGCCCTGCAGGCATTTATTTCCACTGAAAACTTCTAAGACTCTGTCGCAATTGTAATAGTCTCCTATAGTAAATCTTGATTCGTACGATACGAAGGTATCTAGTTAATAGACATCTGAAAAAACTACTATCTCTCGCTGAAATTTTAAAAGTTCCAAAGTCCGGCCACAATCATAGGAGCCTAAAAAATCCTGAGATATGGTAACCCTACGCGCACCTAAGTAAACAAGCTTAATTTGGCAATGCCTGTTGAAGGCAGGTACAAACGGATACAGATCAAGTTACACAGAGCCAAAGATAAATGGCTCTTACTGCAAGGACATAGAAGCGAGCGATATAAAGTCCTTGTGTACCAACCAACTTCATTATCCCAGTTGTGTAATATTTGAAGTTGTATCTGGCAGGTGAAAGGTAGGTACCGCAAATAGAGGAAGTAAGCCGAGTTACTCCAGTAAACTGACCTGAGTATCGATAATAATTGATCAACAAATAGCCGCATTGCATTCAGTGCTCTAAATGTCTTTGTTGCATTTCAATGAAAATTCTCGTGATATTTCCTTGGTTGTGTCCATTGGAGTTAATGTTCTGACCAGTTTAGCATTATGGTCCTGTAATATGTATACCTAGATACCTACCTACAGAGTGACTTGTAATGCAGACAGTTGGATTTAATTTTATAACATTTACTTTATTTTAGACAGGGAGGTTAAATAGGATAAAAATTTCCTTAATTTTCTTCAAATTTAATTATTGAATGAAATACCTATACGAAAGCCTTTCGTTCCTATGCATTTCTGAATCTGAATCTGACGTCGTTAATTATGAACCCATCTAAAGATAGCTTTAAAACATTACTACTGTGAAAATCGAAAAAAATGTTTTTAGTATACCTCAAAAATTATGTTCTTTGGATTGATTGAGTTCTCTTGTTGTTGTTGTGCGTGATACAGATAGTACTAGCTACTAGAAACCAAAGGAGAAAATACATCTTTTTTAGAAATCGAATATAATGGTCGGACCTCAGAGTCGTTCATTAAAGTTGAGACACCGTATATTCATAATTATGAACAAATAATGCGCGATTTATAAGCAATCTGATAAAATTTCATGCGATTGATGTTGAATAAATTCCATCTCTGCAACGGTGAGCAAGATCTGCAGGAAACGTGTTACAAAAATGCAGTCAGTCTTGCAGACACACAGTTTAATTTAAATCCCTGCGCAAGTACTTACTACTGGATTGAGGACTATCTACTGTATCTACGTTATAGAAGAGACTACCACAGAAGGCTATACAATAAGATGATGCTATATTAGGAACAAAAACCAGTTTGTACATAAGTATTTTATAGAAAACCCACTGCAGGGCAAAGGCCTTCCTCCTCTTCTTCCACACCTTTCGATCTTTGGCTACAATGCGCCAGTCGTTCTTAAGACAATCGAGATCGTCCCGCCATCTTCTCCGGGGTCTTCCTCTACGACGCCGACCTTGTGGGCACCCAATCGGTTAATATTTTGGCCCAAAGAAGTCCGGCATACGAGCCACATGCCCTACCCAATCTTATTTAAGGTTCGCCGCTTTCTAGGTTACATCGACTATTTTTGTGCATAAAGTATTTTATAGAAAAACAAACAAACAACATCTGCAGAAGTTAAATAAAATTAAATAAATTTATTTATTTTCGGTCAACATGGATCATTTTGTTAGTAATATTTATAAATCTATTGTATTTAACACATACATTTATATAGAGAGAACCACGCAGCGTGTAGCCTATCTATGTAAAATTTAAAGTAGTGTAGTATGTTAAAATACTGTCACAAACATCTAAGCCCTCTTCCGTAGAAAACTAGGTATAGTAGTTCCATTATATTTGATTGGATATAACGAAATTTCGAATTTGATTAGTCTGAGAATCTTTTGGGAGGACAAAATATCTATGATTTCCTTCCGTGCAGGTAAACACACAAAAACAAACAACAATGTTGCTAAACATAAATAAGCAGCGTTTGTGCAACGTATCCGTAATATTATGGTCCTAAAAATACGAACAAGTCAAGGTCGCCATTTTTAAAACGCACATGTCGAGCTATGAGTTATGAGGATACGCTGTCAAATTTGACAGCGTTTCACTGATCGCCAGCGACCTAGGTGTGCGCAGGCCTTAAGGGCAGCCTCGACAAACTTACGTTTACTTAGCCTCTGCTTATTTCGTATGCTAAATTATAAAACCCCTGAGACCGAAGGCGTGGAGCCCCCTGTGACCCGTGCGGTAACCTCCCGGAACTGTACGCGCACGAATGCCGCAACATTATGATGAAACTATTTAAATATCACCCTTGGATATGCCAAAGAGTTATTTCAATACCAACATAGGTATATTTTTCTTGTGTCTATGGTTCAAGTGTGAATGAAATTGATTATTGGCTTCTTCTGTGTGCTCAATCAAACATAAAGTCCACTTAAATAACAAAAAAACCTAAGCCGAGCCCACGGACTAGGTGTGCGCAGGCCTTTACATTTATTCCTGTCTCATACAGAGGAAAAGAGCCCTTCGAGCCGGATCTGAACTTATCGATCATCTCCTTCTGGCTCTGATTGGAAAATATTTTAAATGGTTCACAAAATGTTTATTATAAAAAGTGCCTAACGCAAAACCTCTAGCATCTACCATATATGTTGGTACAGAATAGAGAAGGAAATCGATGTATTGCGAACCAAAAAGGTGAACTTAATTTATCAACGCTATAATCCACAGTCGGCTGGAATATTTTCATTAGCAAGCGACAGTAGCTTGTACTTGTACTCGTAGTGTACATAAGTGACATAACATAATGCCTATACTGGAAAACCTTCAGCCGGTATGGTACCCGCGGACCTCGGATCGAGAGTAACTTGATACGACGCATTAGGCTAGTCTCAAACAGCCGCCATCTCGTCCCGTTAAGTGTAATAAGTAATAGTTGATAGCGGCGAATAAGTGTGCCACCCTGCCCTAAGAACAATCAATTAATATTGTCGCCGGGCGTCCTTGTTATAGATAGATAAACGCTTGCAAGCGAGTGTCAACGGCATCGCAACGCCCAGTCACCTCTTCCTGTACAAACGTAACTCGACATTGACATTTAGAAATGGGCAAGCCGGGTCCGCCAACATGCGAGCAGTAAGTACGCGACAGAGGCCGAGACCACTTGTAATGCACATTTTTTTGAACCAGCTTATACAAAAAGTTCACCAAGAGATGTTTTGCATTCCCAGCACGTCCTTGGCGTGCGAGCGTCCCTTCCAATGTTCGACCCATCAGCGATCGCGCATCACTATACCTACATTAGGTAGGTTTAAACTACATCGAATTAGTTGATTGGCTCTCAGATCGAAGACGCTCCGAGCGAGCGCAACATCTGCAAGCAACAACACATCACGCACATCGCGCATTAGGCGCCGAATCATTTTATTAACGTTCTTATTAGAGTCGATCTGATAATTAGCGCGAGAGCATAGTATTTTACTGTGCATTTTAGTAGGTAGGTAGCAATAGGAGCGAGTAACCTTGATCTCGTTCGGAGCGCACTGGCCTGCACCTCCAAACCGTCCACCTGTTTAAGTCTAAGCACCTACTCACAAAAAGATCAAGAATTAATAAGGCTTAGAAAGTGCACTAGATAAAATAGCACATACGTACCTACACAATTTCTAGATTACAAAAGACTGTAATTTACTGCAGTCAAAGCGGATGGCAATATAAGATGCTAGTAAAGGGTATTATTATGCTCTAAAAGTCTTGGATTTAATTTATCTGTTTTAGAGTTCTGAAGGCCGACTAGGAATACTTATCAATACATAGTTGGAAACATTTTGAATTGAGATTTAATATGAAGAATTATACTTATTCAAAACTAATCGTAATAATTTATTAGACACTTTTAAAATCAGAAGCGTAGCCTAGCCTAGTGTTCTTACACGCTTGCCGCATATAATGTACCATTGAACGGTGAAGTACTAGTTAGGCTAATAAGAGCAATTTCGTAGCTAGATATTTGTCTTTGAAATAGTTTCATAATGCCGGAGGCTGTGTGCTTAGCTATTATTAGAATAGGTATTAAGATATGCACCAGGCACTAAGTCTACTCACTTAGGAGCCTACTTATTATGGGTCTATGTAAATCTCTAGGGCAATTATAAAGTCAGATTAGTTCGGTATGATCGGACAGCTTGACGGCTGCAGGATATTTACGAAATTTCGGTGTAGCAATTGGTATTAGCGAAATGCCAAGAAAATTATAACTTAAGCATGTAATTTCAAATCTATGATAAACAGGTATGTTGTACGTTAGATGAAATGTAAAATGCTCAAAATATAATTATGCTCATGTGATTTTGGCCGAAATAAAATCACGGATGGCGATCAATGAAACGCTGTCAAAATTAAATATCGCCGTCAAATTTGATAGCGATTCACTGATCGCCATCGCCAGCGACCTAGGTGTGCGCAGGCTTTAAAGGTTCGCCTTGGATCCGCAAATGCATTTGTCCAGTAAGAAAGAATTAAATTGATTACCAAAAATAAAATAACATCATTTTGTGACATTGATTAACCCACCGCGTCGTCGCATTGAGAATTAGTTAGTCCCTCGGTAGTATGCTGTTTCGAGTAGAACTGACAGACGCGGTAACAACAGCATTCCGGGCATTACCGGCTGAGCTGAGAAAGTGGGCGCGCACGCATCTACACTGCGCAATCTATCTAATTAATCTATCTATTAGTTTAATTATTACATATATTTGAAACAAGAATGAACGATTTTTTACAATAATACCCTGAGTTTTGCATATTGAACGTTGTTTTAATTAGTTTTATGTATTATCATTTAGTTTAGTGCACGAAAGGAGCCTCTTTGAGGCGCACTTCAAATCCTTTCATCATACTTGGTTCGAAAGAACCAATGACACGATAATAAGAAGATAATAAAGTACCTAGTGGAGAGTTTTGAATATCAGATGACGGGTAATTGGACAAGAGCTCCAGCAGTAGCTTGCTTAGTAAATCTTAACAGATCGATTTTAACACTTTAGAAGCCGGTAAGAAGATAAGTTAGGTGTAAGACGCTGAGACGCTTTCCGGCTATGTGTGGCGACGAAGTGTTCCTTTTCGCTACTGGCTGGCAACGCGGTTTTTAGAGCATAATTAAAAACAAAATACCCCTGTTTAGTCTGTGGCAACACCAAACGTCACTGATTTTGAGCTGAGCTGTGACCCATTATGCTTCTGGTCAGCCTTTATTTAGCTGATAATGACTGGGTAGGTATTTATATTTCAGATCATCGTTCATAAAATTACAATTGGATTTCACTTAGGTATGTTCATCCAATTTACAATTTTATTTCACGTTGATCTGAAATATAAATTGATATACGCGCATGAGAAGAATCGAAAACCTAGTTTAGTGGTGAATTTTGCGACAGAAGTCCGTCCAGCACTAATAAAGCTTGATGATAATGATGAAAGCTGGGGCGTGACAGCTAATAATAAGATAAATAGGTAGATACGATGACGACACGCGATGCCTATGGCAAGCAGTGGGCGGTAACGACCGACCAAATGACGACGGACCTTCAAATTATCAATTTCGCTTTGATGATACCTACCTACCTAATAAAAATCCTATTCCGATGGTTTTTCTATCAAGCCTTGAGCACATCTAAGCCTTCTGCGGTGGCGATGAGTGAAATGTTTTCACCGGCACCCTTAGTTGTGGGTGCCAGTGATATGGCATCTATTAGGAACCCTGTCGCGGTACAGTTATTCCGCAAGAACTCTGTCTCTATGAGCTCTACTATTACTGTTTAGACATAGACATTGACATAGACATTCATTTATTTACTGCTTCAGCACATATACACACTATTAAAATAAGAAATAAAAACAAAGAAAATAAGAGGATATTACAAAAACATAGGCACTTACTAAAGAAAAATTACATAAAAAAAAGCAGCCAAGTGCGAGTCGGACTCGCCCATGAAGGGTTCCGTAGCACGACGAACTACAAGAACCTTTATATATGTTACTTGATGTAACATAATAAGGTTCCTGTAGTTCGTTGAAAGGTAAATTGCGGTTTACGGTTTATGACGTATAAAAAAAAAACTACTGACTAGATTTCGTTCAAACCAAATATCGTTGAAAGTTTACATAGTAATGTACAACATATATTTTTTTTAGTATTATCATTCTCTTACTTTAGAAGTTAGAGGGGGGGGGACCAACTTTTTTCCACTTTGGAAGTGTCTCTCGCGCAAACTATTCAGTTTAGAAAAAAACTATATTAGAAACTTCAACATCATTTTTGAAGACCTATTCATAGATACCCCACACGTATGGGTTCGATGAAAAAAAAATTTTTGAGTTTCCGTTTATGACGTATAAAAAAAAAACTACTGACTAGATCTCGTTCAAACCAAATATCGTTGAAAGTTTACATAGTAATGTACAACATATATTTTTTTTAGTATTATCATTCTCTTACTTTAGAAGTTAGAGGGGGGGGGACCAACTTTTTTCCACTTTGGAAGTGTCTCTCGCGTAAACTATTCAGTTTAGAAAAAAACTATATTAGAAACCTCAACATCATTTTTAAAGACCTATTCATAGATACCCCACACGTATGGGTGCGATGAAAAAATTTTTTTTGAGTTTCAGTTTCAAGTATGGGGACCCCCAAAATTTTTAGTTTTTTTTCTATTTTTGTGTAAAAACCTTAATGCGGTTCACAGAATACATCTACTCACCAACTTTCATCAGTCTAGCTTTTATGGTTTCGGAGAAAAATGGCTGTGACACGGCCGGACAGACAGACAGACAGACAGACAGACAGACAGACATGACGAATCTATAAGGGTTCCGTTTTTGCCATTTGGCTACGGAACCCTAAAAATCATACTAAAAACAACAAAAAGAGATCATAGTATGTATTATAGGGTACTAGGTAGGTACTATTAACAGTCCTCAGCCAAAAAAAAAAAAAAAAAAAAAACAGTCCTCAGGTGACATAAGCTTTTATTTTTATAATTTTAAACAAAATAGCATGTAGACGACCTTCTCACGCTCCAAGTACGCGCAGTACAGCAGACTTCAAGCCCTCCTTTGTTTAGTCGTGTTTGAAGTCTGTCAGAAGAAACGTAACTGAGAAAAACACGAAAAAATATAAAAATGCCGTATTGTGCTGTTTTGCAGTGCTAAAACGATAGCCGAACCAATAATTTAACAAAAGGGGGCATATCGTATCACAGGTTAGTATTATTTTATTGCTTAAATTGGTTTTATTTAGAATGCAAAACCATCAAACAAAAATAGACTGTGAATGATATTCGTTAAGGTCGCGTTTCTATAAATCTCAACTTTCGCTACTCAATTAGGGCTGTACCCCAATAAAGTGATGAATGTGCTATCGAATACTTTATTAGTTCTGATCATATAAATAGTTAGGTTTAGGGAGCTGACTTTTTTTTTGCTTTAGTGATGATTTTATTCCTTATGTATTATTCTGATTCTTTTCTTATTCTTATAGCCCACAGTGGCTGGGTAAGATGAAAATTACAGAAATATTTTGAAGAAATAACATAATAATTCTGGTTTCAGTTTTCCGATATTCAAAATAAATGTATCGATGCAACAGGAAAAAGAAAACACAAGAAGAAAAAGAAACAATATTTGAAACAGTTAAGTATACAATTTTACGAGTTGTAAACATTTGATTGGGTAAATAAAGAAAGATAGATAAGAAAAGCTTTTTATTTCGACCACCATAAATATAACCTGACGTGCTACCGATCGTTATACATCAGTAGGTAGGTGAGAGCGCTGGTGGGCTAGTGGTAGCGGCTTCGCCTTCTGATCCTTAGGTCGTGGGCTTAAATCCAGTCCAACCAATGAGGTTTACTGCCCAAAAATTAATTTACACTATGCCAGTGCTCTTAAACGGTGAAGAAAAACATCGTGAGGAAACCGGGCATGCCATAGAACTTAAAAAGTTCGTAAATATGTGTTAAATAAGTGCACGAAAGGAGCCTCTTTGGGGCGCACTTAAAATCCTTTCACCTCACTTGGTTCGAAAAAACCAGTGACACGATAAGAAGTAGGTAGGTAATCATCGATGTCGATACATTTGTCTTGCATCCACCTTGGCACATCACTAAGTGAGTGGCTATGTCAAGTAATAGCCATTGTATTATGAATCTTATAACTTGTGGATAAAGACTAACAGAATTGTTTTCTATAACGCCATCTAGCGTCAAGTAGCTTTGTTTTGTTGTCAATCAAGTAACAGCCATTGTATTATCAATCATATTACAACTAAATAGAGACTAAAAGAAAAAAATACTGAATGAAATCTGCCATCTCGTGGTAAGTAGAATTTCATTTTAGCACTGTTTATTTTATTAAGTTTAGAACCATGTTACGATAGCGTTAAGGTTTATTATCAATTAAATTATTTTTTTGGTTTTAGGTCCTTTTTAACGTTTCTTTTCGACCAATCATAACTTTTATTTCTATGTGTATTTGTTTTTACGTGTATGAGTTTGGCGACACTGGTTCTCTTAGTAATACGTCATCATACTCTCTCTACTTTGCGTAAGCAAAAGCGTGTTGGCTGCTCTGTGATTTTAAAGATGACATTACAGTTGGTCGCTAAATTGTTGGTTTAATCACAAGACTGCTTTATAGCTAAAAAAAGTCTTTAAGGTTGTTCGATTCCGATACAAACTGAATTTACACAACTATGGGCAAACAAAGTATAAATGTACACTGAAATAGCTGTAATAGAATTTTACAGTGGTCTTTATTGCCGGCCAGTTATATAAAGTTGGAGAAAACTGTAGGATAACAGAAATATTAATAAAAAACCAAAACAGTAATTTTTTCGTCATTCTTTCTAACGGGTACTAGCTTTTAGCATAGAGTCAATTTTGTACATCACTGTTTCAAAATAGACGTAAAAGTCTGTTAGTTCTTTTTCTGAAGCCCCGACTGCCACGACCAACGGCTGACACTCCAACTTTATATAACTGGCCGGTAATAAGGACCACTGTAAAAGCCTATTACAGCTATTTCAGTGTACATTAATACTTTATTCGCCCATAGTTGTGTAAATTAAGTTTGTATGGAAATCGTACCCCCTTAAATATTATTACAGGTATCTGGTTCCTATATAACAAGCTCTGCTTAGTTTGGGGCTAGATAGTGTTGTGTGGCTTGTCAGCATTATTTATTTATTTATTTATAGCTAGAGTCTACTTGACCAAGTTACTTGGCGTTATGGAGAAGAGGCCCCAACAGTTGATGCAGAGATTTGTTAGATAGATAATGGTATTTATGTAAATAACGTAATAATTTAATATATATTATATGTAAATAATGTTACAGGATTACATTAATAATTATACATAATGTACTCCTTTATTAAACTTTATGATTGTGTTTTTTACATAATAATTACGAGGTCAAGCAAAATGCATGCATAATACGTACTTAGTTATTATATTTTAGTGAAAGTCATAAGCATAACGTATGATTCGGATTTCAGTTTTTATGCACCTAGATCGAGTGCAGTAAGAAGTTGACTCTACGATGTACACAGTTCAAATTAAATGTGGTCAAATATAAAATCATCGAATTCTTAAAGACCACTGCTGTATTTAGTGTAAGTCTCTCCGAAGACGAGCCGCAGTGCCCAGTCTTCGGGTCTTCTCACCTAATATAAGATTTAAAAACTTGAGAAACCGACTTCATGCCCTAATTTCTGTGGGGTGAAATTTGAGTAGGGAATAGAAATACAACTATTCAGATAATAAAAATAATCTTTCTCCTGCTTTTTTATTCGAAGTCGGTTAAAGCTGTAACCGCTCTATTTAAGACTAGGGTTGCCACTTGCCACCCGTACTTTATAATAAAAAATTGTACTCAATTTTGGCCAATCGTACTTTATACTGAGTACATGAAAATACTTTATTTCTTCATGTACTTTTTAATTTTTTTTTATAATCAATAAAATAAAAGTACGAAAAATAAATGGACTGCTATTTTTTGTGTGTAACGGACTGCTATGGAACGTAACCTAAGACGTCAATGTCCATATCGTGTAATGACAATTCGTAATTTTTGCCGCTGTTGTTTGGTTGTTTACTTAGACTTATCGTAAGATGCCGTTAACATATTTAAGACTAACAAATATTTATAGGTTGTTGTTAGAAGCAACAAAAAATGAAACAGAAATTAATACAATATAAACAGGAAGAGAAATGGTCTTGTAAATTAATACTTTATTTTCATATGTTGTACTTTTTGTAGCCTAAATAATTAAATATTCACTATTTGCTTGAAAAAAAAGGTGGCAACCCTATTTAAGACGTACATAATAGGTACGATCGACATCTTTTCCTCATCATTTTAGGGTTTAATTTAAAGATAATATTTTGGTGCTGTCTGGCCGTCCACAGTACATCTTGGTGTGATTTTATTTACATCTAATATTTGGATAATTCATAAGAGGCTACAATAACGAGCGGTGTGCTAATCAACTTGCACTTGGCCGGACTGTGACTCGGAAACAGCCGTGTGTAGCGAAACACCTCAAATGTTAGTGGTTTTGTAATGCGACGAACACGACTTTTCATTAATTTATTACAAAATGATTGTTCCGAGATATTTATTCTTGCGTAGCCACAAATGTTTGTTTTGCATCACGTTAATACAATACAAGACGCATCTAATTGCCTTTTTATGCAAACGATATCTCTGCAATGCCTACTCTATGAGATGACGATGAGTGACATCTATATATCCCACTCAATTTCTAAAGTCGCAATATAACGCTGTAATATATAGGTAGTAGTAGTTTACAAGTATAACTTTGACAGCTGTTTATTGCGCAAGACGATACTTTTCCATCGCTACAATAAAATATAGCCAACTACGAGTATAATAATCACAGCAGAATCGGGGCGCAGCATTTCATCGAGATCTTGTTTATTCTCGCGCCAATCTGTAAGCCGTCGTACTTGACAACTTAACGCACAAAAGCTGTGCAAGCGCACATTGCTCAATAACGAACGTGCACTATTACAGGCTCGTTTAGACGAAACCAAACTTTTCAGCGACCAAATCTTTGATTCCCCAACATAAACAGATGAAGTGTTAAGAGGAAAGGTCACAGTGAGAGGTGGGTGACATTATAATAGCGAGACTGACCTGTTTCTGACGGAGTTCCTCGTGGAGAGGGTGATGTTCCTGGGGGGCAGCCTGGGCGCAGGCGCGGGCGCGGGCGCAGGCGGGGCGGAGGTGCGCGGCATGCGGCCGCCCGCCGCCGCCGCCCCCGCCACCAGCACAACCAGCAACCATCCTGTCATCACGGTACATACAATACGCAAGATCCTCGGCCCGTGAGCGACGTACAGCGGGTAGCGTCGCGGCTCGCGGTATGCGCGCGGCTCGACGTTCACTTTTGTTGTGGTGAACGCGAGCGCGCCCCACTATCAGGAAAGTGCGGGCTTTCACTGCAGAGTGCAGCTCCACGACCACAGTGCCGCTGCTGCTGCTGCCATCGCCGCCGCGCCGCTAACACTCACATTTTACGTATCAACTGTACCGGCACTTCAAAATGACAAAATGTCACCGATAACAACGTGAAATGTAATCAGAGCTTGGCTAAATAAATTATAGTTTAAAAAAAAACACACCTTTTTTTATAACTAGTGGCCGACCGCGGCTTCGCTCGCCCGTTCCCGTTGCTTTTTCGGGATAAAAAGTATCCTATGCCCTTCTCCCGGTTCTAAGCTACCTCCCCACTAATTTTCTGCCAAATCGGTTCAGCCGTTCTTGAGTTATAAATAGTGTAACTAACACGACTTTCTTTTATAAATATAGATTGAGTTAAAAAGTTAAAAATAAAACTGTAACAATCAATTGAAAAATGTATATTATTGTACAAAAAGCGTGGTACAAAAGTAAATGTTACAAAAAAAATAACTCTGTTTACTGAGGGGATGAATAGATGAATATCCTCAGAACATGGATGGCTTTATAGATTTCTAGCAAACATGCTTGAACCACTATATTTATGAAACAACGGGATATTTACCATGATTAAATTTTGTTGAGTTGACTTCCGATATTTCGGCACAGTTGTAGGTATGCACCATGATCACGGTTGAATATCCCATTGTTACAAAAAATAGTGTTAAAAACCATGATAGTCAAAAGTTATATGCTTGAACCATCTCAGAACTAGAACTTTTTTTGTTACCTATCATTCATTTATCTATCCTCATCAAAGCAAATTGTTCCATTTTTATAAGACTTCTTCTTCTTCTTCCTGCCTTTATCCCACTAAATGTGGGGTCAGCACAACATGTTATCTTCTATTCGTCTCTATCAGCAGTCATCTCTCCCTATTCCTTCATAGCTCAGTTGCTAGTAGCTCTGCCTTCTGCGCTCGAGGGCAAATATTTGTGTGGTGAACACAGATGTTTGTTCTCAGTCTGGGTGTTATATTGTATTCTAAGCATGCATTTCCAAAAAAAAAGTAAACAAGTATTATATCAGCGATCTGGTTCCCATAGTACAAGCTCTGCTTAGTTTGAGGCTAGACATAGAATAGAATAGAATATAACTTTATTGTACACCAAAAATGTTACGGTAAACATGGCATGAAAGAATACTTAAAAACTAGAGGTACAATGGGCGGTCTTATCGCTAATAGCGATTTCTTCCAGACAACCTTTGGATGGAAAGAAACATTATGGTACGAGTAGGGACGGGGCATACATAATAAAATAAAATAAATAGTCATAAACTAATAAATATGATATTAATGCTAATACATATATACTCATATAAATAAGTAATTGTGATGTTTAATAAATCTAGTTACAAATTTAAAGGAAATCAAAAAAACAAACGTGATATTAAGGAAATTACGACGATGATGAGGGGAGTGATAACAAGTAGTGTTGGTGAACCATGCTTTTAAAGATAGGAAGGGATTTGGCATGACGGATAGAAACGGGGAGTGCATTCCATAGCTTTGTAGCTTGAAGTGTGAAGGAATGTCCGTAGAATTGTGAAGAGTGGACAGGAGTTTTTAGCTGACGGGTGTTAGAGGAGCGTAGGGATAAGGAATGTGAGAGGTGAAGAAACTCAAAGCGTTCTTTGAGATAGACTGGAGTAGAAGGAAGGAAAAGAATGTTATAAAGGAGCGAGAGGATATGTACATTCCGGCGAAGACGGATAGGTAGCCACTTGAGTCTAATACGGTACTCAGAAACATGATCATATTTGCGCAAGCCGAAAATGAATCTTATAGATAGATTCTGAAGACGCTCAAGTTTATTGAGTTGGTCCACAGTTAAGTCCAGGTAGCTAATATCGGCGTAATCTAAAATAGGATGTGTGGATATAGACATGTGTGGATTGTCTATAATATTTATTTATTATTATAAGATTTAATGTTCTAGATCTAATTTTATCCTTGTCCTTAGTCTAAGTGAGAGAAATGAATAATCAAAGTCTGTATCTCGTAGCGTGTACGGCATTCATATTATACGCTTGGTGAAGCAGAACGGAACTAAGTATCCGATATACCGGCGTATCGGTCCATCTTCTAGTCTTAGCGTTATAGAACAAGCATATGACCCACCTGATGTTAAGTGGTAACCATCGCCAATATCAAAGCATTGCCTAATAGGTCACGCACGTCACGAACGTGTCGTACGATGCACTGTCCTGCGTCCATCAACTGGAGGCATACAGATATTCAGCCTCACGTGCCAGTAATTTCACCGGCACCCACACCCTTCAAGCCGAAACACAGCAATGCTGCTTCACGGCAGAATAAGCGAGTGTGGTAAGGCGAATAAGCGAGTCTCGTTGCACAGTCAGTCGTTCAGAAACTTGTTCTAACTCTTTCAGACGATTAATGTGTTATCAATATAACACATAGCCAGCAGCAGAGCGCTGGTGGCCTAGTGGTAGCGACCCCACATTCCAATCCAAAGGTCGTGGGTTCAAATCCAGTAGTGTGGGTTCAAATCCAGTAGTGTACCAATGAGTTTTCTGCCCAAAAATACATACATACAAATCACGCCTTATTCCCATGGGGTAGGCAAAGATCACGGATTTCCACTTGCTACGATCCTGACACACCTCTTTCGCTTCATTCACTCTCATAACATTCTTCATACATGCTCCTCGGTTTAGGGTACTCCTAACCTGGCCTTTCTCTAAAACGTCTGCGATCTAATCGAGATACATGCGCCTAGGTCTTCTAAAAATGTTTTTGGGCAGAAACAAAACAATTGCATCAGGCGAGTGTGAATGGAATTGCTGGAAGCGGAAGACCTAGGCGCATGTATCTCGATTAGATCGCAGACGTTTTAGAGAAAGGCCAGGTACATACATATGTACATAATGCCAGTGCTCTCAAACGGTGAAGGAAAACATCGTGAGGAAACCGGCATATCGTAGAACCTAAAAAGTTCGATAATATGTGTCAAGTGCACGAAAGGAGCCCTTTGAGGCGCACTTAAAATCCTTTCACCACACTCGGTTCGAAAGAATCAGTGATACCTACGATAAAAGGAAAAATATAACACATTAATAGCCTGTAAGAGTTAGAACAAGTTTTAAAAACTTGAAAACAGACTAAATGGCTAAACTGCTGGACTGATTATGATGAATTTTCTATGGGACTAATTTGGAAGCATAAACCTTTGTAACATTATTTTTCATTACTCATACTCTGAAAGTAGGTCTGAAGTTGCCTGAGGGGCCTAATTGAAAGTAAAACTTTCAGCCCTAGGGAGAATCGCTTTCTACTGACAGCTGTCAAATTATAAAAAAAACAATTTCGTTTTTATTCAACCATGTTCCAACTTTCTAAAGTCTTTCTAACTGCAAGGAGGTCGTTGAAATTCCAACTTTTTATTCAGCAAGTAGGTTGGAAACCCATTACAACGGTAAGAAGTTTTTATAAAGTGTAGTTAAAGCGCAATGTAAAATTTTAATAACATAAAGATAGTATTAAATAAATAATATATCTTCTAAATTACTTGATTAATATATAGCTTCAACTATTTATTTAAAATAACATAGATTTGAGCAAACAATTTACCATTTTTTTAATTATGAAAATGAAAATAATGGCTGAATAATGCTGGTGAGCCGTAGCTGAAGGCCCGCCAGAAAAAAGAAAAAAAAAACCGGGAAGGCGGCAATTCAATCTTTATTTTCACTAATTTTTCTTTCATGTTTTTATTTTTTACTTTCCTTGCATTCGTAATGAAAAGCACAGTGTTTACCTCGGTTGAAAGTCTTTTGAGTCCCTCAAGCTCCATTGGCGCCCTCGCTAACGCTCTGGCGCCAAACCCGTCTCGGGACTCAAAAAACGTGACTTTCAACACTCGGGTAACAATGTACTATTTATGAAACAACGGGACATGTACTATGATTAAATTTTGAGTTTTGACTTCCGATATTTCGGCATTTCTTTTACTCGTGGACTTCAGTTCAACCGTGATCATGGTGCATGTAACTGTGCCGAAATATAGGAAGTCAAAACTCAAAATTTAATCGTGGTAAATACTCCGTTCTTTCATTAAAATTGTGTTAGAAACCATGATAGTTTCAAAAGTTATATCTTTGTAACAATGCTTACCTATTTCCTTACTCATCAATATGATAGTGAATATGACTCGCAAATCTACTTGGTCTTTAACACAGTATGGACATTACAGCTGGCCATAGAAGAGTTACAGGTGTAATAATAAACACATTTTGGCTTAGTTATTTAATATGTTTCAACAGGTACTCAGTAAATCATCATCTCATCATTATCCTGCCCTTATCCCACGCTAAGTGGGGTCGGCACAGCAGTACTTAGTACATTAATAAGAAATTCTGAACATCAGATCAATTTAAGAATTTATTAAACATACCATTCAATGCGAATCAACATAAAATTGGAAATGTATCCATAAAAAAATAGGTAAATTACCTTTTAGTATTAAAATACAATTTAAACTTTGGGGCAGGGTGTTTTCCTAAGGTAGTTCTTTCCCGAAGGCATCGGCACCACCGTCACTCCTTGCGGGAACACCTTGGTCAGCTGGTCTTCTGGTACAGTCGGGAGCACCATGCAGTCTTCTCCCATCTAAAAATATAGTCTATCAGGACTATTACAGCTTGTCCAGAAAGGGAGAATTCGCCGTGTAATCATTCGCGCGTTAGTGAGATACTAGACACCTACATCGCGTCCACAAGCATCGCGCGAATTCAAAATACGCGCGTAAATCGCGTGCACTACGCCAGACTCTCGACTCGCGCTTGATTCGCGCGTATTGCGCGCGAGTCGAGTTACTAGGGACGCTTTGTTGCATCCGAACTCTTGAGCAACTGCGCGTATCGAGGGGAGCCCAAAAATGTTATTACGGAATTCGCGCGTTGGTACGCACCTTGTGGACACAATGGTCGCGTGTAATACGCGCGAGAGAATTGTTGCGAATTCGTCCTTTCTAGACAAGCTCTATAAATCCAATTTCAAAAAATATGTGTCGAGTTTTTTGTTTTTACTGCCGTGAAGCAGCATCGCTGTGTTTCGGTTTGTAGGGTATGGGTACCGGTAAAATTATTGGCACGTCAGGCTAAACATCTATTTGCCTCAAGTTGATGGACTTATGGCACGTTCCTGACGTGCGTCACCTACGAGGCAATGTTTTGTTGATGTCTCAATAACTATTCCCCTCCCTCCTCCCCCCTCCTTGCATCGGGATCCTCACTGTTGAGGGTCGTGACTCGTGACCTTTGTGCAGGACCCCAGTCTGCACTATGTTCCTCCACTTGGTTCAATAATTATTATTACCTTCCAATCAGCCGGAGTTGCGAGTTTAGCCTTGTCGGTAAGCTGGAGGGAGTCGACTGCCCGTAGAATTTCACTGAAAAGGAAAATAAAATAGTTTTTAATACAGAATCGAAGCGTTCGTGCAGAGGTGGTTCAGTCAGATGTGGGAAATATTATTAGGAAGAAAAATAAATGTATATAAATTTGACGCTATTTCTCCTAGAAAATTTATTTTAATTTTGTAAATTTTTTGTTTCTTATTTAATTTACCAATTTATATTTTAAGACATCTTAATTAATTCGATTTTAGTAACTATTAATATTGTAAAAACTGACATGCCTAGTATTACAGTCAATTGTGATAATGTGGTAAATAAATGAACTGAACTGAAATTATGTGGACAATCCACACAATGCTACCTAGCCTAAATTAAGCAGGACTTTTACCATGGGAACCAGATAGCTTATATTATAATACTGGAAGTGTGAATAATAAACAGATCGCCAGTAGCAATAAGGCTGCCTGTACCTTTATCTATACTAATATTATAAAGAGGAAAGATTTTTACCTATTTTTGTATAATAATAAATAAATAAATATTGTGGACAATTCACACAACACTACCCAGCCCCAAACTAAGCAGAGTTTGTAATATGGGAACCAAATAGCTGATATAATACTTGAATACATTTTTTTTTTTTTGTAAATACATACTTAGAAACAATACAACACCCAGACAGAGAACAAACATTTATGTTTACCACACAAATATTTGTTCTCGGTGGGGATCGAACCCACGACCTACGGCGCAGAAGGCAGAGCTACTACCAACTGAGCTAGAGGCCAGTCGTATGTTTGTAATGAATAGGCTCAAAAAGTACTGGGCCGATTTAAAAAATTATTTCACCAATAGAATGCTACATTCTTCCAATTTGACATAGGCAACATTTCATTTTGAAAAAAAATAGGGATTAAAAAATTTTAACAATGTAACCGAAAGTGTAGAAAAATGAGTCTTAAAATGTCTTTCGTCGAATGCGCTGCCGAAACTATTAGCGATAGAACAAAATAATGTACAACAATATTGTCTACCCCGTGCGAAGCCGGGACGGGCTGCTAGTTTGTTATATTTCTTTTAAAATGTCTTGTTTTGTGTTTAATAATGTATTAATATATCTATCTATATTATTGTTTACTCTATCACCAATTGACTTCTGTACAGTATTAAGTCTAAGATATTTATTGTCTATGAACCTAGGTACAAAAAGTAATTAAATAAATCTAGATTAGTCCCACTAGGTCAGCCTAAAGGCATATAAACATTTGTACACAAAAATAAAACCATTCTCACAGCGCCATCTATCATTTATCTAGAAATACATTAGCAAAGCAAAACGTTAGTTGTCGTGTTCTTTAGTTTGCTTACCTACATACATATTATTAAATTGTTTTACTTTATGTTTCTTAGTTATATTAGTTTTCTTTCTCGTGTCTTGCCTTGTTTCTGTGTTATCTGCTTTTGTTTCACATATTAATAGAAATCTTAATTCTAGTACTTTGGCCTCCCGCGATACAGGCTTGTCCTAGTGCGGGGACCACCAGTAATTTAAATAAGACTGTATGTTCTTTGGTAAATAAATAATTTTATATTTTTGTATTTGTAAATAATTCTTACTCAAAGTTCCTGCCCGTGGTAGCAGGGTACAGCAGAGATAGCCTGTACTTCTTGTTGGCGTCTATAACGAAGACTGCGCGAGCCGTGAGGGGAATACCAGAGTGGTCCAATTCATCTTTGTCCACCATGCCCAGCTTCATGGCAAGCGCTCGATCCTTGTCTTCTATTATTGGATATGAGAATACCGCATCTTCGTTCTGACCTGAAATGGGAATAAGAGAACAATAAATAAATAAATTATAGTTTAAAAAACTAAAAAAATACGCTTTTATAACTAATTGAACTAAAAAGTTTAAGATAAATCTGTAATAATCAATTGAAAAATTTATATTTTTGTACAAAAAAGCGTGTGGTGCTTTTTATAATAACTTCAGATATAATAAACTATTGATAAAATATTTACAACAATCAAAATCAAGCTCCCCACGCTTTTTGTACAATAATATAAATTTTTCAATTGATTATTACAGTTTTATTTTTAACTTTTTAGTTCAATTAGTTATAAAAGCGGGTTTTTTTAGTTTTTTAAACTATATATTTTTTTTTTTTCATATTATTGCATTGTCATCGACCTTTAACAGGTGTGCAAAGTTTGAATCTGATAGTTCAAAGTAGGACAAAAGCAAGCTCAAAGGGGTCGGTTACATACAAACTTACATACAGCATACAGGTGAAGCTAATAAAAGCATTACACAAAACACAACCATGCATTGAACTTGGATTAATTTGAAGGAACTTATGGAACATAATATTGTATGTATGATAACCATTACATTAGACAGCCCTCACAACTGTTTATAGTAGCAGATTATGGGTTGGGTCCCCACTGCGAACACACATTTATGGTAGTTTTGTTGTCTCTCTGGGTGCGTTAATATATTTTACAATTATGTCTAAGGCTGAATAAGTTGGAATATCCACCATACTAACTGCTTTTCTAGTTAGTATGCAAGTTTTGGTGGTTAAAAACATACATAATTATGCGCAAATTACTCAATTTTATCTAATCATATATCTCAGTAAAATCAGTAATAGACTGGATAGAGTGCTTTAGATAGAAGTCTAATTGATTTGGGGGAATAAGAGCTGCACTGACGTTCCGCGGTGGGGTGTATGTGTGTATAGAAGCCTTTACTCAGGCATGGGTGCAAACGGGCTGTAATGATGATGGTAAAGGGTCAGTAAGGCCATACCTGCATATTTTTGTATGTCCTTGCACCATTCCAAATGGGAGGACACAGAGTCACATGAGAGGCCAATGACTTTTATATTCCGCCTGGTAAACTCTGGTAACAGATTGAGCACTCTCGCTAGCTCCGTGGTACACACTGGAGTGAAGTCAGATGGATGGGTGAACAGCACACCCCAACTGAGGAAAGATAATTCAATTATAACCTTGGTTTATAACCAATAAATACACAACACTATCTAGCCCCAAATTCTGATCCATCTGCTTCAATTTTCCATAACACATGCAACAACCGCTGAGCTATAAAACCATGAGATATTATCAATCAAGACAGACCGTCTCTCTTCTTCGGCGAGATAATCATTGCTTACGCACGTGAGAAAACTAGCTTCTTTTGCATGTTTACTTGTGTAGATTTCAGACAAAAGATAGGTAGCCAGGACGTCTTCACGACTAAAGCGCGAGAGCGGCGCGTGAGACGATGAGAAGCCTGCAATGTTGATAGCGCTACATATTTTGTACTTACGAGTCACCGAGCCAGTTGTAGAAGTCAATCTCTCCTTCGGTAGTATTTGCAGAGAAATTAGGAAACGGATCGCCGAGTAATAGCATTGTGCAGGTACGATATAAGTATCAAGGATAGATTTCGAAAGCTTTTGAGAAATAGAACAGCAATGAGAATAGAACGCTAGAACAGATGAGTTTTGTCAATCAATAGCTTGTACATTCTAAATTCAAAAAACTACATACAGCCTACGCTCAGGAAAGAACAAGAAGGCTATCGTATCGCAAAATTCGTAAATAAAACGTTATCGCTTGATTAAAACCACAGAGTAGCAATTACGAACGCCGATCGCCGAAAACAAAAACAACCCTTCTGGACTCGGATGTGTGTGATCCGCCAATGTCAGTGTCAGTGACTGACCAAAGATCTAGTCCAAATGGCAGATGCTTATATAAGAAGAACATTAATGTGTTTAGCTGTAGCTGATTAACTTAGAGTTAGACATTACATAGATTATTATTGATCAACAATTTTTGTAATACACTGAATACAATGTCACATTCTCTCTTTCCCACTGGCTACAATGGGCAACGGTCCCCATCAATCGGATTTTAATTTCAATCCATACCCCATAATTAAATCAAAGGCGTTATCCTCGTTATAGCAATTATTCATTGCTAGATAGACAAAATTAATAATCGAAATATTTATCTGCTACAGTGTACACGGGCCTTCACAATTTCCCAGTCCAAAGTGGATTCGTTTTAACTGGGTGTACATTAACCGGACCCGTAATAACGGGGTGTACATTAACCTGATGTACCATTATTACCTCGGCGGGCGGCTAGCCGCCCGCCGAGGTTATAATGGTTATAATGGTACATCGTGTACGCCCAATACACCCCGAGGAGCCGCGGCTCCTCGGGGTGTATTGGGCGTACACGTGGCGTACACTACCCAGATCCGTCCTGAGTCCTGCCTGACGTCCTGTCCATTGTCCACATCTTACTCATGTCAAGTCAAATCAACGAATGAATGTGAATGAATGAATGAATAACCCAACCCTGCCCAACGTATCGTAGCGTACGTGCTTGCAGTTTTTAATTTTTCCTAGTAAATTTGCGTGGTGTTTTCATTGTTTTGCTCAGCAAAGACGCAATACATCAGTTGTGGTGAGTTTACATAAAATTAGACCCATCCTTGATATTATATCGGTGTGCATGCCACTCTGTAAAATCGGCTCGCTCGTCCGTCTCACAAAATGGACGTCAGAATGTATTGTGACGTGATTATGTAAAAAAACAGGTAGCAGATCGTGATACACTTGTTGCAGATTAAGAAATCATTGGTATAATCACTGCAATTCTCTATTCGCTTGTTTAAATTCTAATTGTTGTGAAACTGGTGTGGTACATTAGCGCCTGCACGAATCGGCGCGGCGGTACGGCTTTTTCTAGTCATCAATCAGACAGGACATGAAAGAAGGCATATCCGTACCTCGCAGATCGTAGGAGGACACTGTGTTGGTTGAGTGGATTTTGTTTAGGAGCAAGTCATCAAGTTCTGTGCTTGTTTTTATGTTTTCTTCAATTCGGTTTTATTTACATGACCCATTGTAAGGTCGTTGTCCTCAATCATTAGCTGTTAGATAGGTGCTGAGTTCTATTTATTCTGTTTGCCACCTGCTCTGCAAAAGTATTTTGTTTGATTGCTTGCCTTGTACATTTATATTTTTACTCAATTTATATTTTCTTTTGTGTTCTAACAATAACATTAAGAATGTGTGTAACAATGAATACTATTATTACCAAATAAATAGTTACTTTAGTCATAAGACAGAGAAATAGCTATGTTTTTTAAAATAGCAATAAAAGGGGATTTCAAGAGCCAAAATAATATTAGCCCTTACTGATATCCTACCAGCACACCACATTAGAGAGATGAGGTTATTTTACTTTTATTTCATTAGTTTGTTGTATATACCCTAGATGTATGTATGTATTGCTTGTTTACTTTTGCACTCCTATTTTTATCATTGACAGAAACTTCAAACATTCACAATCTCATCTGATAATGTGTGATAAAGTACCCATGCCACATATTGATTGTAAATTTAGTGTACAATCCAAGGATAAATTATATAAATAACTTATAGCAACATGGACTCATTTTGTCTGGCTTGTATCTAAGTTTGTTTTCAATTTGCTAAAAATGTTGGTGAAAATATAGAACCAAGTCAGCCGAACAATGATTCCGCAAACTGATATTTTTTGGTAAAGCTACATATTGTTATACCAACAATCACCCTCTATTCACTAAAAATCCTTTCAGAACACTTGTGAATTTCACACACAGTGACACAAAAGAAGAAAAATACTATAATTCCTTATACATAACTCCTAAGTTTCCCTTCTGCCTGCATTGCTAATGTTGAATGTTTACTTGTTTTCCTGTATTTTGTTAAGTTTGCTAAATCTGCACATTAAAGATCACTGATTTGGACACTAGTCTCAAATTTATCATAAAGTTGTTGAAAAGAGGAAATTGTGTTGAATACAAAGCTGATGCTCTATGCGTCAGACATTACAATCAATTCCTCATGACTCTAACTAGGTATTATCTATCTGTTAGATAGTGTAGGATTCATTTGATTTGTTTACAGTTGGAACTGATGTCATTGTCTCACGATGCCCATGTTTTGTGCGTAATGCCATGATTGTATATTCTATTCTGTAGTATGTCCTAACAATAGTAGGTATTTATAAATTAGTATGACTGGTTAATTCTTTCACTCATTTTCCTGTGGTGAAATAAATATGATTCAAATAAAATACTTGACTCAATATCTACCTTTCATAAGATATTTTTGACCAATAGTTTGCTGTAAAAATCATTTTTATTTTTAATTTGCTGATGAATATTTGGTTTTGGCTTATATGTGTTTTTTAAAACTTTAACTTTAAATTTAGTTTAGGCTTCTTAGGCTTGTTTTTATTTACCCTTCTTTTCAATTTGCTGATTGATTTTTAGTTTTGGCTTATTTGTGTTTTTTAGTACTTTTACTTTATATTTAGTTTAGGCTTTTAGGCTTATTTTATGCACCGAAACTTCTGTTGCTATTTATTAGTAGTATTAAGCAATGCGATTGGCTATATTTAAGCTGAAATAATCTAATTACTGGGAAAATATTTAATCCACTCTTGGTGATGGACTGGTTTACTCAAGTAGGCTGCTAGCCAGCCCTTATTGTGTGGCAGATTGCATCCAGTTGCTTGTCAGTTTTTGACAGATGAACATGACACAACACTATCTAGCTCCGAATTAAGCAGAGCTTGTACTATGGGGACCAGACAGTTGATATAATGGTTACAATGTTGTTATTTTTTTTATTACATACTTAGAATACATTCACTAACCAATTTGTGTCCTCAATGGGGATCGAACCCACGACCTACGGCCCAGAAGTCAGCGCTTCTACAAATTGAGATGAGATGCCAGTCATAATAGGCTAAGCATTGACTAAGCATTTTGTTCCATATAATTAAAAAAACTATTTTTTTCTTTTAGCAATAAAATAGCTCCCAAGGCTATGGTCTAGGCTGGTCATTTATAAAGTGGTTGAAAAAAGTTGGAATCATTCTCTGTTGCGGAGAAGAAACTTTCAGCATGCAGACTATCAAGTGTGTTGTGGTCGGCGACGGGGCAGTCGGTAAAACGTGCCTACTCATCAGTTATACTACAAATAAGTTTCCATCCGAGTATGTGCCAACAGTGTTTGACAACTATGCTGTCACTGTCATGATCGGGGGAGAGCCCTACACTTTGGGTCTTTTTGATACTGCTGGTAAGAATACATTTCATTACTATCGTAGTGCGCATGGTAGCTTACTTAATTAGTCATGGTAAAAAAAATTCCATGTCCTATTTTACAAGGTCTTCCTTGTCAGTAATTTAATTTAAATCATGCTAGAGCTTTGTTGTAGACTACAAGCCTAAGTCTAAAAGGTGAGGGCCCTGTATACTATTGCTGCTCATTGACATATTTATGAATTGTTCATATTGTTCACAGGTCAGGAAGATTACGACAGACTGCGGCCGCTCAGTTATCCACAAACTGACGTTTTCCTTGTTTGCTTCAGTGTTGTGAGTCCTAGTTCGTTTGAGAACGTTAAGGAAAAGGTGTGTATCTTTTACCGTTACTTAAAATTAAAAATCCAACTACAAAAATGTTTAGTTCAATGTCTTAACATAATCTTATTTTCCATTTCCAGTGGGTGCCAGAAATAACACATCACCAGCAAAAGACGCCTTTCCTGCTAGTGGGAACGCAGATAGACTTGAGAGATGACCCGGCGACTATGGAGAAACTGGCCAAGATCAAACAAAAGCCTGTCTCGCTGGAGCAAGGAGAGAAACTTGCAAAGGAACTGAAAGCTGTTAAATACGTCGAATGCTCTGCTCTCACGCAGGTTAGTACTTCATGATGTGCTACACAGTCCACACATTTGCCGAGACATGCCAAGAGATGCCTGATCACAATTGTAAAGATGCTTTTATCATTGTCTTAAAAAGAATATCCAGTATTAGTAATTTGGTACTTTCGATTAAATAGTTAATAATATCTATGAATGTTTGTATTTGCAGAAAGGCTTGAAGAACGTGTTCGACGAGGCGATTCTTGCAGCATTGGAGCCTCCAGAGGCGCCCAGGAAAAAGAAATGCATTATTCTGTAATTGGAGAACGCTCCGGCGGCGGTCTGTAACCGCGACCGCGCAACTCACATGCATAGCGCATCGCATATAAACTTATACTTATAATGCCAATTATGCATGAAACGAAAGCTGTAATATTCAGTATATTTTTATAACTGTTAAGCCATAATTAAAAATAATGAATATTACAGATAGTTTAAAATGGCTACTGTTGAATGAATTCCATTCAGAATGCAGTCTCCTGTGAAATTCAGAAGGCGGGTTTTTTGTTTCAGTATAGAGAGCTAAAGACATTTTACTACATTTATTTGTCACGTATTTTATAGTTATTAATTTATAATGATTATAATATCATCTTTACCTTTTCTTCCTTTACTTTGGCATAACCTACATAATTATACAATTGCAATTATTATGATTTAATTTTGATTGTTTACATTGTACCGCCATGGACATGGTCCTTTTATTGATTTGGATGAAAAATATTTAAAAATACATATAAAATTATTTTCATGTAAAAATTCAAACGACAATCTTATTTTTTATTAAAATAATCTAATTAAATATAACCATTGCTTTGAGAATGTATGCATTATACTTGCATAAAAAAAACTTTTATTATTTTAAGCTACGATGTGCACAATAATTTGTATGCAGTAAAAACTAGCATGCAATTCAATTCAAATAATATGTTCATCTTTGTTTCAAAATGTGAAATGTAATACTATATAATAATCTTATAGAGTTCTTAATGTTTTTAAATGATAAACAGTCTATAAACTACCCTAGTCTGTTGTTGGTCATTTCATAGTTTGAGGTAGATCTCACAATTCCAGTTTACTTAATTTACATTTAAAAGTTGGTGACTGAATGAAATTAAAATTCCATGTAATATTTTATGCATTTACAGAATTTATGAATCCTGATAAGCTATGCAATTTTTATTTCCTTGACATGTAAAACTGTAAGATTACAACATTGTAATTAATTTACAATTTGTAACTAAATTTCAAACAATTTGAAAGAAAATTTCAAAAAAAATTACTGTTGACGTGCCACCACATATTGTGTCGGGTTTAGTTCCATTGGTAAAATCTTATAATACCTACTTTAATCCACATTACATATTAATGGTTCAATATTTACATTTCATAAAATTATTAGGTAAGTATATGTATGTACTTCATAATATTCAATTATAATTGTATTTTTTTCCTTTTTTTAATGGAAAATGATTTGTTTCTACATTGAACATAAATCATTATTTATAAGGATTACTTTTAAGTATCTAACTACGATTTCTCTATTAAAATTTACATGTATGTAATTGTAATCAATGGTTAGGCAATTATAACGTGAACTCACCGATTTATTTAAACATATTGATGATAATCTATGTATCGCAATGTATTTGTATGTATTTACGAATTTATTGTATTATGTTATGTTAATTTACACAACAGTACAATTTTTAATAACTCTTCAAGGTATTCCAGAACTTGACTCAGACTTTCAGTTAAATTGTAATTGAAAATGTACCCACTTCAAAATCCATCCTGTGGTCTTCAAAAAATGCTTAAGCATTGTTTTAGAATACGGGTTTAAAGTATTCTTTGGAGATGAGTCAGTATTGTGTAAATGTAACTTATGTGGCGCTATGTTAAGCTGGACTAAACAGTTTTAGACGTAGCAGCCAACGCAGCGCTTAAACACGTCGTTGCTTATATATATTTATGTCATCACTATGCTTTATATAAATATAGGTAAGTATTGTATTTAATTAACACTTTAACGAGTTTTCAAGCAGCCTTATTTAGTTGCGTTCAAATGCAGTCAACGCACTCGTTTTCAAGTTCAAGTTCTATGTTTACTGACGCATAAATAAAAGCAGAAAACAATAATATATAGGTGACCATATGTTTTGAATAACTGGATGAAAGCATCTGATCATCATCCGAACTACAGGCATCCGAAGGCAGTATGTTCACGTATTGCTGATCCTAAGCCAGAATGCTCTTTACGAATGTCGTTGACTGTTTTAATAGTAAGTGCGAACGAGTAGTTAATAGGTGTATATTGAAATAATAAATATAGTATAAACGAACTGAAATGTATTACTTAACACCCCCTCCTACTAAGGAAAGCTAAAAATAAAAGCACAATTGTTTTAACCCTGATTTAATTAAGAGTAGCACGTCTTTCAAATTCGGGGCATGAGCACGATAGAAAGGGGTAACCTCGGTCCCTTCCAACGTTAAGAATAAAACCACCAGTTCTGGCGTTTTTTTTTCTATCATTATACATCTACCTAAACTAAAGCGACCTTGTCAATCTCTCATCCACGGCTTTACCCTAGAACCAAGATGATCGCGCAATATTTAGTATTTTACTCTACCAATATGTGCTGCTTTAACACTTCTGAGCATAGCATCTTCATAGCAAGGACAAGTTACTTTAGATACCTACTAATTTAATAACCCCTGCAGTATATTTATGACCTCTTCATAGACACATAATTATATTTCACTGTCTTAGGGGACTGTTACCTATCAGATAACATCAAAGTACCTAATACCTAATAAATTGTCAAGCGTGCCTGATTATTACATCTCTTAATTCGATTCCTATTAAAAAACTGGGTGCGTGGTGCAACACAGCAATGATTCAAATACTACCTCTTAATCTAGGAAGATCTTTTATTTGTGGTCATAATATTTAATTTTGTGAATAGTATTTGAGGCAGGTTGGTAGGTAACCATCTAAAATTTAAATTAAGAATGTTAAAAAAAACAATTTAGCAAGTGATCTTAATATTTATTATTATCAGAAGAACCTCTGAGTTTAGCTGTCTTATAAATGCCCATGAGTTTCCTTCTTGGAACCTGAGCTTGGCCCATGCCTTGGCGTTTCTTTTTCCTTGGTCCTAAACTCTTCCACTTAGTACCGTAAGATGGTGATGCAGTTTCCTTATCAACGGGTGGTGGAGTGCTTACTACTGACCCAGGACTTTGAGAGACCACACTTTTTTCTAATAGCTTCTGAAAATGGAAATAAGTTTTTGGTGGTGAGTGGTGACCCTTTAGTTATTATGTTATCTTGATTGCTGGGTAAGTTTACAATATTACCGTCTTCTCTAGTTCAAGTTCATCGTTTGTCTTCTGGATGTCGGAGTCATGTGCATATTTGCAGTTGTGTCCAAACCGGCACCTCCCTTTCCTGTAGTTCCAGCATATCTTCTTCCCGTTTATCATCTGAGTGCACTCTTTACCTGGAACCTTAGCCATCAACTATGTACTTAAAGTTTATGCGCAAAATATAAGCATAACAAAAAAGAAACAAGCAAAAATAAAAAAATAAACAAACCCAATACAATCTCAATGTACCTTTAATTTTTTTTCCTAGAATTAAAAACGGATGATCTTTTAATTTTGAACATAATAATGTTCTCTAACTCAATTATTTTCAAATTTGTAGATTAACGAACAATTAAATTTACCTAAATACATTAGTTATTAATTCCTAATTACTTTCTAAAGGGCAAATAAAAATAAAAATAAAAAGTAAAATAATATAAAACATGTTTTTATTGTCACAATTAACAAACATAAAAACTACATTGCAAAAGATGACAGGGGAGGCTGGCAAAATATGAAGGAGGCCTATACCCAGCAGTGGGTGATACCGGGCTGAAATGATGATGGTGATGATGCAAAAGATGTCAATTGTACCCCATACCGTTATCTCTAAATGATGGGAACTTCAAATTCTGTACTGGAAGGTGCGGCTTAAGGGAGCAATTTAACTACATACATAGTAATAATTCTGTAACTTAATAATGTTTGGTCATTTGTCTCATCCAGTTCTTTGGTAGTAGGTAATATAATTAGGTGTGAGCATGCTTAATAAGATAAGTTTATTCTGAATTTAGATATACCTCCTGCTGGACAAAAAAATATAGAGTGCTGCACCCAACATTGGGACTCAAAGGACTTTTAATAATTACTAGGTAGGTAGGTACCTAATTAGGTTCGGTGTTCCTAAAGAAAATAAAATGTAGGGGTAGGTTGGTAGGATGGTACTTACTACATATTATTATAGGAAACCCTGAATTTAAATCTCATTGCTGAGGGAATGACACAAGCAAAGCAAAGAGGACTTTTAGGTTCTTATTAGAAAAAGGAAGTCAACTTATTACCATTTTTACATGTCTTTCAAGTATTGCTGCCTTAGCTAGTTCTGCTTCCACAAATGGATTGGCAAACACAGAGCAGTGCATTAAAGTCTCTCCAAGACTGGGTTTTGGAAATTTCGGCTTAGGACTTTCCTTGGGAGCCCTAAAACATGGAAAGTAGGTGCTAGGTATCAATGCCGACGCTCCAATCACTTTATAGCCAATTAGAGCTAACACAAAACTTAAAATATTAATAGGCTATACAACATCTACACACATACACTTTAGCAGAATCATTTTCCGAATCACTAGACGATGAACCGTAGTCTAACAAAGCATGCATCCTGACTTGAAAACTTGCGCTAAGAATACTAAGCGTTCACATTAGGTATAAAAACGATCAATGGAATCCAATAAAAATCCTTTACAAAAAAGTTACACGGAAAATAGAAAATGGAAGGAAAAGCCCTGCCCGCCCGCCCGCTGGCTGCCGCCAGCCAGAGTTGCCAGATTACATTTATAAAAAAAATCCGTAATTCTACAGTTAGCCTTTACCATGAACCCTAGATTTGCTTACAATCTCTTTTTCTATTTATATTTGTTCTTAATTAGGTAGGTGGTAGGTATCTGCATTGTATATAAATTTAAAATCTTACCAATTTTGGCAGAATAGCTGTTTTTTTTTATTCATCCCGGTTTGTTCCACTTCTGGGAAAAGACCTCCCCTTAGGCTTTACCCAAACTGATCTCGCTCTTTACCCAAACTCGGCTGCTCCCTCAGAACCCGTCCCAGGTCATCCCGCCAACGCTTCCTGGGTCTGCCTCGGCGGTGATTTCCGTCTGCAGGGACCCACTCTGTGCTGGCTTTGGCCCATCTTTCGGGTTTGATACGGCAGATGTGACCTGCTCAGTCCCACTTTAACTGGGCAGCCTTAGCGTCCACGTCAGTGATCCCGGTTTTTGAGCGTAGCCAGGTGTCCTGTCGGATCCTGTCAATTCTCTTGAGTCTCAAATTTGCTACGCTCCATCGCTCTCATGCGGAATACCTCTAAGGACTTATTTTTAATTATTGATCAGCTTAAAAAAGGGATAAATGTGCCAAAATGTTCCAAATTACAGTAGAACAGTTATTGCCGCATGAGCTCATTTAGATGCAGGTTTTTTCAAGAAGACTCGACGTCACTGGTTTAATTCTCGCGTTGAAGTAGAAAACATGGATAATATATCCATGTTTTCTACCTATCCAAGTCACGAGACGTCTCACTACGCATTTGTTAGTGCTAATGAAAGGATCAAAAACTAATTATTTGCGTGACATTAAAATAAATTAGGTACCGATCGTCGCACATACATGTTCATGTAGGTACAGATAGGTACTTGTAATTTGAACCCCTGTAATTAAAGTCCTAAACTATAATAAATTGGCCAAATTCAGCTTACGTATTACTAAGTTGGCAGCACTGAATGAAATGAACTGTAGGGATGAACACGAGGGCACAGACCGGCACAGACATTAAAAAGCTCAGTGACTAAGCATGGGGTTGGGGGGTGAAGGGGCATACAACTAGAACTTTATGTTATATTTTTCTTCAAAGGGGTAGTCTTCATTCCTTGAGGAGATTAGCAATGACTTAACGTGATTTAAATTAGGTAGCTATATATCTAACTACCTACTTAAATCTACTCCCAGAGACTCCCAGGAATCTTGACCTCAGAAATAACGTAAACTACTATGTCCGGCAGTGGACTTTTTTCAGGCTGATGATGATGACTATAATATGGCTTGCGTATGGCGAAAGGGCGAAACCATGGGGCGAACCGTAAATTATTATGTAAGAGCCAATATCAAAGCACTGCAAACTAACTGCACATTATGAGGTCCGGATGGGGCTAATAGAAACCTCTCCGGACATTACCTCTGTAGAAGTTACCTAGGTACTCGTCCCAAAACGGCCAGTAGTATTTCCTCCATAGCTCATAGATTTTGAAGTCGATGTTTTCTTGTTCAGAGATTGGTAATATTTTGTCAATTTGACGTAATGATTTTCTAGTGCATTTACTACATACTGAAAAACCCTTTTTTAATTCATATTCAGAGTCGTTCTGATTATTTCAAAATTAGCACTAAGCTTGCGGGTGTGTGCTATGAAAATTCCAAGTTAATATGGGCGACGGATTAAAGATACCTAGAGGTTAGTTTATGAGGTACCTACTAAATATTATGTCACCTATTACCATATTTTATTTTATTAGGCTTGCGTTTGACCGCAACCTCACCTGCTGTTAGTGATAATTCGGTAGACGGTGTAGCACGCTTACCTAGAAGATACCTGTTCACCTACTCTTAAAAACATCTAAGTTTTAAGTACAAGAAGATTATTCTGTAACATACATAAATAGGACTGATACCCCTTGTCTAAGCTGATACATAAGGTGCATTCGGCAGTAATAAAATATGTATGGTCTCGTGTAACAACGAGATATTTTTCTGAAACAATAAATTTTTGATGACTTATGACGTCATATACTTTACAATCTGTATTTTAGTAAATTACTTTTTTTTCTATATAAATCAATAAATAAATATTATGGATAGTCCATACTACACTATCTTTGCAAATACATACTTAGAATACAATAATATACCACACAGACAGAGAACAAACATCTGCGTTCACCACACAAATTTTCGTTTTGGTCTCGGTGGGGATCGAACCCACGACCTACGGAGCAGAAGGCAGAGCTACTACCAACTGAGCTGAGAGGAGAGTCAATTAATAATCAATACCTAAAGTTATTGTATGGATTTTTAGATAAGCGTCATAGGAGTTCCAGCAGTCTTGCTGGAGTCACACTAGATGGAACACGTTCCGAACGAAAACTGGATATTAGGGGTGGGTGGTATTTTATAAAATAGACTACACTATTATATTAAGTACCTGCTTATCTATTAGAATCATTATAATTTTTATTGCAAATTGTAAAAATGTGAGTTTGTATCAGTTTGTATCAGGTAGCTACGTCATATCATCGAAATAAAATAAAATAAAAATAAGTTTTTCTCTTCAATCAAAGGATCACTTTCAAACTTCTATAAGCTAGGTGCCAGTTACATGCGACCAGGACTAGAAGAACAGGCAACAAACTACGGCTTGGTTTCTACAGTTTTTTTTGTGTGATTATTTACAAAAACAAAAATTAAAAATAGCAGTGAAGTTCCAAAGTGTTGTCTGTCTAACTTAGTGAGACGAAGCCTAAGGTAGTCTCAAGTTGGTGCCCCCGAAGTAGTTCCCCAAGTTTTGATCACACGGCACGGACGTCTGATAATAGAAGCAACTAACTTTCGAATATGCCTAAACCCCATAACTAACTATAGACTAGACTTCATCCCCGCGTCGAGATTCTACCACCGCTCTTCTCGACACAGAGACCGTGCTCGTCCACACATTCTGGATCCATGGGTTTCTCGTACAGCTCGCTTCTCGAGATCGTTTCTTCCTCATACCCATAAATTGTGGAATGAGCTACCACCAGAGGTGTTCCCTCTTAAATTCAACATGAATAGCTTCAAGAAAAACGTTAAAAAACTCCTCCAGGGTAGGCAACGCAACAACAGCACCCTTGGTGTTGTTGGTGTCTATGGGCGACGGTGACCGCTTACCATCAGGTGGGCCGTAAGCTCGTTTGTCTATCTTTTACATTAAAAAAAAAAAGACTATACACGTATTTGGCTGTAGAAAAGAAAAGAGCAGAACCAAATTCCGTCCTCACCACCTGGATGGCTGATTTTCAAGAACTGCTCGTTTTTCGCGGTCCTTTTTGTCGCGCATGAATAAGTTGTGGAATGAACTGCTTTCTGTGGGTTTTCCTCGGAGCTTCAATATTGGGGCCTTCAAAAGGCGGGTCTACCTTTTCTTAAAAGGCCGGCAGCGCATCAGCAACACCTTTGGTGTTGTAGGTGTCTATGGGCAACGGTGACTGCTCTCCATCAGGTGACCCGTATGCTCGTCTGCCAGCTATGGCATAAAAAAACTAGACGCACGTTTCACCCCGTTCTCCTTCGCCCTTTTCCCCCTCAGGCAGCTAAACTTATTTCAATTAAAAATGTGAATTAAATTAGTGAATAGGTAAAAATAAAATAGAGACCTCGTGGTAGACCACGGCGAAGATGGAGGGATGAAATTGACGCCCACTTTAAAGAATGGTCCACATTGGCACAAAATAGAAACGACTGGAGAGAATTAAAGAGAGGCATTTGCCCTGCAGTGAGACACCAAAGGTTCCCAATACCACCAGGTACCAATAATAATGATAATAATGAATTGTATTTCAGCCTCCATACCGGAAGTAGATGATCAGTTCACATTAGCGGAAGCGCGATGTGACGATTTACAGGAAAAAATCGATTTAGTGAAGGTATTAAAAAGGAAACGAAAACTCAAAAAAAGGAGGTAAGTTCTCTTCTTGTGGTGAAAAGATTTTTATGCTTGAAGAGAATAAATAAATATACCTACCTTAATAATCACACTAGGACTTGGGGGACAAAGATACAAAATACAAGGGGACACGGGTTATTAAGGTAGTAGGATCTACTAATGCATATCGTCGGTCCATGATCGGTATCAACCACATTGACGGCAATTTTTCTACTCTTTCAGTATGACGAGGGTGAATGAACCCACACCAGTGGAAAACGTACCGTTCATTTCAGTGCGGACTCAGCCAAAAAAGAGTGAGTAATAATGTATCTTCTTACTTTCCAAAGATATAACTATTCGTTGCACTTACTTTCCAAAGGCATAACCTTAAAGTTTGAACACATCTAGTAAATTGAGATTTTTATGCAGCGGGAAAGGCTAATTTCACGAAACGTATGGAATTGGTTCTCAAGGGAACCCAAGTGTCCCTATTCACATAGTTGGTGATGTAAGGCTTCTTAGGTAGGTACCTATTACCTTACCGCCAAGTTTGGTGTAGTATCAATAGGCTGCAAGCCTTAATTGAAGATGATTTGATAACATCAAGTGGGTCATACGCTTGTTCCATCTAGCTAGTTGTATAAATAAACTAAGCGAGGACACACATGCAAACAGACAGACATAAATAGACGGACAGAGCGAAACTACTAGGGTTTCTTGTTAGGACCTCGGAACTCTATGATCAAGTGTATGCTTGGTGAACGGCACCAAACTTGGCGGAAGGATTACGACACGTTTAAGGCCTCGGCCTCGAATTTAGCGGGCAACGGGCGGGCAGCGGGGCGGCGGCGGCGGTGGCTGTGCAGCGAGGCGGGGCGGGGGGGTCCATTTGATTCTACGCCTAAGAATCCTGCCGCTCCCGCGCCGCCGCCGCTGCCGCCCCGCTGCCCGCTAAATTCGAGGCCGATGCCTAAAGGTGAAAAGCAGTGTTGGAATCACCGTGGCAGTATTGCTGGTTACAGAAGTGCCGCAGCAGGGCAATGCGCGCGTCCGTCGGCTGGAGGTACCGCACAACCCGACGCGTGGTTACCTCGACCCGGCCACGGTGGAGCAGCACCGCATGCTCGGACAGGTGCGCACCTATGGACACCACTACAAGCAACCACAGACAGAACTGGTTGGTTTACTTTTCGGGGGGTTGGTTTCGGCTGGTTCCCACTTATCGGAAACCAATTTTGTGTCGGCGCCGATAGGAAACAGACATAGACATAGACATTTATTTATTTACTACATAAACACACAAAAACCAGTAAAAACAAGGACGCTAAAAGAAGAAAGATGCAAACAATACATCGATACTGGAGAAGTGCGTCGTGTTTCTGTGTGCTACAGCAACAAAAGGGCCTTGACTTAGTAGGTATATGTATGTGTGAGTGTTTGTGTAGGTATTCATGAGGACACCGACCTCTTGAGAGTCCGGGCTACAGTAACTACATAAGAGTATGTAATTGTATTGTATGTAGTGCTGTGACAGTAATATAAAAAAATTAGTAATATGAACAATCTGTGTGTCGTCGGTAAGTAAAGTGTTATTATGAAAGCGAAGTAAGTTTGTAAAGGAGTGAATTGTGCTAAGAGGCCGGTGTCCTCATAAAAGAGTCTTCAAGAAGTCATCGGTAAGAAATGTCGGGTGTTCCTAGCAATTGTCATCCGTCGAAAAATTGTGCCGGTGCGGTTCGGATGTTGGGCCCTACAACTAATCTCCCCTTCGTTCCGACCGTGGTTGATAACAGATTAAACGTCAGCATCCGATCTCCTACAAGTGGGAACCAGCTGTAATTTTGCCACTTGACACAATCGGCTCTGCAAATCTTTGTAATATACAAATGAAAGTTTTGCACAGTTTTGTTTTATCATTTCAGAATAGGGAGTTGCCACCTGCTCACAAACCTTACAAACCACGTTTAGGCCGGACTCGTCCGGATGGAGATGGTGAGATTCGTTTTCCTCTTGTTACTTTATTACCCTTGGCAGACACAAATAGGTGTATTCATGATATAACATATTAATCATGAATGCCTATTTGTGTCTGGGTATAGAAGTAGAGGTAGGCCAAAGAAAAGATGGATGGATTGTGTGAAGGAGGACATGGGTAAGAATAGAGTGTGACTGCTGAAAGTGGAGAACGAACGCCTGTTGTGCAAAAAATGATGAATGATGAATTGGTGAGACTGTATCATGATCTCATCTGTATTTTATGATGATATTCTGTCATTATCAATTAGCGTTGTACAGATTTTAGTTTGGCTTAGAGCTATATATACACCACTATTTTGTAACTACCAAAAAAAAATAGGGAAATGTAGTAGGGGTAGAACATTATGAATGTGCAATCAGAATTTTTAGTTTCGATAAAATGACAAAGTTATTAAATGTTAAAATTTTCAGAAATCCTGCATAAAACTATGGACAATTAGTTACGTAGAGAGAAAAAAATTACCATGTTCAGTTCCGCTTGGTATTAAGTGTTTATGAATGAAATGATTTTTGCTTGTTGAATCATTTCTCAATATTTGACAAAAAATTGTGGTTATTTAAAAATATTTTTTTATGTCCCAATTTTTTTTTTTCGTTGATGTGTTCAGTATCAGCAGGCAATATCGGCATTTTTTTTTGGTATAATTACAAAATATTTGTGTATAAATTTGTTGTAGGTATGTGCGGGCACGGCACACTGATAACGGCAACCCATCCGGAGGTGGCGTGTGCTCAGGATGACGTCACCGGAGACTTCTCGGACTCCGAGATGTATGACCAGCGGCATGATGACTTGTATGTACCTATCTATCCGGCGAAGAGAACCATCGATGTACTTCTCTCTCGCACACTTAGACCCTTTGATTAAAAGTTATAAAATCCCTGAATTTATTTATCGAAGATCGTGAGCAACTACCAATCTTACACAAGGTAGTTGCAATGTAGCCTTTTTGAGGCGCACTTGAAATCCTTTCACCACACACTTGGTTTGAAAAAACCATTGACACGATAACAAGATCTGATTGTCTTCTTCCTGCTCTTATCCTACTTAATATGGGGTCGGCACAATGTATTCCTCCTCCATTCCCCTCTGTCAGCCGTCATTTCTACAGAATTTTTAAATTCAAATCAATCTGATTGTAGTGCTACAAATTAAATAGGTAGGTAGTAGGAACTTACTTAATTATGGAAGTCCCTTTACTAGAATACTGATGGAAATTACTTGCTTGCTATGTCTGAAAAAATGTAAGTACCTAGCAGGTTCATGTGACCCTCCAGATGTTGGTTAGACCTCGGTGCAGCAGTCTGAGGTGAATCAACGTCCCGATTCCAATTTGTATTGTGCCACGACCAGTAGTTTTAACATTTCAGTTCAATGGAGAATCACAGCAAGCCGGCAGAGCGATGCCATCTCAAAACTCCCGTCAACCGACGGAGAAATGTTCCTCGGAGTGGTCCTAAAGAAAGTAAGGACGTCTCTTTGCACATATCATACCCTTGCTAAAGCTGCGTTCAAACTACCCATTACACATCATACAAAAATGTCGTTTGTTTACGTGCGTCTGTGTTTCATACTAAAATCTGAAGGAGACTGAAGGTTTGAATCAGCGGTGAGGTGTGGAAGCCCTGATTGGTGGGAGCGGTGGGAGGGTGCAGTATCCGTTCTATGCGTACGTACTATTATTGAGTGAGCGAAGCGAACGAGATCTTACAAACAACTTAGGCGATTTGGCATTTTATGTGCGTATGTATGTATGTATGCATGTATGTATTTATGTATGTTTGTCCGACGATAACTATCGAACCGTTGATCCGATCTGCATGAAATTTGATAAGTCGATAGCTTGTACTTGAGAAATTTACTGGTTATGAGTAAAATCGGATGAGGGGTTATTATGATATAGGGTTTTTTAAGGGTGCATAAATAATGTTATGGGTTCTACCACAGGTCTGTGCTAGCAACCCGCCTTCCGATTAACTTGACATAATATTATGGCTAGTAGTCTCAAACGGCGAAGGAAAACATCGTGAGGAAGCCCGCAGCTCAGCCAGCTTCGCATTTATTGCTGCCTTTCCTGTGGATTAGCCTGACTAAGCTGTCAGGATAGTATAGGTGCTGGGCAAGCAATCTAAAAATCCGGTTCCAGGCACTATAGCGTCCCGCAAGTAAGGGCATGAGAAAAAAAAGACGGGTTGCACTCCGGGAGTGCCGGCAGAAGTGAAAACTTGCCGCTCGTATTAAAACTTATAAAGTACTCACTCATTTTCTTTCGCTATTCATAATACCTAAATAAATACAGTAGATCTATAAAATCATGTACCAATGACCACTACTACCTGCCGCGGGCGGCCGCTAGTTCATAAAATCTATAATAGGTATGTACCTATACCTACTACAGTCACGAAAAACGCCTTGGTATGCTTGCTACTAACTATTATCTATTCTGTGACGTTACCGTGTCATAGTAACTACTAGCGTATCTGTAGCGTCTTACGCTTTTTCGATCAAGTCACGTGATCCTGACGCCCTGACGCCCTGACGCGAGTTTAAGATTTTATACCCAAAAGTGCTCAACGCCGCTAAAGAAGTTTTCACTTCAAAAAAAGTTGCCCCTGACGCTATTATAAATCATCTAGAATAGATGCAAAGGCCTGTTTATTTTTAAGCCTTTATGAATATCTTTTCCACATACTAGTTCGAAAAATCTATGAGCCGCACGAAAGAAAAAAAAAGCAAGTGTATCTGTATTTTTTTATTTCAGCTTCAAAATGGACGAATGACTTTGTAGGTCAGAGCCCTGAGGTCCGCTACGTGTCTTCTCCAGTGCAAAGGAACCGGCAGGTCACCAGGCAGCCACAGCGACACAATCTAGGTAAAGCTTCTTCTTCTTAACGTGTCACTGATTCTTTCGAACCAAGTGTGGTGCAGGATTTTATGTGCGCCTCAACGAGGCTCCTTTCGTGCACTTGACACATATTTTCGAACTTTTTAGGTTCTACGACATGCCGGTTTCGTCACGACGTTTCCTTTACCGTTTGAGAGCGCTGGCATAGTGTTCATACATTTTTGAGCAGAGAATCTCATTGGTACACGACTGGATTTGAACCCACGACCTTAGGATCGGAAGGCGGCACCACTACGACTAGGCCACCAGCGCTCTAATAGGTAAAGCTAAAACCAGCAGAGTGGTGAGCGTGAGCAAGACCCAAGCTTACTCCCAATTCGCAGGAGGCCCGGCCAATCGGGAAGTGATGCAGTTAGAATGTGTTTCAGTGGAAAGCCAGGTGGTGGAGGAGCGGCCCGTGGTGGAACTCTTCAACAAGAGCCGCTCTAGTCCGCCGCCCGAGACGCGTCGGCTCACCCCCCAACACCAACACGCTACCAACAAACAAACTAGAAAAGGTTGGCTCATCTCTCAGCAACATTTTTTTCCAGCACTCCTAAAAACAAAAAGTATAAAAACAAATAGTAATAAAATAATAAATATTCATTTATTTCAGGCAACAATAGTGGTTAACATACAATCAGTTAAAAAGTAATTACTTAATTTATTTCAGTACTTCGAGAGCCGCAAAGCTACGACGACTCGGCGACTGGCCCACTTGAAAATATAACTCCTGTGGAATCTAAAAAGGTAACCAAGTCCTACAGCCTCGGTCTTTGATGCGGTGGCTACATCTTCATATCCATGGCCACTACTGCTACCCTCCAATAATCTTTCTGTTCTCTCCGCACCCCTTTTACAATGTTACAGCATAAAACAAGAGGTTACTGGGCCGTAGATGGCCAATAGTCCTAAAAAGCCAGCTTTGCAACTCTGGTAGTAGCTCTGCCATTCTATAAGTTGTCCGTGCGATCCGTAGCGACGACAAATACCCGTGTGATGAACAGAGATGTTTACTCTCCGCGTGTTCATGATCTTTGACGATCCTTCTAGGAGGTCCATCGTCTGCCCAGACGCGTCAAGTACAGGAGTCGGCGGTACGAGATGCCGACCGTCGCCTCGCAAATGAAGCAAGCTGGTATGCGTCACTACTACGACAACGCGAACCACACAAATATCCCTTTCGTTGTCAGCAAGAGCACCGCGCCTTCGCACAACATTGGCGTGAACATACAACAGGTGCGTTAGTGCTTTTTATATTTGTGAAATAGTTTTATGTGCGCTTCAAATAGGCTCGTTTCGTGCACTTGACACGTGTTTTCAAACTTTTAGGTTCTACGACATAACGGTTTCCTCACGATGTTTTCTTCACCGTTTCGAGAGTACTGGCATGGTGCATGTACATTTTTGGACAGAATAAGTCATTATAACATAACTGGGTTGAACCTACTTAGGATCGGAAGGTGGGCCGCTACTAATAAGCCACCAGTGCTCTCTCAGCTGCACCAATGTACACAGCGATGCAGCGTCTATGATCTGTTATCGGTCGAGATGGTTATTCTTATTCTTCAATGCGGCTGCTACCCGCTCCTTAACGGCAAGCTGATTGGCATGCTCTGTCGCATGTGTTCCTTCCGACACTTGCTCAGTCACTGGTCAGTCTTCTTCAACCTATTTCCACCAAATGCTTGAAAGGTCTGACAGACAATGTATTATATCATTCATTTTACATTTCAGGTTTTAAACGGGTTGAAAATACAGCAGCCCCTATCTGGAATACCCCTGACTATTGCTCATCACATGGGTACGACAGAGTACTTTTAATAGGCATAGTTCATTAGCTAGCAGTTTATAAACCGAAGTAATACAAGTATTTACTTTAAAAGTTTGTGTCTGCTATCTGTAGATAGTTGCGAACCTCGCGTAATGTGGGTGTGCGTATGATTAGGTCCTAGTAATTAAAGCTAAAAGCACATAGGTACTGACCAACGATTCAATTGTGTTTCAGGTTTAGGCCACATCTCAACTTACGGTACGAAAAGTGCAACAGCTGTAAGTATAGATCGCTAGAAACACAGATTGATGGACTTCGATTGTTTGATACTTTTGGGTGTTTGTATTATAAATGATGTTTCCAGCAAAATATGTCGCTTGACACCCACGAAATAAATGTGATAAAGCTGGGAGCTCGAATGCTGCGGCTGCCTTCGTATAAGTATATATCGTACAGTCGCCTGCTCAGCTTGTACCGCGAGGGAGACGGCATGGTGCCTCGCTTCCTGCGCGCCATCAGTCGGCCGCACTACTTTTACACCTCCATGTACAAGTGAGTGCAGTCAACACTACACTGTAGCATCCCCTGTCTGTGCTTACTGTCACGTGTAGAACAGTCAACTCCTCAGCCTGTATCGCAAGGGAGATGCTTTCTGCAACTGGTTTCTTCACTCTTAAATTGACCATACTGAGCGTCCATTAAACATGCACCTCAGTCTAATTCAGCTCTTTTCTTCTAAGCTTGCTTGTTATGCTGTAAAAACAAGATATTAAAAAGACTTATGTAAGTATAATTTACATTGTGCATCTGAAAATAAATTACCAAATATATTCACCTCCAAATTCCTTCGTTAAGCAGCCTGGCGACGAACCGTGACGACTTCGATGGCGCCACGTCGAAAGGCCGCGGCGGCAGCCAGGAGGCGAAGCAGAGCCTCGCAGAGTATGCGAGTCTCTACCGCGAGTACGAGAAGGTGGACCAATGCCTCAAGGAAGGGAACCGCGAGCCGGATCTCGAGCGACGCAGAGACGAACTGGCCAGTCAGCTGGCCGCCAGGGAAGAACACATTCGGAAGGTTAGTCTAGTCTAGTCCAACACCCGACATTTTGTAAACCTCTAACCACGAACTGAGAGACGACGCTTTGAACTTCGAAATCAGAGATGATTTAACGACTGTAGCACTAGATGGAAAACGCTCAAGATATCTTTTCCTGAAAATAGTGTGCCTAGAATTATCCAATGAATTTCTTCAACTCGTCCTAGATCTATTAGCGTGCTACAAGGATTCTAAAGGGAATTAGGCAACATAATATATTGGTAGGAATCACAACCACCAGTATTTGAAAGGGATCTGAATTCGAGCAGTCTGATATATTGGAGCTTTCTTTTTCTTCAGAAGCTTATAAGCTAGCTCACGCGATGTTTCTTCTTCAGGTGGTCCAGGAGTACAAAGCTCCCGGAGAAGAGGAACCGACTCTTAGGGCGTCGGCGTCCACTGCCGACGAGTGTTACCGGCATTCCTCCTTCAAGCTGAACGTGGGAGACTAGCGCACAGGCACTGATCTCATGGAAATTGGCGCGATAGTCCTGCGTAGTGCTAACTTCTATACTGGAATGTTTCGGTATGTTCTAGCTCGTCAATTTTTATTGGATTACAGATACAGTCTGATCAAATAAATTGTTCTGTATAAGCATGGTTCGTATTTTTGAACGGCGAACATAAAAGTAGGCCTTTAAATAAAATTAATGTGATGTGCTCACCACATCTTTCTACAGGGTATTTATTGATTTGAACTGTGAATTATTCGTAAATCTAAGTAACTAATATGATACCTAATACAGGCTTGAGACTATCTTGCCACGTGAATATTCCTGTCGCCTAATTTTTGTATAATACTCTACCTAACTAGTCTTAGATTGATAAGGAAACGTAGTCTAGGGCTTAATTTGGGCTAATTTTCAGTAGGTACATAGGTTACATTTGTTTAAATAAAACTTGTAGTGCATTTTTCGCCAAAATGTTTTATGGAATTGTTACGTCGATTACAAATTGTAATGTTTACAGGAAACGTTTGCAAAGTTCATTATATAAAGATTTTATTTCTTGCTCGGTGTTTTAATTTGAACGACACGAATAAATGAAGGCCTGCGCACATCTAGACGATGACGATGGCGATCACGTGAAACGCTGTCAAATATAACAGCGATATTTGATAGCTTTTCAGTTGATCGCCATCGCCAAGATGTGTGCAGGCTTTTACTACATTGATTGCTAACTTCTAAAGTACGTTACAATGCTCTATCAAAGAGTGATGATATTGATCTCACTGACCCCCTTCTTAAATTCAAAAGGCTTACCCGAAAATGTCTTTTGCCTCAAACACAGTAGAGTTTTTACCCCCTAATTCTTACTTATAAGCTTTTAACTAGGTGCTTGTGCTTACCGAATGTAATTTAGTGTTATACCATAGTATTATATTTTAATGTAAAACATGATCTCAATTTAAGTTTAACATTCGTTGTAAGTATTTCGTATTTTCATTTGTTTATTCTGTGTTAACTTTGTTACTATTTTATTTTTGTATTTTCTACAGGTATTTATTACATACCTACTACCTTATTTTGCTTTGTCTAGTTGTATATTTTGCGCGCGCTGTGGCGTCCTGTAATTAGAGAGACACAACGCACTGATTACTGTACATTTAAGATTGTTCATTTATACTATGTGATTTCTCTGTTGGATGCCCTAAATAAATAAAATAAAAAAATAAAATAAAGTACAGTCGCGGTATGAAAATGTTCGTCACCTTAGAGTTGGTTTTCGCTTGCACCAGTGCCTTGATCATGAACACATTTTGACATAATTTATGACGTTAACTTATCTGGATATCAGGGGAAACATCGACACGACGAAGAAGATCGGTGTATTCTGTCTATTCAGTTTCAAAAGGTAGTATGTGATCGTGATATGTTGAACAAATCAAGTTGAAAATCGACGAACATTTTCATTCCGCCACTATACATGAATGAACCGGCTGATATAAATATAATGACAAGCTACTACAATTTGCCTACACCAGAAAAAGAACCACTTCAATATTTATTTACACAAGTTTAACATTACATGTTTTACAATAAGAATATGATAAACATTAATTTCTAATAATAATTTAGTTAGATAATAGCCAAAGAACAAACGGAAATAAATTACGTTAGAACATTTAATTACACGAACACAACAGAAAAATGGTTCGTTTATTACAACGATACACTTATAACATACCTGCTGGTACCTACGAAGGTCCAAATTTTTTATTTACAAAAACAATTTTCTTTTTTTTTTAGGTAAAGTTTTTTGATAATTTTCTCTAGAGTTATGGAAATAATGCGATTTTGAAACGGTCAAAAGTATTCTTACAATTTCCTCCAATGTCTTTAACCGACCCATACAACCATTTTTGCGAGTTGTTTATTAAGTATTTTAAAGTAACAACTACCAAGTTCAATGTGGCTCTAAAAAACACTTAAGTGATAGTGACCTTTAACCATAAAATAAGATATGCATAAAGATACAGAGTTTATAATATACGCTTAAATCTTAGGTCACTCCTGAAACGACTCACTCATTATTTCAGACAACAGAGAACAGATTTTGTGCTGGAAAAGTTTACTATTATACAATCTTCATTTTTGAAAGGGTTCAACTGGATTACCTGACTCAACACAAGTAGTTCTTAATATATGAAACTACTCGTTTATTATAATATTCATAATTTGCAGAAAAGTTGTAAGTAATAAATGGTAAGTTTTTGGTAGCTGTGTTTTTACATCCTGTACTATTAATAAAATGTAAAGAACCTACACCAAAACAGATTGGCACAGGCTCCGGAATCGGAAATTTAAAATGGTTTTTAACTTTCAGCAGTAATCAATCCACTATGCCTATTTCTGCTATGAAGCAGCATTTTTGTGTTTCGGTTTGAAGGGTGCCGGTGAAATTACTGGCACGTGAGGCTGAGTTGGTTGAGGCCGGTTTAGTTGCGCGAGTCTGTGGAAGAGGGCAGGTTTTCACCGTCGATCTTGTGGCGCGCTGCCTGGATGTATGCCTCGGCGGCGAGCGCGGGCCAGGAGTCCCCGGCGGCGGCCGCTGGCCACGACTCGGTGGTCGTGACCTCGGCCGGACGCTCGCTCGCCTCGCCCTTCGCACACTCCAGGGACAGTGGCTTGGGCGTCTCAATCCTGCAATACCAGTCTGCTAAGTCATCATTTTGTCTATGGCTGTGTGTACTTTCATCTATCGGTTATTGGTTTCTACGGTACAAGCTTTGTGAAGCTTTGTGAAGCTTTGTGGAAGACTTGCAGCCTTACTTATAAACGCAATTTAAATTTAACCATTGCTTAAAGTTATGCCTGTCACTGTTTGTCATTAACCCAGATGGCAATAGTTTAATCACTGTTTATCTTTTGGCATAGTTTTATAAGTAAGGCCATTGATGTGTCAGTGTCCGCCTTTTTTTTTGAAATACGAAAATAATATTATAAGAAGCAATTCTAGTACCAAAACACAATATTTTTAAGCTAGGAAAAAGCGGCTAAACTACTGCTAATCGAGACAATTTGACACAAACTTGGATGGCTTGTTTGAAGAGGACAAATTATATGTTAAACTATAATAAACATCCGATGAGAAGACCAACGAACGAAGGAAGTTAGTATAGTATGTGCTGTTTTAGGAGGTAAATATCAAGCGTGCTCATCTACCACAATAGAAAGAAAACTTATTTGTCATGAAGAGTTTGAAAATAAATAAATTGAAAGATTGGAAATAGAAGACACCTAGACAGAAAATACCTCACGCGTTCTGGCGATTGCATCGCGTCGTTAGTGCTCGAGATCTCCAGGTCCTCGGCGTAGCCCAAGTGTAACTTTGCTGCCTCGTTACGCTGCTCTTTCTCTGCAAACGAAAGGCTTTGCTGTAGCATTCCGAGTCTCAGTACTCCTCTTAATACCACTGGTAATTTGGGGCAAGGGTATTTCGACTAGCAAGACTTTAGCAAGCTTTGGGTCATTCTTGGATATAGCTTCTTCTTTACGTGTTACTAGTTCCTTCGAACCAAAGTGTGGTGAAATGATTTATAATGCGCCTCAAAGAGACTCTTGTCGTGCATGCCGGTGCCACGTTTTCCTTCACCATTTGAGAGTATATAGTGGCATACTGCACACACATTTTTTAAACAGAAAAAATCATAGGTGTCTGTCTGCATTTGAACTCATAAGTCTAGGATCGGAAGGCTACCAGCTGTGAATATAGCTTACCATCGACGGGTATAGCCGACTCGGGCCAGCCGAGCGAGTCTCCCTCGACGTCGACGGGCTCGTCTTCCGCGTCGTAGGAGCGCGGCGTCGGACGCTCCTCACGCCGTTCCTCATCCAGGTCGTAGCCAAGCATGCTCTCTACAGTGTGGTGACGCTTGCGAGTGCGCAGCTTCAGTCGCCGCTGCCGGTTGGCGCGGATGCGCTGATATGTCTGAAATTAAAGCTGGTTTAGTCGAACTCACACGAAGCCTACGAAAGGAGGTTACTATAAGACAACGAACAAAACGCGAGTTTCTACAAGCATACCAATAAGGCAGACCAGTTAGCTCATTTTTGTTGTTCAGTCTCTACATAAAAACTAACCTCCCAGCGAGCGTCTTCGTCCTGATGATGCAAGGCATGCGTAGGCAAGGCTGAGGCATCTCGCGGCAGGGCACTCAAACTGTACAGATGCTGCAGCTCTTGCAAGAAGTGGGCTTGAGCGACGCCAGGTCCCAGGCGGGCACCGCACACCCCGCACGACGACTTGCGTTCGCCGTCGGCTGTACAATAGAAACCAGTTTTTAGGCGCAACGTATGTTCCCCACTTTCCATTAGTGCGAGAATTTGGAGAAGTACCAAACCATCTGAGAGGTTATCGTGAGCCTGTTGAACTTTTCTATGGGTCACCATATGGAACCTCTCCGTGACTGGCTGCGGAGCTCAAATTAAGGTCATGGCGCGCCTTCTGACTTATCCCTTGTAAGTATCTAAACTTCTGCACAGGGGACGATGTAGTAGAGGTGGAAAACTCTCTAGTTGTAACATTGACGTGATAGAAGAGATTGACTAACATGCCGGTGGAATCTGTAATACTCACGAGAGAAGAAGTCGTGCGAATCGGTGCAGGTGGGGGGCGCAGTTGGCTCGTCGTCCTTGCAGGGGCGAGGGGAGGCCGAGGCAGCCGACCCTGGGGAGCTGGTGTCATCGCGAGCCGTGTAGCCGTGCCGGTACAGCGGCGGAGTGTTTGTGTCGTCTCGCACGCCCTGATTCAAATGGGGATATCATTGCACTTTGTTGTTGTTTCTCAATATTTGTTTTCAGCAGGACATCTGTACCTAGTGTATTTTTTGGTTAACATAGGTCACATCAGTTTTATGTCAGTGGGCCAGAGTTTGTGTAACTACGTTTTCTATCGTTCATTATCAAAGTTATATTAGTTACCAACAGTCTTGTCGTGTTAAGCCGACTCCTTTTTAGGGTTCCGTAGCCAAATGGCAAAAACGGAACCACTATAGATTCGTCATGTCTGTCTGTCTGTCTGTCCGTCCGTGTCACAGCCATTTTTCTCCGAAACCGTAAGAGTTTCGGAAGAGAGAGACTGATGAAACTTGGCGAATAGATATATTCTGTGAACCTCATTGAGATTTTTACACAAAAATAGAAAAAAAGCTATAAATTTTAGGGGTCCCCATACTTGAAACTGAAACTCAAAAATTTTTTTTTCATCAAACCCGTACGTGTGGGGTATTTATGAATAGGTCTTCAAAAATGATGTTGAGGTTTCTAATATCGTTTTTTTTCTAAACTGAATAGTTTGCGCGAGAGACACTTCCAAAGTAGAAAAAAGTTGGTCCCCCCCAACTTCTAAAATAAGAGAATGATAAACGAAAAAAATATATGTTGTACATTACTTTCAACGATATTTGGTTTGAACGAGATCTAGCCAGTAGTAGGTACTAGGTTACTTGATGCTACGGAACCCTTCATGGGCGAGTCCGACTCGCACTTGGCTGCTTTTTTGTTTTATTGTGCCACGTGGTTCTTTCGAATGGACGAATAACCCTGCACGAGCTTCCTAACCGTTAAATCTTGCAATCTTCTTACCCTAAGCGCCTGTCCAACGCTCTGCCCGAGAGCATATTGTTCTCCGAGGTGTCTTGCAAAAGCCTTGCCAGGGTACAAGGGATGGAAGGCGCCCCCTATCGGTCGAAAAGCTCCGCAGCCGAAACTCTGCAATGCTGGATGCAGGAACTGCGGTGCCATGTGATGCAAGAAACCTTCCATGATGGCTTAGATAATCTGCGGTAAAAAATAATATTTAAATCAAGCAATTTAACGATGTAACAATGCAATGCTCGCCAGCTATTTCCATCGCACGCAATGCAAACTAAAAGCTATGAAATATATGGGACCAATTTTTAAACAAGTGGGAGAAATATATCTATCTATCTATCTATTCAGCCTGTATGCACCCACTGCTGGGTATAGGCCTCCCCCCTAATACGCCACTCTCTTCGGTCCTGTGCCAGTCTCCGCCATTGCTGCCCAACTACTCCGACAATGTCATCGAGAAATGTATACGTAGGTATATTGATGGGAGCGATAAGCATTAATAAAACTGGTTTAGGTATGGGCCCTTGAACCTCGTGGTGGTGGCAGCTTCCTTCAGCACTAGGCCAAGGTTTTCAAAGATTTGTTCTTTATCATTCTTTAACAATAGAGTAAAACTTTATTCTAGGTACCTATGTAACAACAAATCCAATTGAGCAATTTTCTAGAATTTTTCTGATTTTTTTAGCGTACTTGTAAGTTATAACTTATGTAAGCATGTAACTTATAAGTTCTGAGTGAGAACCACTGGGGTAAGGGAAACCATAATATAAAATGCCTACCTACAGTACCACCAACATCTGTTCAGGTGACCAGGAGAAAATTGGCGCCCTTCTTGAAGTGGGTGTTACTGTGCCTATTACCTACGTTTACGTGTAAAATCTTTGTTAGCGCACAGCACCTTTTAAATTGAAGACAGTGAAAACCATGAAACAACATCTCGCTCGTACATTTTGGCCCTTTGAAAGATATAAAAACACTGAACTTATTTATTGAAAATCGAGAGACGCCATCTTGTGTTTAACAAGAAAGTAATTTTGATTTTAACGCACACAGGAACCCGTTTTCCTACTTAAAAGTTGAAAAAAACCCAAGTTAGTGTAAGAATCAATTTTTTTGCACACTAGATAGCTGCTCGCGATTTTCAATAAATAAAATAAGTTCAGTGATTTTATTTTATATCTTTCAAAAGGCCAAAATGTGTAAGCGAAAAGTACATCCACGGTTGTCTTCGCCTTAACGTAGTTTTTGTTAGTATTTCAATGAAAAGCAATTATTGAAAGTGGTTATAAAAAGCTAAGAAAAACAAACAAGTCACGTATGACGGCTACTTGCCACAAGAATAGAAAAATGTGTTTGTTTTGAGAGCGATCTCAATGCATCAACCATACGGAGGCGAAGGCGAAGTGACCAACGAGGAACAATAAACAAATTTTGTGGCGCGGACGGTGGTCTACCAATTACCGAAGTAAGAATGTAAGTAGTATAAAATAAATTAAAATCAAAAATATGTTGTGTGTCAGTTGTATTGTACAAGAATCATTGAAACGTCGAGTCTAGGTGTCAGTTCCACGCGACCAAGCCTAAAAGAACGGGCAACAAACTACGGCTTGGTTCCTACCGTTTTTTTGTATGATCATTTTACAAGATAAGAATAGTAGTTACGTTCCAGTGTGGTGCCACTCCAACTTAGTGAGACGTTGCCAATACAAAAATAAAAGTTACAAAGACAGCACACGCTACGCTTCGAAGTAATAATAATGCTGATGAATTACTCTAGGCACCTACTATAACATCAACGAGATTCAGCGTGTCGAATTTTCTTCTCAGCGGTTTTCGGTTAAAGAAAACAGAGGAGGAGGGCCCCATAAGTAATTGAAATAACACGCTTTGGACTAATCATACCAGGGACCACTGACCATACCCTTGGAAGTAGGGTGGGATGTAACCATACCCACTGTAGAGATGTGACCTAATCGTGTATTTAATTTCAAGTGTCCTTCATGCTAACAAAAAAAAAAGCGGCCAAGTGCGAGTCGGACTCGCCCATGAAGGGTTCCGTAGCAACAAGTAACAAATAATAAAAAATCTTGTAGTTCGTCGAAAGGTAAATTGCGGTTTACGATATAAGACGTATAAAAAAAAACTACTCGCTAGATCTCGTTCTAGATCTCGTCGAGTCAACAACCTACAACGCAGAAAGCCTAGTTTCTTCCAACTGATGGAGCTGGTGACTTCTGGATGATTTGAATACGAGTTGTTTGCAGTTTCTCATAGCCTTATCGAGTGAAACAGCTATAGATAATGCAATTCACGAAGACGCGCCCCTCGCGGAGTGCGGGGAGTTTGCTTCGAGCGGCAGTCGCGAACCGTAGTCTATTATTGAAATGTTGATGTAATAACGCTAATTACCTATGTATTTTATTGTTGTTTTTGTTGTACCAATTGACCTTGTAAAAATGTGATTTACTTTTTTATAAATTGTAAATTTCTTACTTGCAAATAAATGAATGATTGATTGATTGATTCATTGTAGTGCGTGTGCACTCATAGGTATAGTGTGTACCGATAACACTCAAACATTGACGGAAGCTTGCACACATATACTTTAAACGTTTCGGAGGAATAGAGGGGCGCGCCTTCGTGGATTGCACTATCTATATATATGTAACCACAATGTCTGGCCATTGTGGTTCTCATCAGTGCGCCGACAAAGAGGACTGATGGTCGGCTTTCGGCTCCCGTGTTTTCATACAATAGGCAAGGTACTACAGGGAGAGGGATGCTTACTACAATCTAGATTAGTTCTTTAAAGATGAAAGAAAAAACTAACGTTAATTTTAAATACCCTAGCCATATAGCCTAGAGCTAGACCATATAGCTCGAAGAACCGACAACCGTTGGGGAATTAAAGTTCTCGAATGGCGACCACGAACCGGAAGACGAAGCGTAGGGTGCCCAACCACCAGATGGACCGACGACATTGTTAAGATCGCGGGAAGTCGATGGATGGAAAGGGCTCAGAATCGTTCTTCCTGGAAATGTGTAGGGGAGGCCTATGTCCAGCAGTGGACTTCTTCAGGCTGATAATGATGATGATGATAAATACCTTATATAATTTTTGTATACCTGCTTACAATTTGCATGATTATTAATATCGGTCCGCTTCTACTGTATTGCCACACTGTTGAAGGGTAAATTATGTTTTGATTCAAAAAAATGCATAATACTTAAGGGCCTACATGAGGTGAAACCGAAAATGTAAAGTAGCATTTTTTTTCGTTGTATGGACGAATCCATTTATTTTTTTTGTAAAATATTACAATTAAATGGTGTAAAAAAATTATGATTAGGCTAGAAATTCTCCTCAACTCACAGGGTTCGATAAAATTGAACGCAAAGTTTGCCAAAAACTCTCAATTTTTTTTGGATTTGAAATGGTTTTTTTCCGTTGCTGTTAGAGCCATTGCAATGAAAGTTTTGTTCCCGTTTACCTTAATAAATACGTAAAAACCTGATGTTATTGCATTTTTCTTAGTTGCCGTAGTTTTTATAAAAAAATAAAATTTTCAAAAATATAAATAGATAGGTTTCTGTACTTACTTCTCAGTACAGCCCGAGCGGCCAAGAAGGTTGGACCTATGTCAAATTTCGTGACATGACATTTCATCTCTGACTACGTAAAATATACCCTAGATTAAATCATAGCTACTACTGGTACTATAAATTTGCCACAGTGTAACATAAAACAAACTGTCACAGTATAACGAAATGACATAAAACCATCTTCATCGTACATTATGATCGATAACCTGTATTCACATCATCATCAGCCTGTAGAAGTATATATTTTATGTAGCATATAACTTATCAAGTACATTCTAGGGCACGTTCCTATCGTGCGTGACCAGCGAAGCGCAATGCTTTTGTTAAATACCTCCATTTTTGTAGTTGCATAAGTAGCTATCTTCCTATCTACCCAGTGCTTTCCGTCATCATCATCAGTAAGTAGAAGTCCACTGCTAGATATAGACCTCCTTTATACATTTCCATGAAAAAACAATTTGCCGATTTCCCACGATCTTTAGAATGTCATCGGTCCATTAGGTGGAGGGGCGCTCTGGTTGCTTAGCACCGGTTATATTGTCGTAGCGACCCGCTTTTTGATTCTAAAGGCGTGTGTTCAAACCCCGTCATGCACAAATTAGTTTATCTGCCAAAAAACCTATGTGCACTATGTCAGTACACTCTAACGGTGAAGGAAAACAATAAATGAAACCAACGTGAAGTAGCAAAACTTTTGAGGCACATTCATAATCCACCACACCAGCTTTAATTTTCTATTGACATGACAAGAAGAAGACTCAAAAACTAGTAGCCGATTTTAGGCCTTTATAAAAATAGTGTCGATTTTGCAAAGAGTTTGGGAGCCCATTACAATGAAAAGGAAGTATATATATATATATGTATATTATGGACAATCTACACTACACTATCTAGCCCTAAACTAAGCAGAGTTAGTATTATGGGAACCAGATAGCTGATGTAATACTTAAATACATTTTGTTTGTAAATACATAGGTACTTGGAAAACAATATAACATCCAGATGGAGAACAAATATCTATGATCACCACACAAATATTTGTTCTCGGTGGGGATCGAACCCACGACCTATGGCGCAGAAGGCAGAGCTACTAATAAATGAGCTGAGAGCCCAGTCATAACAATAATATCATGGGTTTTGAGTATTTTTGATTGCCGTCTTTTAAATCTGGAGGTGCCTGTAATGTCCCGAATTCTGGAACTTTCTGTCAAAGGCTTCATGCACGGTGCGCTCAGCATACACGCAGCAAGGAGTTTCCCAAGATTTTGCGTTTGACAGAACTTTGAAGAGTCAGTTGGGGTTGTCGAAACTCTTTGGTATACCTAATATTTTTAAATGCCGATAAAATACAATAATATAAGTCGAATAGACAGTGTTATTTCACAATGCTTCACTGATCTCCACCGCAATGAGCACCGAAGGCCTAAATGAGTGCAAAGCTTAAAGCCACCCATAAATAATTTCCGATTTTGATGAAATATTACTTTTCAGAAAAAAAAAGATTAAAAGGGAGAAGACGAAAGAAAAGAAAAAAGATAAGAATATTATTGTACAAAAAAAATTGCCCCCCTTGCCCCCCAGGACCCCCCCTTTTGTGAGTGCTACCGGATGCCGTCGAGATAGGGGGTTTTCGATTAGGGTTTCGTATAGAGGGTTTCTTCCTGAATTGAAAAAACAAAAAAAACACCCCCCTCTTGCCCCTTTTTTCACCCCCCCCTTTCGTATCTTCCAAGCGGAGTGACTTGCAAGACTTTTTTTTTGGGTCATGTAGGGAAGGTGAGATTATTTTGAAAGCAAAATAAATTTTGCCCCCCTCCCCCCTCTAGACCCCTTTATTATTTTTGACCCTTTTTTTCGAGTGGAGCATTGCGGCGAGCGAATGGGGAACAGTGCGGCGAGCAAAGCGAGCCGTGCTGTGACCCCCCCCCCCCCTAAGCCCCCCAGAACCCCCTCCTCCTGAACCCGGGGGGAACGTTGCGGCGAGCGAAGCGAGCCGCCACGCGACCACGCCCACCCTACTGAAATTTAGAACCCCCTCCTACTGAAATTTAGGGTGTCTTAGGGGTGTGAAAAAATGTTCACTAGACTGAGTTCAAAATTCAAAATGGCGGCTGTGCCACTTCCGGTTTTGCAAAAATCGTCCGATTAAGGTCGTTCAAACGGTTCATTCGACTGAGGACTATGATTGGAGATTGAATTTTAGGTTTTTTAAGGTGTTTGATTGGATCTTCACTTGGTTTAGGGTTCCGCCCCTGTGGGAACGCATTGAGGACGCGAGCTGCTTGCAGCTCGCGATGCACGCGACCCGGTAGTCAACGTTTGGGTTCCTTCCAGCGGTTTCGACCCGTTAAGGGTTTTGGCTTGACGTACAATTTAGGGTTCCGTATAAGGTTTTGATTGGGGTTTTACTACATTGAGCAATTTGATTAAGTGTTCGACTTTTAGGGTTCCTTAGGACTTTGATTGGAGTTTCAACTACACTTAGGAGCTTGATAATGTTAACATTTTTAGGGTTCCTTAGGACTTTGATTGGGGTTTTACTACATTGAGGAACTTGATAAAATAAACAACTTTTAGGGTTCCTTAGGCCTTTAATTGGAATTTTACTTCACTTAGGACCTTGATTATGTAAACAATTTTAGGGTTCTTTAGGACTTTGATTGGGGTTTTACTACACTGAGGAACTTGATTCACTGATCGACTTTTAGGGTTACTTAGGACTTTCTTTACTACTTTTTGGGGTTTTACAAGTGCAAGTGTAATGTAAAACTGGGAGTAGCACACCGACACGCGAGCTGCTTGCAGCTCGCGCACACGAAAAAACTAGTTAAGGGGCTGACGTATGGAAAATTTTCATACAAACGGAATACCAAAATGATTTCTAATTTAGACAGATTTACACTATATTATTGTAATAATTGTATTTGCATAGTATTTATCTAGGTTCCTCAACAGTTTTTATTTCAAATTACTTACCTAAAATGAAATAAACACCAATCGCATTTTGCACATTTTTATGCTAAACTTATCAAGTTTTCTACCTATTGGTTTCGTACTAAAAACAACAATATCTTACGTGTTTTTTGTTAAGGAACCTAGTTTATATTGTCTAGTTACAGAATAACAATACTATGTAAAGAATACAAAAAGTTTTCAGTCATCATTTTTGGTATTACGGAACACGATCAAATTCATGGCATTTTCGAACGGCTACTATTGCTATCGCGCACGCACGGTGCGGGTGGCGGGGTGCAGGGGGAGGAAACGCTTGAAGCACACGGGACACTTCGGTTGTGTGTGTGAATCGCTCGGACTTCGGACTAGTTAAATACCTACACTGGCATAAAACATAATGCTTAGATATTTTGATAATTGTTAGTTTAGGAAGGGTACTAAGTGAAGATGGGAAATACTAAGTACCTAGGTAGGTTGTAGGTTGGGTAAACGAAATTAAGGTGCAGCACTAGGTCAAAAAGTCTGCCGAAATTTCGAAAAAAGCCAACATTTCGACTAAAACAAATTATGAACCATTAATTTCTATACAGGGTGGAATTTTGTAATGCCACCTGGAGGGAAAGTACTCTTAATACTGCAGATAGAAAATTTTACTCAAAGGAAACATTCCTTTATTTTTGGATAGAAAGCAATTTCTAAAATTAAAAATAAAATAATTTTTAAATTTTTTTTTTTTTTTGAAAGGAATAAATTTATTCTTTTAAAGAAATGAATTCGTTAAAAGAATAAATTTGTGTATCCAAGAGAATGGAGCCCATTTCAAGCAACTAATTTCAAGTAACTAGTTAGTTATCCATTTTTTGTAAATAATTAAATTAATTTAAGATTTCCTGGTTTTTCTTTCATTTAATTTATCATGTTTGTTAGAGAGATTTCATCCTTATAATTGACTAACGATCGATGCAATAAAAGTACAAGGTATAATTTTTCTGATTTTAGCCGGTTCAATTCCCGGGTGTGAGAGAATTTTCGAAAAACTTTGAATGCAGTTTGCTTTCTATTCAAAAATAAAGGAATGTTTCCTGTGAGTAAAATTTTCTATCTGGAGTATTAAGAGTACTTTCCCTCCAGGTGGCATTACAAAATTCCACCCTGTATATGAAGTATTGATAAAAGGTCTAAGAAAAATTACAACAAATTATTTTTTTTCTTTATTTATTTGTAGTTCAAACAAAGCAGCCAAGTGCGAGTCGGACTCGCCCATGAAGGGTTCCGTAGCATCAATTAACATAATATAAAGGTTTTTGTAGTTCGTCGAAAGGTAAATTGCGGTTTACGATTTATGACGTATAAAAAAAAACTACTGACTTGATCTCGTTCAAACTAAATATCGTTGGAAGTTTACATAGTAATGTACAACATATATTTTTTTTGGATTTATCATTCTCTTATTTTAGAAGTTAGAGGGGGGGGGACCAACTTTTTTCTACTTTGGAAGTGTCTCTCGCGCAAACTATTCAGTTTAGAAAAAAACGATATTAGAAACCTCAACATCATTTTTGAAGACCTATCCATAAATACCCCACACGTATGGGTTTGATGAAAAAAAAAAATTTGAGTTTCAGTTTCAAGTATGGGGACCCCCAAAATTTATAGATTTTTTTCTATTTTTGTGTAAAAACCTTAATGCGGTTCACAGAATACATCTACTCACCAAGTTTCATCAGTCTAGCTTTTATGGTTTCGAAGAAAAATGGCTGTGACACGGCCGGACAGACAGACAGACAGACAGACAGACATGACGAATCTATAAGGGTTCCGTTTTTGCCATTTGGCTACGGAACCCTAAAAACTGCTACCACTCAACGTCCGGTGGAAATATTGATAAAAGGACTGAGAAATACTTGAACAACATATTTCTGTTTTATTTTTCTGGAGCTCAAGAAATAAACTACAGCTCAACGTCAGGTGGAAATATTGATAAAACGACTAAGAAATTAAAAAAAAAACTTTATTTATTTGGAGCTCAAAAAACTGCTACCACTCAACGTCCGGTGGAAATATTGATAAAAAGACTGAGAAATACTTTAACAAAATAGTTTTTCTTTATATAACTGGAGCTCAATAAACAGAGTACTGCTCAACGTCTGGTGGAAATATTGATAAAAAGACTTGGAAAAATTTCTGTAACGTTCACTAGAAGTTGCTTCATGCAATCAAAATTGAGTTCTATATAGTAATTGTGATAAGACATAAATATTTTTTTTTTCAGTTTGTTTATAATCATTATATAAGTATCCACCTATAGTAGGTTAGCTTGGTACACTTTTTTCGCGAGTTTTGTGCGAAAGCCGAGGTCCATGTAATTGTAGGTCGATGTTCGCAATCGTTGGTTTTGCGAATGTAAATAAGCAGAATAAAAGCAACCTAATTGCTCAACGAATAAAGTATATTTTTAAATGCAGTCACATTATTAGACTTTCTGTACTTTGGTAAGTGAGCCGCTTTGCGTGTTTTTTATTGCTGTGTGTGTGTGATCGATGAGGTCTGGCGAACCACACCCCACCTGATGTTGAGCGGACCTCCACCCATGATCTTCAACTGTAACGTCATGACTGGTTTTGAACCCACGCCCCCCAACCGCTAGGCCGATGAGGTCTGGCGAACCACACCCCACCTGACGTAGAGCGGACCCCACCCATCATCTATTACTGTAACGTTATCACTGATTTTGAACCCGCACCCTCCAACCACTAGGCCAATGAGGTCAAGCAAACCACACCACACCTGATGTTGAGCGGACTCCCACCCATCATCCTCTACTGGAACGTCATCAACCACAACTCCATCGCTCCGCGCCGGGGTCAATGGCTCTCTCAACTCAACTCGGAGTCAATGGTTCTCTTTACTCTTCTTCAATTTGGTCCAGAACCCGCACAAACCCTACCTGATGAATAAACTCACTCGTATCATGTTAGAGAATTTCCTGGTGTCTTTTCTAAGTGCGTAAATAGCTACTCTGAAGGTTCTTTATCGGTTCAGGAATGTTGTTTTTTTTTTCACTTTATTCTTGCATTCAGAGCATGACCAATCCTTGCTTATTGAATACTAGAAAAGCGAAACAAGCAAGCAATAAGCTTAGAGGGTTAGTCAGGTAATGCAGCCACAAAAAATAAAAACATAAAATTGTAGGGTGTAAAAAGTCAACTCTCTTTGACCAGATTTGAACTCCCGCCCACCTCGTCCTCTCAGTGTGAATCCGCACGCCCTAGCCACTAGCCTATCTGACGCTTAGTAACGTTGACGAAATTAGGCAATGCATAAAAATCGTTAGCAGTGGCTGACGCACACGCACAAGCGCGGCACTATGGTTGGATTCACGTATAGAAGTAGCGCGTCACACGAGCGCCTGTGTGTGTATACTACTATTATATATTCCGTGGCGCCCGCATCAAATGAATAGAGATAACTATATTCGGAGCAGTTTTTGCTCACGCCTCGAATTGAAGTTGCGAGCTGTGTACGTCGGCCCGTTAATATTTAGGCATCCGATTTAGGCGTCGCCTAGGTTTAGTGAAAACGGGTGTTAGTAACGTTGACGAAATTAGGCAATGCATAAAAATCGTTATCAGTGGCTGACGCACACGCACAAGCGCGGCACTATGGTTGGATTCACGTATAGAAGTAGCGCGTCACACGAGCGCCTGTGTGTGTATACTACTATTATATATTCCGTGGCGCCCGCATCAAATGAATAGAGATAGCTATATTCGGAGCAATTTTTGCCCGCGCCTCGAATTGAAGTTGCGAGCTGCGTCCGTCACCCTCTTAATATCTAAACTTAAACATTACGGTATTCTAAATCGCTCCATTGACTTATTACAATCGTACTTGACTGATAGAATCCTTAAAGTTGATGTGGGCGGTGAGAGATCTTTTGGGTCAGTTATTGACATAGGGGTGCCACAAGGTTCGATATTAGGTCCTTTCTTGTTTCTAGTGTACGTAAATGACCTTCCTTTTTTGGTTAAAAAACTATGTGAAACAGTACTATTTGCTGACGATACCTCATTAATTTTTAAAGTCGATAGATAGAAGGCTAATTACGATGACGTTAACGCATCTCTGTCGTAAATACTTAACTGGTTTAATAATCTTTTACTTAATGTTAAGAAAACTCATAAGTTTTATGAAAAAATATTTTTTGAGTGTCAGTTCTAAGTATAAAAATCATAATGCGGTTTACAGAATACATCTATTTACCAAGTTTCATCAGTACATATAGCTTTTACAGTTTTGTAAGTACCATACTTCAAGCAAATAAATTATTTCTTTTCATTTCATTTCATTTTTTTGAAAAAAAGTGACTGTGACATACGGATGGACAGACAGACAGACATGACGAATTTATAAGGGTTCCGTTTTTTACCTTTAAAAAATACAAGTGTTCATTCACCGACTACCGACATTTATGAACTTGCAACTCACTCTGGTTTTGCATAATATGAGGAAAATCTCTCTTGGTGGAAGGTTTCTTTTATTAAATCTGGGGCTATTTGCTTGTTATACTATATAAATTAGACTACTACTACTACACTACTATATAAGTTAGATTTAAAATGTAGCGTTCGTGGTAGTTTAAAAAATACCGCACAGCTTGCCATTGTTATCACCAATCCTGGATGAAAAATATGCAATGGAAACTCTGCGACGGGAATCAGCTAACATAACAATTGGGTTATATTTATTTACTGAATATCTGTCTGTGTTTTTGTCTAACGAAGCGTATTCTAGTCAACACATTGTAATGTCGTGACAAATGTCAGACCCAAGCACAGAATAAGTAATAGTTGGTATCAAATACATGAATTCACAGCTCAGGTCAGGCAACGCCATCTTTATTTTAAATTTTTCCAACTTTCCGGTCGTGTTTTGTTTTTAGACCAGCGTATAGCGGAGGCTTAAGTATTATGAAAATCTTGAAAATCTTGTTCACTTTCCAGTATTCATGAATAGTGGAAAATGAACAAGATTTTCAGTGTGTAAAACAATTAGCCACAGGAAGAAATAGCGGTGTAACAAAAAAAGCGTACTGTCTTCTTATCGTCACTCTTTCGATCAAACCAGTGAGATGAAAGGATTTTAAGTTATTGTGAAAATAATCTTTGTGAAATAGTAAGTTAGCAAGATGGATGGACGACATAGACAGGGTCGCGGGGCGGCAATGGTTAAGACTGGCACAGGATCAAGGTAGATGGCACAAACTAAGGGAGGCCTATACCCAGCAGTGGGTGAAGTCGGGCTGTGGATGATGATGATGATGATGATGAAATAGTTATTTGTTAATATGTAAATGTATCACGCAGTCGATATAGTCCTCCATTTGTTCCTTTATCTATAAGCTCCAAGAACACTTACACTTGCTGAGGGAACAGCTTATGGCCCACCTGTTGTTAAGTGGTAACCTTTGCCTATAACAAAGCATGTCTTCGCAACTAACGCACGTTTAATAATGTGCCCTAAGGTGCCCTAGCGACTAACTAGGTAAACAGGTGCCAGTAACCTGTAATATCACACCTACACACTGACATCTATGTCAGTGTGTTCTAACAAATATAGACCAATTAATAAAAATATGTCAAAAGATAAGCTGTGCAACTATTGCCATCTCTTACCACTGGGTAATGACAAAAAGTGACAGGGCTAACTTAAACCATGACTAAATTTAAATTGCGTTTATTAATATGGCTGATAGGGAACGAACCTACTTCCCACAGCCCACAGTGCAGGGTGGCAGAGCTGCTACCAACTGAGCAATGAAGGCTCTAAAATTAATTAGTGAATGAATGGATGGATACGATGGTATTAATAGACAAGACGAGATGGATATAGGATGGATGAATGGATGGATGGATGGACAGCGTTCAAAGCAAGGACTGGCGATTACCACTAGAACAATATACTGTTGATTACCGCATGCAGTTGATTAGAGCACTAAGACGCCTATAGGCGGCCATAGCAGCTTCTGTAGGTACAGTCACCCAAAGAAAATAATCCTTACGCAGTCGCCATCAAAGTTAACACACTTAGGGCTTCAGCTTTCTCTGGACTTAGAAAATGCTTTTTACAGATAGTTAAGGGACAGGAAGTACAAATAGTTTAAGTCCAAAGTACTCTTATGTAAACTTTTGAGGAATAAAGGTTCTCGAATGACGACCACGAACCGGAAATCGAAACGTAGGACGCCCCCCACTCGATGGACCGATGGAATTGTAAAATCGCGAAAAGTCAGTGGATGGATATTTTACGGGAGGCTTACTTCTTGCAGTGGACTAAATCAAGCCGATGATGATAATGATTTTTACAAACCAAAAAAATTTTTTACAAATTATCCTGCTGCGGAATCGAACCCACAGCTCTTACAGCTGTAGTATCCCACTGCACCAAAGGCGTAACTTCCCAGATTAACTGACGGCCAAAGTTTGCGTCAGCTCAGTGGATGGGGAAAGCTTCAAATAGTTCGTCCTGGCAATGTGAGACGTATGGCCTATTTCCAGCAATGGACGATGATAAATGAAGCATGATTTTCTTAATTCTTTATTTCACACAAATATAAAGAAAGTTACAGATATAGAGGAAACGTACGAATGCGAGCTTAACCCTGAGAAGAGTTTTCTTACAGACCTTTGAGGCTAGAGAGAGGTGATAAAAATAAATGAGCAGTTATTGTTTTCTTATAAATAGAGGGCTTGACTCCTTTCACGACTTTTCCTTAACTTCCACGGTTTCGGACTTGGCAATCACCGCCCTTCTCAAAAAAACAGCCAGTATGACAGCCTACACATACAGGGCTATTCATTATTAGCTGCAAATACTCAGGAATTAGGTTCAACAAATAAAATAAAAAATATTGAAATGGATCATTGTCCTGTTCTCCGTGGCAATCATTATGCAATAGCCGTAAAGAAATTAATAAAAATAAAATTTTGATACAAAAACTTAAATCAGCTTAGGAATTAAATTGATTCGGCCAAACCAATATTCACAACCCAAAAATTAGGCCCTGTCAGTTTTTGTAGCTAAAAATGAATAATAGTGAATTAAAAACGCGAAAGTATAAATATAACAAGAAATACTCAGTTCAAGTAATTGATAACCTTCAATCCGTGACGCTGCAAGTACTACTTTCAGTGATTAAACCGGGGCGTGAATGCATGCCCCCTCTAATTGCACAAAGACTATCTCTAACATTAATTGTATATACATACGTGTCGTCAGTGGCAATCAGCCGTTTGATCGTGATTCGGTCTTGAGGTTGGGTTCCAATTTCGGCAAATTTTGTATCATCCGCACTTGATGTGCGGGCAGGTTTTTCCGCAAGTAGGCCGCTGGCGGGCCCTTTTTGCGAGACCCTTGTTACGTGTTGCTCGAACTTTTTTAGGTTCTACGACACGCCGGTTTCCTCACGATGTTTTCCTTCGCCGTTTTGAGAGTACTGGCATAGTGCACATACATTTTTCGACAGAAAAACTCATTGGTACACGACTGGATTTGAACCCACGACCTTCGGATCGGAAGGCGGGGCCGCTACCACTAGACCACCATTTTTTTTCTCTTTGTAGATAACCGACACTTGAAATGGTTATTTGCAAAAAAATATTCCTCAGAGATAACTAGTTATTTTAAAGGATTTTTTTTTCGGTTTTATCAAGCAATCCTGGGATTTTTGTTTCGAGTCTCAAGTTTGCTCATTGTGGTTTTTATAATGTCCCAAAAGGTAAGAGCCGAGCGGGATTTGAACCCGCGATCTTCCCCCTGGCACGGGGTTGCGCTGAGCTCTGTGCTTGTTGGGGTAAAGTCATAAGTTGCACGCGGTCAGAAAAATACAGCTTAGAAAATAAGCGAAAAAAACAGATGCTAGTAAAAAAGAGATTCACCACTTCTTTTGCGACTCTTTAGTTTTCCGTATAATAAAATTTGAAGCGAAGGATTCCATACTCAAACTCAAAAAACTCAAACTAAATAAATTTTTATTCAATACGATACAAGAATCACTTTGAAACGTCTTAAAGCTAGGTGAGTCTAGGTGCCAGTTCCACGCGACCAAGCCGTTTTTTTATATGATCCTTTTACAAACCAAAAATAGTCTAAAATAATAGCAGTGAAGTTCCAGTGTGGTGCCACTTCACTACTTTCCGTCTATGTAAGTGTTTTCCGTACTCCTATCACTAGTGGTCATTACATCAGTGCACAGAATCACCCTTGTAACAAAGTGTGACATAGCCACACACAGCGCAGCTGTATTGTGTGCTTTAGGGCTTGCAAATATGTATTCGATAAGTTTGCTATTCGAATATTCGAATTTAGGCTTCCATACCTAACGAGTAAAACGGGACCCTATTACTAAGACTTCGTAGTCCCTCCGTCCGTCTGTCTGTTTGTCCGTCTGTCTCGAGGCTGTATCTCATGAACCGTGATAGTTATATAGTGGACATTTTCACAGATGATGTATTTCTGTTGCTGCTAAATGGGTGATGTAGGTAAGTAATTAAAATAAGATTAAAAAGTGAAGAATAAATTAAATAGTGCTTGCGTAGTGGAAACAGAAAGTAAACATGTAAAAGTGCGTGGGAAATAATTATCGCTGTTGGGTAACGTAATTTACAATGTCATCTCAGCTCAGTTGTCAGTAGCTCTGCCATCTGCTGCGTAGGTCGTGGGTTCGATCCCCACCGAGAGCAAATATTTGTGAGGTAAACACAGATACACAGATGTTTATTCTCTTTCTGGGTGTTATATTGTATTGTAAGTATTTATTTACAAAAAAATATATAAGTATTATATCAGCTATCTGGTTTCCATAGTACAAGCTCTGCTTAGTTTGGGGCTAGTTGTGTGGATTGTCCAAAATATTGTTGTTGTTGTTATGTTAATTCAGTGTAAAACTTTTTATCGAATATTCGAATACTCCAATTTTGGTATTCGAACCAGTTTACGAGTAATTTAAATGCAAGCCCTACTAGGTACGTCACGTTGGAAACTAATGTGTTGCTTTGTATCAGGCTCTGTTGTAGGCATCGCCACCGCACCCGGGGCATTCATGACGACAGATCCAATCACCTCATTGAATAGGTATTGAAATTGCATGCTCTCAAAATGTTCATAGTATTAAATAATAAAATCATTAATTTGACAATAGTTATTTGTTATACACGAGTAAAAAGTTGCTTTTCATCCGCGTTGCTCAATTTTAGTAACCTCAATCAATTTTAGTATGGCGCTGATTTTCAGAACGCTGAATGCTGAAAATCTGGGGGAACTAATGTTTTGTGTAGCGTTAGTAAGTAATAAGTTAGTTCTCGCAATCCTGCCATCCACTCATCATTTCTCCTTACTAAATTAGGTACCTATAATAGTAGATATTGTACTTCACTGTTATACATTTTTCCGTATGTGACTACACCGCCTTTCAATTCATTATTTCTTTCCATGCCAAGGTTGCCTGGAAGAGATCGCTTTCAGCGATAAGGTCGCCCATTGTTTTACCTAATTGTTTAATTTTATGTCCTGTACCTAGTACCTACTGTATTTTTGTGTGGTGAACAATAAAGAGTTATTTATCTATCTATATAAGTCAAGTAAGTCATTTTGCCGACAAAATGATGTTAAAACTCAGAAAGAGCGTGTTCACAAGTAGTTCGTGTAAACGCTGCGTCCAGTTGGCACGCATTACTCGCGCTATCTATTCTACGGACACTTATGCGTAAACAAAGGAATAGTGCGTCCGCGCCGCGCCGCCCGCCGTAGAAGATAAACAAGCAAATGTAAACGTTAGGATATGATGCACGCGGTGCCACTCTTACAAAGCGGCTAACTACCGGTTAGTTGCTTATTTGAAAATATAGCATGATATGATAACACACTTAACTTTTGAAACTTTAATGGTTTTTAACACTATTTTTATGAAACAACGGGATATTTACCATGATTAAATTTTGTTGAGTGGACTTTCGATATTTCGGCACAGTTGCATGCACCATGATGCTCGGTTTAACTTAATCATGGTAAATATCCCGTTGTTTCATAAAAATACCCACTTAAATCAATTTCAAGCGAAAACTAGCATCGAAAAATCTGAATAAAATGTGCTTGATTTTTGATTGGAGACCTTTGTCCAGCAGTGGAAATAAACAGGGTAAATAAAATAATAATAATAATTTGAAAACGTCTAACGAATAAAAGAATCATGTGGATTTTGACCAAGTTTGTACTAATTTGAGCACAAATAATAGTTTTTTGTTAATAACTGTTTAAAATAAAAAGCTGAATTTCCTGGTCGGTACCATGGGAACAATAATGATTACAATTTATATTGAAAAAATATCTTTCTGAAAAAATCTAAATTTATTTCCAACACTTTTATTTGACTTTATTTTAGATCTTATTGCTGTACTTAATCTTTTTTTTAATGTGTTAACTTATGAAAGACTCCGCTCTGGTGAAGAATGCAGGTCAAATTTCTTCCTACTCTATGACCACCAATTACTTACCATACTTCATGCTAATAAAGATACATTTAATTCCAATAAATAAACTAAAAACCAAAAGTTGTGGAACCTAAAAAGTTTGAAAAGCATGTTGTGTAAAGTGTGCGAGAGGAGCCTCTTTGAGACGTGAGGCACACTAGTTTGAACGAACCAGTGGCACTATAGGAAAAAGAAAAACAGATACTAAACTATTTTTTATAACGCTTTTATTAGCTTCACCTGTATGTATGTATGTAACCGACCCCTTTGAGCTCGATTTTGTCCTACTTTGAACGATCAGATTCGATTCAAACTTTGCACACCTGTCAAAGGTCGATGACATTGCAATAATATGAAAAACTAAAAAAAACACTTTTAATTTAATTGAACTAAAAAATTAAAAATAAAACTGTAATATACAAATGAAAAATTTATATTATTGTTCAAAAAGCGTGGGGGGCTTGATTTTGATTGTCGTAAATATTTTATCAATAGTTTATTATATCTGAAGTTATTATAAAAGGCATTATTTTTTACATGTAAAAATTAAATAGCTTACATGATAACTTAAATGGATGAAGGCGTTTTCATTATACCTACTAACTACTATTAACCCGGACCACCCATAAGTTAAATCACGCTGTATTTTTGCAAAACATAAAGTACAGCCCAAACCTATCAATTTAGCAAATCAATAAAGCTAATCGATCCTTTATCAGGACTAATAAAACTAATATATCAGTTTGGAGGCCAATAAGTGGGCAATAAAAAGAAAACCCGGAAAGAAACGCGAACGGCCTGATTTATGCGCGGAAGGAATGCGCCTGGCTCAAAGCAACACAGCTAGATCACTCCCTACCACTCCCTACCAGTCTACCACATCACATAACTCGTTACAACTGGGTACACCAGCCATATTATTAGATCACGTCAGAGGGAGGAACAACGAAGCCTATAATAGCACTATAAATATATCCATATTTTAATAGTCACTGTAGCCGAAAACGGCTAGGACTTGATCATCATCATCACACTATCGTACTAGAATAATAATATAAAATAAATAATTCAAGATCAATATTTCATCTATAAATTAAGTGATAATAGCTTACTCATATTTTTTTCTTGTTAAGTTATTTATTGAGCTGGAGCCTAATTCTCGGGCCGACCGAGATTTTCAATGTCCCCTAAATACAACACAACCCCGCACTTTTTCTACGTTTTCCGTATATCGTAGCTGTCGAGGCTTCTACGAGGTCGTCGATGAATTACTTAAGGAAATCATCCAAACTCTCTTCGAAAAAAATAAAATAAAATTGCAAAATGATTCGAGATGAGCCGAGAATTAGGCTCCATATCCTAAGTGCTACGCCGCTCGTAGCTACGGAGCTACGGAGTGCGCTAGCTACGCGGTGCTGAAGCTACGGCGTGTACTACTCGTTTGTCTCGACCCTACTTTTTTCAATAAGACCTGATAAAATCGTTGCCCATCGCCGCGTGATGCGTCGCGGTATGCAATTAAACTTGGTGGGTGTTGAACAGAAAAGGAATTTTAAAAATTTTAAAGTAAAAGTTACACTTCTAAATTTTATTGGGAAATGGTAGGTACTATGGCTATTATCGTAGGTTGGTAGGTTAGTTAAAGGCTTCATCTGAAAATCTAGAGACGTTTGGAATATTGTACTCACACTGTAGATATTTTATTATAGATTTTTCGGGAGGCTATTTCTGTGTTTTCTAATTTCTTACTCTTTTGTTTTGTGGCCTTGTAGGCTGGAATAACATTTTCAATCCATAGTTTTATGGGAAATAGGTAAAGCCAATGTTTTAAAAGTATTTTTTCATTTTTAAAACCAACATCAACAAATTTGGAATACAACAAAAAGTCGCTATGCCACATGGTTCTGATTTTTCCATCGCAAATGAATCAGAAAAAATAATTATTACCAGTTTTAAGACCAGCCCATTTCATAGACTTTTTGCAATTATGCCTATTGCAGGAAGCAGGACCGATAGGATGATGGATGCTGTAAAATAATTTACAAGTAACAATACAAAAAATATACAATAATCAAAAATCCTCTAACTTATAATAATAATAATAATAATAAATAAATATTGTGGACAATTCACACAACACTACCCAGCCCCAAGCTAAGCAGAGCTTGTAATATGGGAACCAGATAGCTGATATAATACTTGAATACATTTTTTTTTTTTTTTTTTTTTTGTAAATACATACTTAGAATACAATATAACACCCAGACAGAGAACAAACATTTATGTTTACCACACAAATATTTGTTCTCGGTGGGGATCGAACCCACGACCTACGGCGCAGAAGGCAGAGCTACTACCAACTGAGCTAGAGGCCAGTCAACACCTCCCAAACCTCTGAAGAGTTGAGAGACGCCTAAAACCCTTCTTAAGGGGGTACGATTTCCATACAAACTTAATTTACACAACTATGGGCGAATAAAGTATTAATTTACACTGAAATAGCTGTAATAGGCTTTTACAGTGGTCCTTTTTACCAGCCAGTTATATAAAGCTGGAGTGTCAGCCGTTGGTCGTGGCAGTCGGGGCTTCAGAAAAAGAACTAACAGACTTTTACGACTATTTTGAGACATATGTTTTAAGCTCATTCACGTATTCAATGCCGAGTACCCGTTAGAAAGAATGATGAAAAAATTACTTTTTTGGTTTTTTATTAATATTACTTACTTTGTTTGCCCATAGTTGTGTAAATTCAGTTTGTATCGGAATCGAACAACCTTAAAGTTAAATGATTACTTTTTATGCTTGTTCTATATTAGCCGATAATTTTTTGACAGTTTGCTGAACATGGCAATGTTAATGTTTTAGTTTATTTTTTTAATTTTATGTTTTTTTTTTGTCTTTTAAGTTATAGTTCAATAAAAGAAAACGTTGAACACAATTAATAAGTTCAGTGATTTTATATCTTTCTAAATTTGCAGTTCATCGACGGTATTCTGCCCCTCAAATTAACAGTCGAAGTATTTGTTATCATTTAATTATGATTAATTTTAACTAATGTATATATTACATTATTTACAAAACTATTATTATAATACATTAAACAATTAATATAAAAAAATACATTTTGTAATAATAATGAACTAGATTTTTTTAAATAAAATGAAGGTTGTTTACCACCTGTACGTATTATAGGTAGAAAACAGAGTTCAGATCACCGAAATCATAATTAATGTTACGAAAAAAATATATTACTATAAATCTTTTATTAATCTTAAAATGTTTATCCCATGTTTCTTGAACGGTAATGATTTGGACATAATACGATGGCAATATGAAATATTTTTTTCACTATCAAGCCATATTGCCCTAGAAACTACTAGTCGATAATTATAACAAAACTTTCCCTGAAAAGTAAAAAAAGGTAAAAAAATATTTTTGAACTACCTATAAAAAAATACATTTAACACACGTTTTAATTTCTTACTTTTATCCATAGTCTTAGAAAGTGGTCACATTGACAGAAATTCCTTACAATAAAATTTCAGTCAAAATAAGGTACCTGAATGTATCACAGTTTCTCTTTAAGATATTAAAATACTTTCTACAGATAAACACATATCGTTACACAAACGAATAAAAAAGGAACATAATATTATCGGAACTAAGTTTATGTTTCACTATATATTTAATTCACAAATTAAAACATAGTGGTTGAAATATACATTATTTTAGATATGTCAGGTAGTTTTAGTCTGTGTAAGGGATGGATTAATTTTGCAATTTAAAAAAGCCACAAACAAATGCAGCGAAATGCTGCTCATGTTACGTACTGTTTATACTTCTAACACAGACGGTGAAATTAAATAAATAAAACTAACATATTTTTTAAATCCTCTTATAAACTGTCAAGAAAATTAACACAGTATCCGTTCTTTGTGCGGTAAACTACTGTGCAATTTGCGGTAAAAGTTTTTGTTAAACTACAAAGTTATAAAATGCACTTACCGTTTGCGTCGGCGGGATGCACTCACAGCGATATATCACGGACGCACTGGATATCAGACACGTGTTTCCTCCGCGAGGTTCCAACAACGACTGCCGCGGCGTCGCTGGGCGGGCGCGGCGATACCACGCCTCCACGCCTATCGCGAAAAACAATTCCTTCGTCTAAAAACTGCAACCATTGAATGTGGCATTGTTCTATCCAAAAGATTCATTAGCTCCAGAGAAAAATAAAAATAAACATGTGCGTCAAGGGTGTCAAAGCTAATAAAATGACATGCGTACCTACATACGCAGTTATATAACTTTTATTGGAGAATGTACTTACTGTTGGGAATTTAAAAGAGTGCGTAGATAAGTGTAAGATGAATCAAAGTTTACATTGACAAAATATGGCGACAATCACAAATAAAAACCCAAATGCCTTCGTATTTTTTCCATGGTTAATGTAGATAGAGAGTGACAGAAAAGTGTGCAAGAGAAAGAAGTGAAGGGGCGGGGCGAGACCACTCCCAGCCAGACGCGGATTATCAAAAACAAATTGGTCCCAAGGGAATCTGCATTTTATTTTTTATCACATACTCGTACCTATGTTACCAACAACAGAGGAAAAATGAACAGGAATTTTCATTTACGCTGTCGTGGATTACTTTTGTGCGCGAGTAAAATGAATACGACACTTTGAATCGTTGAGTTACAGTGGCTTGGCTGTAGTAAAACCAAAATGGACGAGATTCAACGTCTGAACATTCCATTATAAAGAACAAAGAGACCATCAAAACAAACCCGTGCAAGTGCAGTGCTACAAAGTGCTACGCGGCAGCTACGGCTGTGTGCTACAGTCAAATATAAAATGTCAATGGATTAAAAGTTTTTCAGTTTAATTTTCATAACATTTATACGTACAATAAGAAATCCTACTTATATTTCACGGTAAACCAGTAATAGCACATGTTAAAACGCCTAATACTGACAATTATGATGAAAAGTCTCCATTCAATGATAGACCTTTGCTATGAGTATATTATCGTAGATATTTTTCCCGTTTAATCCTTGCAGATATCCGGCGTCAGAATAACTGGTAATCTGCGACGATTTTTTTCCTTATACCTTGCGCACATCTTGGCGTAGCGATCTTAGCGCCGTCAAATACAGCTATTATCATGTCTGACAGCGTTTCACTGATCGCCACCGCAGAACGCTTAGATGGGTGCAAGGTTTTAGAGATAAATGGTTATTTCAAAGGATTGTATATCGACATTTGAAACGGTTACGAAGAAAAAAAATATCTTAAAAACCGCATCATACAAACTTGACTTTTGAACCATGTCATTATTGATGAGGACATTGTTGTAGTACCTGGAAATACATGAAGTGGGTTTGCTTAGCACATCATACACTATTCTCGGCCTTATCTGAGTAACATGGCCAGAGTTAACTATTTTCTCCTCAATGTATTCCCTCACCGTTCAGACAAACATATTGCAAAATTTTTGTGTATAAAAAATCCTGGGTGTAACACCAGAATCAAACCAATAACGTTTGGATTGGACGGACGGCGGCTTGTTAGCATTAGACCACCAATAATTCTCTCTGTCGGAACGGAACCCTAACCACGGATTCAATTCGACGCTGAATCACGGCATTCCTGCGCCAAAAACGTTCTAATAAATCACTATACTAGCTAAACCACCGTAATCATTTATTACACCACTAGAGTTGAGGGGGCAATAAAAATGAGAAATTATTTTTAATAACATCGGGGGGGCGGCGGGGTGACTACGCACCATATCTTACCCCTTATTAGAGCATTCTTTAGCTGTGCAGTGCGTAATAATAGTTGGGACAGCTTGTTTACGAGTAGTGTGACGCTCATCGCACTCGCACTGACCCGGCATGAGGTCAAGTTGTTTTTGCTACGATATGTGAAAGTATCTACATCGAGTTGTTGGACGTATTGTAAAACTTTCATGTCTGAAGATACATTTTAGTTTTAAACTTCCTGATTTAGTATAATATATATTATGGCAATTATACCCTGTAGTTCTATAGTCTAACTAAGCAGTTTTAATTTCATAAAACAAGATTGTGGGCATCGAACTATGATAGCAAAAATTAATATAATGACATAATTATGTACCTGGATCCGAATAAATATTTATGTATCGTACATCAGCTTAAAAAATAGCAGTTAAGATGCAGGTTTTACCAAATTGATGATCTGTACCAACTACAAGGTACAAGCAAATTGACAACCGAAGGTTGCAGTTGCAGTGGAAGCGCAGTTCTCACAGCATTCAATGTAGATTGTCTGCATAAAGCCCAAGATGACATTTCTCCGGATGCGTGCCTCGAGCTTCTTAATTGGCCCTCAAATCGTGCAATGGGTCAATAATGGAGAACTGACCTCACAAGTCTCCAGTGGGTTTGACATGCTCCGTTGTGGGTAACCGACCCATATACCACACCACACCACACTCACATCCAGTATCTACATGTTGATAAGGTAATTTCGCTTCGGTCTGACATATTTTACGGGGGAGGACAATCAAGGTTGGCGGTGACGAGCGGTGCGAAGCTCGGAATGTTATGCGGTCATGAAACGCCATTTGTCAAGTTTTTATTGGGCACCCTAAAGCATCTATTGTTGCAGGGCCCTCCCGGTCCTCCCTCGGACCCTCGTCTGACGTTAATTCATAATTTTTATAAGTTGCTAACATTCCATGGATTATTTGCGGCTCCTCGACTGTGAGTTTTGAGATCGACCTTTGATTAAACATAAGATCATTTCACTCATCTTGTGGTTATAGGTATTCTGCTCGCGCGAGACTATTGTTTTGTGCCAAATTGCGATACAGCAAACTCAATGGGGATCAAAGTATTAAGGCTGTGTTCTGTTGGTTAATAATCGCATGGCAATGAAACTATTGAAACGAAAGTTATTTGGCGTCGATATTAAACTTCACCGGGGCGAATAGCCGAGATGCATCCATATTGCGCGCTTCGCTGATCAAAGCGAGCGCCGCAGCTTTAATTAATAACATTTCATCTATGGTTTACCAAATAAACAAAATAATGTGTATCTGTACGGCCAGTGGCAAAAGTAGATATTTCTGTTGAAAAGCTAAGCCTTTATTCACAGAGAACTGCACCAAAAAATCTAAAACACACGAAACAGCTGAACTTCTCCTTCTTCTTCTTATCGTGTCACTGGTTCTTTTGTGCGCCTCAGAGGCCTCAGAGGTTCTTTTCGTTCACTTGACACATTTTCGAACTTTTTAGGTTCTAGGTACTCTCTACCCATCGGAAGCTAACATGTCAATTTGCAATGTCTGTACCTACTGTTTTCGTATCTTATTTTTACATGCTGTGCGAGGTACTTTATTATAACTTTGAAGCGTAGCGTGTGCTGTGTTTGAAACTTTGGCTTATAAATAATTGCATACGTCTATAAGTGAAGTGGCACCACACTGTAACTTCACTGTTATTATTTTTGATTTGTAAAAGGATCATATAAAAAAACAGTAGGAACCAAGCAGTACTTTGTTGCCTGTTCTTCTAGGCTTGGTCGCGTGAAACTGGCACCTAGACTCACCTAGCTTTAAGACGTTTCAAAGTGATCCTTGCGATCCTACTGAATAAATACACTTTTGATTTGATTTGATTCTATGACATGCCGGTTTCCTCACGATGTTTTCATTCACTGTTTGAGAGCACTGGTATAGTGTGCATACATGTTTGGGCAGACAGACTCGTTGACACTTACATGACTAGATTTGAACCTAAGGGTCGGAAGGCGGGCGTTACCACTAAACCACCAACCTAATACACCTGCGTGCCTACTTACTTTACTTTATTTTTTATGCATGCATTCATACCGCCCGATATTTCATGTCTCATTTGCGGATAACCGGGCTGATTACACTCTAAGAACTACCTAGTATACTTTATAATTGTTTTGTAATATGTGAGTGCAATTGTTTGTTAACCTAAATAAAAACTAAAAAAAATATAAAACTATCCGTTAGGGATTCTAGGATTATTTTCAATAAAAGTTTTTTTCAATAATAGATATATTTATTTTTACCACCACCAATTATTAAGCCTACGTTATAAGGCGAATAAAAACAAAGTTTACAATTTATTGGTATGTACATTCTAAAAAACTGATAAAACTTGGTATTTTAATGATATAGCCATCGAACCCACAATGTCTAAACTTTATTCCATACAAGAAATTATAACAGCATATCATTGAGCAGGTAAACATAACCTAATGACCCACGTTTATCAAAATTAAACAAGGTCTATTATCACAACAGTTCACTTGGAAAAATTAACTTTAAGGGGGTACGGTTTCCATACAAACTTAATTTACACAATTATGGGCGAATAAAGTATTAATGTACACTGAAATAGCTGTAATAGGCTTTTACAGTGGTCCTTATTACCGGCCAGTTATATAAAGTTGGAGTGTCAGCCGTTGGTCGTGGCAGTCGGGGCTTCAGAAACAGAACTAACAGACTTTTACGTCTATTTTGAAACAGTTGTTTTAAGCTCATTCACGTATTCAATGCCGAGTACCCGTTAGAAAGAATGACGAAAAAATTTATTTTTTGGTTTTTTATTAATATTTCTGTTATCCTACAGTTTTCTCCAACTTTATATAACTGGCCGGCAATAAAGACCACTGTAAAATTCTATTAAAGCTATTTCATTGTACATTTATACTTTGTTTGCCCATAGTTGTGTAAATTCAGTTTGTATCGGAATCGAACAACCTTCAATGCATCCATCTTAGGGCTGATTTTCCATAAACTACATAAAAAACTAACAACTTAGTAAATTAAAATAGCCATAGTAGGTAATTTTCACACTAAACTCTCAAGAAAAAGCCTATATTTTTAACGGTAACTACACAAATCATTTTAAATTAGTATGTACTCTTACTAATTTCATATGATTTATTTGGTCATAGTTATAAATAAAACTATGTAACCCTATTTCATATAAATATTTTAGAAAGATATAATGTCACAAAAATTAAGAGCCGAGCGTGATTTGAACCGTACCAAGGGAAAGGTTTCGGGTTAAATCATATGACAATGAATTTAAGCCTAGATAGATAGATAGATAGATATAGATAGATAGATAGAAGTGCTCACAGGTGTATTATACTGTGTGTGTAACGTTTTGAAGTAGGATTTATTAAGACAGCACTCACACAGACTCAAAACCAGAGCCAGAGACACAGCCAGACAGAGCTTGTGGTACGGCTACTGAAACCTTACCACATTTCATACAATACATTTCATTTCAAATCCCACTCAGCGCTTAACTTTTGGGACATTATTAAAAAAAATGAGATTCCCTTAAGCGTTCTACACTTAAGGAAATAACAATATAAAACTATAAAAACAATAAAATATATTTTAGACATTTCGACCTTTAACATTTTATTATACTTATTCAATCAAACTTATCAAGTTATTTTGGCAACACACCTGCATATTGGTATGCCGACAAACTTAACTACTTAATTCAAAAGACTAAAATCCCATTTGGTTTCATTAAATAAATTTAAATAAGTAAACTACATTGCCGGTGTGTGGTCGTTCCATTGACGGCCCGGCGCGGCATAAGATGCAATCAGCCACTTAATAGTAATAAATATACCTAACCTTTATAACCTAGTTTCACTCAGTCGCACCAGGCGAGGAACAATACAAAGTAACTTTTTACAAAATACACAATACGCTTTAATAATTTTGCATCATTTAGTCGATCGAATTTAAGTTACAAAAAAATATTTTAAATATTTTTTTGTAACTTAAAATCGAATGTTTTAAAATAAAACTTTTATAGGTAAATCTGAAATTTGACTATAACTGTTTGGACATCAAACTCCTGACATTATCTAACGCTTGTTGTTTTTAATCATAAATTCCCAATTGCTAAACGGCCCAACGGCAGTCCAAACGCAAGTGCCAACATTACTTAGACCAACAAGCGGTCCATAAACAATATATCTTAGCTCTAACCACTCTGAAATCCTTTTTGGTTTGAAAGAACCAATAACACGATGTGAAAAAGGGTTCAAATTGAGTCTTAGTTCTTAGATTCAATTTGAGCGTCGAAATGATTTAACTGTTAAAATTTCAGAATCTAAAAAAGTTAAGTATCCACATTTTTTTAATCAACTTTACCTCGTTTCTTATCTTCTTCTTGTGTGACTGGTTCTTTCAAACGCCCTTAGCCCTTGCACAATTCTTAGAGCCGCCTCTTTTTACACATCCGGTCCGGCATCTGTCTGATCGGCTCTTGCGGCATCGCTTGTTGCTCGTTTGCCGCTCGCTTACATGCCGATCGCATATTTAAAAGGTGTATATTAATTGGTTGCTGGGTAGCCGTTTCCACGCTTTCCGTGCCCCGGCCCAACTCGTCAACGATCATATGGTGGATGACGTCACCGACGCTCTTCAGATAGGCATTAGAGCATCGCGAGAGAAAGCTCAGCGTCGGCAGAGGGTCGTCTCCGCTGAACCGCATGAACAAGCACGCGGCTACCACGCACCCCGCCGACAGGTGGATGTCTCGGATGTTCGGCTTCACTATACACATACACATACATCTATACATATAAAAGAAATATCTATATATATAAAAGAAAGTCGTGTTAGTTACACCACTTATAACTCAAGAACGGCGAAACCGATTTGGCAAAAAATTAGTGGGGAGGTAGCTTAGAACCGGGAGAAGGACATAGGATACTTTTTATCCCGAAAAAGCAACGGGAACGGGGTGTTACGGGAAGGGGCGAGCGAAGCCGCGGGCGGCCATTAGTACATAGATAAAGCGTTCATTGGTCTCAATTTAATTTTCTTCAACTTTCAACAAAACAATTTTACCTCGAATTTTACCGTCGAGTAAAAAAAGTGCGAGAACCAAAATTAATTGTAAGTTTTATTAAAATGTACATAATAGTTTTTACGTGAAAGAGTAACAAACATCCATCCATCCATACCCACAAACTTTCGCTTTTATGATATTAGTAGAATAGTGAACACACCCCCACTACATCAACCCAGAACACATCTGATTATGGCTAAATCGCAGATGAACAGGAAAACATAAAAAAAAGTTATATTAGTAGAATATTGTATTTAGATAGATGTAGGTATAGATAGTGCAATTCACGAAGACGCGTCCCTCGCGGCGTGCGGGGAGTTTGCTCCGAGCGGCATCCGCGAACCGTAGTCTATTCATTGTAGTGTGCGTGTGCACTCATAGGTAATTAGTGTGTACCGACAACACTCAGACATTGACGGAAGCTTGCACACATATACTATAAACGGTTAGGAGGAATAGTGGGGCGCGCCTTCGTGGATTGCACTATCTATAAGTGTGGGTGTGATAGGCAAGGTACTGACCGGTAGAAGTGTTGGGCTCGTCCTCTCTGATCGGCAGGTCCAGCTCGAAGACCCGCCGCTGGATGTCGTTGCGGTAGTAGTCCACGACCTCGGTGATCATCACCGCTGCCTCGACGCAGACGCGCGGCATGCCCACTTTGGTCGCCATATAGGCCGCCTTCGCAGTGTTCGTGTACAGCGGTACGTTGAAACCTGAAATGTGGACGTTTCCACTTCTCAGCTAGGAAATTTGCCCAAAAATTTATGTACCCTATGCCAGTGCTCTCATACGGTGAAGGAAAACATCGTGAGGAAACCGGCATATCGTAGAACCTAAAAAGTTCGAAAATATGTGTGTCAAGTGCACGAAAGGAGAATGAAAGAATCTTATTTATTTATTTAGGAGAGTGCAAGATCACACTCTCCTAAACAAATAAATAAAAATATTCTACGCATATATCCTAACTACCTGACCAATCTATATCTATACTAATATTATAAAGAGGAAAGATTTGTACCTATTTTTGTATGTTTGTAATGAATAGGCTCAAAAAGTACTGGGCCGATTTAAAAAATTCTTTCACCAATAGAATGCTACATTCTTCCAATTTGACATAGGCTACATTTCATTTTGAAAAAAATTAGGGATCCTTGGTAAAATTTGAACAATGTAACCGAAGGTGTAGAAAAATGAGTCTTAAAATGTCTTTCGTCGAATGCGCTGCCGAAACTATTAGCGATAGAACAAAATAATGTACAACAATATTGTCTACCCCGTGCGAAGCCGGGACGGGCTGCTAGTGTATAAATAAATTAACACATTTAGTTTAGAACGTCAACCACTAACAAATACTTAAATATTATTACCTTATATTATACTTAATGTTCTCATGTAAGTGACCTCATGTATGTCTTATTGAGAATAAATATCTTAAACTATAAAGGAGCCTCTTTGAAGCGCACTTAAAATCCTTTCACCACACTTGGTTCGAAAAAATAAGTGACACGATAAGAAGAAGCTGAGAAATAATTAGAACGGGTTTTGAGGCCAATTATTATACTCCATGCACTACTTTATTTAAGTTATGACATGAGCACGCCTAAAGGCCTGCGCACATCCAAGCGATGGCGATGGCGGTCAGCTGAACCGCTGTCAAGAAATTTAAACAAAACAAAGAATACCTCATGGAGGTTGACAATATAAAGAAGCGACATGCATTTTAGTTAGACTTGGCTTTAACTTAGATCGGATTTCTCCTTTCCCGCCTATTTCGTTATTTTCTGTGGCCGGCCAGTTATTCAACCATATTTTTTTATTTTCATCTGTTTTTAAGTTTTGCCGAAATCTACATTAGTCTAAAGAAATAGTTGAAATTAAATTATTTCACATTGCGCTGGTTCAAATAGAACTATTTTTTTTTTTTATAATTATATTATCCGTCCATAAATATCTATATCCATATCTATACCTTCTCAATTAAAGAAAACATAAAAGAAAACAAGAGAGGTGATAAATACAATACAATATAATAATGCTTTATTAGGACTAAAAAAACAGTTCGTATAGTGGCGGAATGAAAATGTTCAACGATTTTCAACTTGATTTCTTCAACGTATCACGATCACATACTACCTTTTGAAACTGAATAGACAGAATACACCGATAAGTTAACGTCACAAATTATGTCAAAATGTGTTCATGATCACTCGTACGTATACTTAACTAACGAAATTAATTAAATCAAATGTATCCTGTAATTGTAATTAAAACTGACACGTAACTAAAACTAATATAAATATTAAACATAAATTTGAACTTTACTATCTATCTACTATCTACTGTATTATTATAGGAAAAAATATTTTTTATAATTAATTGTATTATAAAACCTCGGTCTGCCAACCTCCTACTATATTGTAGTGTTATGTCCTAAAGGGGCTCACATGTGCTACTTACCACTGTTTGTAAAATTTACACCTCACTTACCATGTGTTTACAATAAATCTATTGAGTATTGAGTATTGATCAAGGCACTGGTGCAAGCGAAAACCGACTCTAAGGTGACGAACATTTTCATACTGCGACTTTACTTGTTAAATCTGTGGAAAACGATGACATCTGCAGAAGTTCTTCTTCTTCTTATCGTGTCACTGATTCTTTCGAACCAAGTGTGGTGAAAGGATTTTAAGTGCGCCTCAAAGAGGCTCCTTTCGTGCACTAGAAGAAGTTAAAAAACCGTGTCGCAGACATCAACGCTCATCAAATGTGAAGGTTGATTTGATGAGCGTTGATGAGATTTTCCACGATGCAAAGCCAGGGCGAGTCACAGTCGAGCCGTTCATAGAAGTGCAATGGAGTGGTGGACTTAACTTACCAAGTTTTTGGTAAACTTCTTGCTCTGCATCATTGATCTGCGACAGGCTGTAAGGGCAATCGCTTTTGGCGAGCTCTTTCTGGATGGCCTTGCTGTTGAATGGTACATTGGCGGTGACCATCTTGGTGACGAGTGCTATACACACGCTAGCCAGCAGCGGCATACGCAATACCAGATCCTGCTGCATTATACGCCATTCGAAGTTACCTGCCAAACACTCTGCATTACTCCTATTACAACCAGCAGCAGAGGGTTCTTATTTAAAATAAAAATAAATAAATAATAAGTATAAACAATCTACACAACACTATCTAGCCCTAAACTAAGCAGAGCTTGTACTATGGGAACCAGATAGCTGACATAATACTTATATTACATTTTTTTGTAAAAAATACCCAGAATAGAATATAACACCCAGACAGAGAACAAACATCTGTGTTCACCACACAAATATTTGTTCCCGGTGGGGATCGAAACCACGAGCTAACGGCTCAGCCGGTCTGTCTACTCTTGAACGCGATTCTAATTCCAATTATAAGTTTTGACGGAATTCTGACAGAAAACCCATAGGATTTCTGTCAAAATTCCGTCAAAACATAAAATTGGGATCGGGGATTCGTTTTCTGTAATTTCGGAAGTCACATAGCTTTTTGATTATAATTGTTTTTCTGGTGTTATTTTGAGTTCTGTTGTGTAATTTCGGTGGTATTTTAAGAGCGTTTATCCCGAGCGTCGTGACTCAAGTTTGGGTAAATATACTCACCTAGCTATACAGTTACACCTAGCACGCACACAGCCGTCTGTGTTGGAGCGCGTATCATGCGCCGCATTGAATGAATCACCTTGATACTTTACCAGCTCTTAGTAGGGAATGTATTCATTTTTCGTAAGTAGGTACAACATTTTGTTGAATGAGTACCTACTTACGCAAAAACGGGCAGGTATGTTAGGTTAAAATAAATCAAAATAATTTCGTGTAAAATACAATTTTAATATTTATCGTCTCTAAGTTTCATGGACTTCGCTTTTCGGGGATCAACAACTTCGGGTAATAGAAATTTATTATAAAAACTGACTAGCCGATGCTCCATGTTCTCGCTCCAAAATGTATCGTCCCTAATTATTTTTTCTGTCTTTAATTTAAAATTTTTGCCTGTCCACACAGCAAATAGACAGTAATTTCTATTCGTTACGTGCAGCTGCCCTTGTATTTGATAAAACCAGTCATGGCGTCGATTCACGGATACATCTATTTACCAGAATAACATTTTTTTGGTTAATAGCGATATCTGCCTCTAATCCGAATGCCGGACTAGGACATTTTATTTCGGTGATACCATCATCTTCAATTAGTCCATCCGGCGAAGCACCTGTAACCATAATAAATTGAAAGAAAACAATGATAAACAAGGAATAGGTCAGAAATCGAAACCATAATGCGAACTCAAAAGAAACTACATAAAATCATTAAAAAAATAATATAATGCATGCAATAGGTCCCAATAAAATATGCAGTAGGTAGGTACTGATGTACGTATTTCGGACAAAATTAATTGATTACTTTACAATCATAGATAGCTCATCAACTCGGTGCAAGTGGCTCCGTGCTTCGAACACTAGCTTTGGTATCGTGCGGACTTGCGGACTGGATGACTATTTGAAAGTACCCGCTAATTTCGACCTTTTTTTCGGCGTGTTATGTTTTATGATAAGTTAGAAATAATGATTTTCATAATGCAAATTATTACTACTTCTATCTCCGTGTACGTTTAATAAAAATGGGAATTGACTATAACATGTTACGTTGTAAAAAGTAACCCCTGGGTAACATACCTTTTAGCTTCGTTAGCCTTGACCAAATTTTCGCAATTGGTGACGTACTCGTTACTTTTTTTACGTGATGTAGCCTGTAAGCGGCTTTTTTATGCCATATCTGAAATAAAAGTAAAGAATGAAACCTGAATTAAAAAGAAATACAAATTAAAAATAATTAACTATTTTTTGCGTACCAGAAACCGGGGGTAATTAAAGTTAATAAGTTAATGCAACACCATTACTTTAAAATAAAAAAAAAAACTCACCAAAGTTTTGTTAAACAATAAAAAGTATCAAAACGTCCCAGTAGCGCTATAAACTCGTGAAGCTACAATACATTTTTTTGAGGCTTGCTGCTTGCTTGCAGCGACCGGGAGCGACGCACGTCCTACCTCTGAAAGGCCTCGGCCGGCACTGAGCGTTGACTTGATTCCGCGCCGATTATATAGTAATACGAAATAATTCATAGTAAAATAAATATTCATGTTATAGAAAAAAAAAAACAAACATGTTTTAAAACGAACACTTCTTCATTTACTAGGCAAAAAAAATAACAAAAATATCTCGGATTTCATCATAAACTAACACGTCTAATATCTCCAAAAGTGGCTAAAAATTACTCCTTTGATTATTTTTTTCATGAATGAAAACTTACAGGAATCGTGTTTATTCTGCCACTAAGAACTAATAAAATGTTATTAGCTTTTTTATACGAAAATTTTATAAGTTTGTCGTTTATAGTTTTATCATTGAATCGCATCTGCGTAGACCATCAACCGAAAGTTTAGGAAAAACAGATGAATCTTATGAAAAAACTATACAACCATTTGAAAATGTTTTTCCCATATGATTAAGTTTTGGTCATTCCCAATAATATGAGGTCAAATTATCTTCTGTGCAAGTTACACATATTGTTTTATTGGCCGTCTGAAATCATCAATTTACGGATGAACGTTCTTAAGGGGGTACGATTTCCATACAAACTTAATTTACACAACTATGGGCGAATAAAGTATTAATGTACACTGAAATAGCTGTAATAGGCTTTTACAGTGGTCCTTATTACCGGCAAGTTATATAAAGTTGGAGTGTCAGCCGTTGGTCGTGGCAGTCGGGGCTTCAGAAAAAGAACTAACAGACTTTTACGACTATTTTGAGACATATGTTTTAAGCTCATTCACGTATTCAATGCCGAGTACCCGTTAGAAAGAATGACGAAAAAATTACTTTTTTGGTCATTCTTTCTAACGTTTTATTAATATTTCTGTTTTTTTTTTTTTTTTACTTGCCTCAATGAAGTGTATACTCGTACATGAAAGATCTTAAAAATAATAAATAAGTGTCACTCATTCCCCATAGCTGGGATGCAAATTTTTGGTTCATGCCATTTAAGTTACGAAACAACATGAAATTATATTAAATAAGTAATAAAATTAAAATTCCATTCTACTAACGCTATACTCGTACAATAATAATTAAATGTCATATCAAAAGAACAGCAAAGTCAGAAAAAAAATTATACAAATACAAACATTCTACAGTTTTCTCCAACTTTATATAACTGGCCGGCAATAAAGACCACTGTAAAATTCTATTACAGCTATTTCAGTGTACATTTATACTTTGTTTGCCCATAGTTGTTAAATTCAGTATGTATCGGAATCGAACAACCTTAACCAACATTACTTGAGGTCTTAGCTCAAAGTCTTAGCAGTTGGAATTAAAGTGTATTATGTGATATTCAGATTTGATCGAAAATGTTTCAGATGGTTTTGGGAAAAAACGGCCATCTTTTTTCCTATGCTAATTAGGGTAGGGCCGACCTGTGACCGACGACTGATGACTTGACGGAAAGGTATTTTATCTATGTAATATATTATCATCATTCTCATTAAACTATTTGACACTGGCAAAATTGATCCAAAAAGGACAGATGTCATTCATTAAGAAGAAGAAGAAGAAGATTGGGATCGGAATCGCGTTCAAGAGTAGACCGGCAGAAGGCAGAGCTACTACCAACTGAGCTGAGAGGCTGTTTGTGTTGTGTTTGTTTTGATGTTAGACTTACGTCGCGGTCCGCGGTAGCTCTTATACTCGTAAGCTATAACGCGCTCCAACAGCGTGCAAGCCTGGCCCATCACGCCGTCTGGCAGTACTGAGTACTTAAAGCACAGCGACCACACGTAGCCGCGGCTTACTAAATCCAGCAGCATTCTGGGAGTCTGCTTCTCATTTGTTTCTGTAAATCATTGCATTCCAACATGTTACGTCAGCTACGATGCACATATCTACACAAATGAATGAAGCAAGTAGGTATTGTTAACGGATATTGGATAGGTATTGTTTAAAGGTTCTGTTTTAAATCATCGGCATCATTTCAAACCGTGTAGCACGGCAGTACGAGTAGAGAATGGCGAGACATTTATGCGCCACCCGCGCCCGCAAGTACCTACGTCGCGTCGGGTTGCTAAAAATCCAACTAAGTACGGGGTCGCGCGACCGCCTACATACCAATTTACAATCTAAACTCTCACCTTCTAATAAATCTTGACTTCTGAAGGTTAGCATCCATTGTGGTATCTTTTCAGTCATTTTGACTTTGAAAACTGGTATCGAATTCCTTTTCGAAATATCTGTAACAATGCACACAGGTTCAAATAAAAGCTGAGGAAATTGAGATATTATCACCGTTTACCTCTGGATTTATCAAGTAAGGTGCGAAGGTAGGTAGGTTAGGTACGCACAGGAGTACATTTCCTTAGTTATAAAATCAGGATTAAACACTTCTGCTGATTGTGTCTCCCAGATTCACAATAAACATGTACCGCGTCGAGTCATGTGTACAAAATTAACAAATAACTATTTGCCTAAATGTATCACAAAATAAATTAAAAATTTAGGTAGGTCTAATACTCACTGCAAGCTGCGAAGTCTTCAACAAAACTAACTATTCATTCCTACCTGCTTCTAGAAAATATTAAATCGAAGCCACTCGAAGGTGCAAATGATAACGAATATTTTCATACCACCCGCGCTATAACTTCGACAAAAAAACACCAACTAATCAGAAAACATCTGTTTGTAGAACTTTTGACAATGACAAATTAATAACACCTTAAATCTGTCAAGTTCATTTTTTTTCTCTGTCAAGTTCATTCGTTGGGAGGCGATAGTGTATATCATAATAATGTACACCCCGCTATTACAATGCTAGTTAAGCCACATGCACACTGAAGCAATTATTCAATTGTGGATTTTTCCTTTTTTGTTCTGGCACTGAAAAAATGAAAAAAAAAATGATAATGAAAAAAGTTTATTGAATGAACACAAGAGAAAAAACAAACAAGAACCTTAAATACAAACAAGGTATAGGTACAAGGTGAGAGGTTTGAGACAAAAGGGAATAATATGAAAATTGTCTAACTACTAGGTAAGAGTCCCGCGCACCCACCCATCCACCTATAAGAGCTACATTATGTACGTTGTGGGCACTGGATAAACTTGTCTTTGATACTTTTTAAGGCGGATCCGACTTGGATAGGTAAGGTTATGCTAGAACATAAGAAATAGTTTAAGACATGTTTTTTTTCCAATATCCTCAAAGGAGCTGCCCCTTTAGGACAATTATCCATCGCTATATAAAAAAAGTCATAATCGAAATATGTACATATTTATCTGCTCTAGTGTACATATGCCTTAACAATTTCACAATGGAAAAAAGTGGATTCGTTTTATCTGTGTGTACATTAACCGGATCCCATTCGTTCGTGAAGGCCTGGTTCGTTCATCTGAACCCTTTTGCGTTGGTTTTTTTTTAAATAGTAGGTACGTTCTACATTCAAATTCATAAATCTATTCACTTTTTATTTTATGCATCGAGTTACTAGTACTTACTAGTAGATAGATCGATATATTTTTTAAGTGAGTGATTCGAGTTTTTTTTATACAACTAGCTGATGGAACAAGCACATGGCCCACCTGATGTTAAGTGGTAACCATCGCCTATAACAAAGCATTGCCTCGTAGGTCACGCACGTGAGAAACGTGGCCTACGATGCACTTCCCTGCGTCTATCACCTTTAAGCATACCTACAGATGTTCAGCCTCGCGTGTCAGTAATTTCATCGGCACCCACGCCCTTCAAACCGAAACACAACAATGCTTAGCTCTTTATTTATTTTTGTTTAATTACTTTTATTTTTGTATGTTCACCACCTAAATATTTGTTATCGGTGGGGATCAAACCCACGACCTACGGCGCAGTAGGCAGAGCTACTACCAACTGGACTAAGAGACCAGTCGGTAGTAGCTCTGTTGTTGACCTATTCTGTACGCACCTACCTATTTACGTAACATTGATGACAATTGATGAGTTGACAAAAAGAGTTGAAATTACAGACAATACAGGGGGTATGAATAAATTTAGTGGACGCATGGCAGTGCATCCTAATCTTGACTTGCATGACCAAAGAAGCATTGCTTTGTAATAGGCGATGAGTGGGGTATATAGGGCCGTATAGGGCCTTCAGGTTCCATCAGCGGGTTTGTTATAAAATGAGCCAGCTATGATAGACAGGTCCGGAGTAAAACTTTTGAAACCATCATGTTTTTATTTTAGTCCACGAGTAAAATAAATTTTATTGGCAGATAATATAAATCGATCTACCCTCTTTAAAAGAAGGGTAGATCGATTTATCTGCCAATAACATTTCTTTTACTCGTGGACTTCAGTTCACCCGTGATCATGATCATGGTGCATACAACTGTGCCGAAATATCGGAAGTAAACTCAACAGATTTTAATCATGGTAAATATCCCGTTGTTTTATAAAAATAGGAGCGGAGTAGTCAACGACATGAAAACGTTTCACAGGAACATTCTCTTCTCGACATTTTGCGTTGTAGGTAGGTAGGTATATGTTTTTTTCATATTAATACCCTTCAAGTACCAGTGACGGTTTCCCGCGTTTATTCAATTATTTTATAAAAAACTGCTAAATCCCACGACTGAGAAAGAACGCAACTTGTTTTGAGTTTTATTTCGACCTCGATAAGAATGTTATTTGAAATTGAATGCTTTGTCCTTGAAATGCGATGTAGCCTACCTACAGAACTGGGACGGGGAATCAACAGCAGGCAAGTTAAATCCAAGTAGGTATGCTTATTAGTACTTATAATAAGTTATAGTTATTAAAAATCACGCTTTTATAACTAACTAGTGGCCGCCCGCGGCTTCGCTCGCCCGTTCACATACAGTAAAATACACAAGTGATCACTCACACAGACTCAAAACCAGAGCCAGAGACAGAACCAGACATAGCTTGTGGTAGGCTTACAGTTGCCGCTGACGCTATACTATACATCTACAATAGATGCAAAAACTTGTATTTATCATTTATTTAGTAGACTCAAATTAACCAGGCCCCCCTGTTTAATAAAGCTGACAATTCGACATATATGTCAAAAAGCGTCAAAATTGTGGAACGAGAATTCCAGCTTAGGCTATTAATAAAAGTGACAAATATGTCACAAAAGCGCGACAATTCCACAATTTTGTCGCTTTGTGACATAAATGTCGAATTGTCAGATTTATTAAACAGGGCCTGGGGCTCAATTGTAGACCAGTGACTTTTTTGTCACGGTAGATATATATCACAAGAACTGTCAGTTTCTTTAGTGAATTTGACAGTTCTTGTGATATATATCTACCGTGACAAAAAAGTCACTAGTCTAGAATTGAGCCACAGATCGGTAACATAAAAATTTGCATAAAGCGATGCGCATTCGAGGAGGCTTCAAACACACAGCTGCATCTACCTATCCACATACACGTAACCTCGACGTAAACATTAAGATAAGTAGAGAATTTAATAAGGGGGCGTGGCAGCCACAAGGCGGAATTTTTCTCTTTGACTCCGCCCAGCTGAAAACTCTCCACCCAAACGCCATTTCGATTTTCCACCAAACGAACACGAGAGCCAATTCTCTCTGCCAAATCCACAGAAAAGCAAAAACGCTTCTGCTTGTATTCTGTGGCCAAATCAATATTATGCTGAACAGCGTCAATGTCACAATAACAACAACTTATCTGCTCAGCTGAAAGTATATGATAGGTCTAATAGCTATCAAGTGATTGTATTGATTACCAAAGGTAATAATAATATATCATAATAAAATAATGTAAAAAAAGTCCAAGTGAGAGTGTACCGTTGGAAACTATTGTAAGTCATAAGATCCAAATAAAATGGTCCCCTTTTTTAATGTGTAGAAAAATCTGTAGTCGCATCCGTGTGGGATTTCACTGGCCTTCAATGAGTGAGTGGCCATAGTTTTAATTCACAACTTTTTTCAAATCTATAAATGTTGCGAAATTCTTGTATCTTTACTTCATTATAATGCGCTCCTATTTATAACTCCATCTTAACCAAAGAAAACCCCTTAGAATATCATATCATATAATTTATTCATGAACATACATACATGCAATCATGTTTGAAATAAGTACATACAATTAGAAGAGAAGAGACAAACAAGAAATAATTAATAAACACAAATTAAATAATAATTATACAAAGTTCAATTTTACATAGTCAAATGTCAATAATAAAAATGACATTATTTATAAAATAAATCCAATTATTTTTAATATAAAAAAAAATCCGCGTGTACCTTTATTTTTAATAACAAAACAAAGTTTTTAATGTACTTATTCAATGATGATGATGATGAAACTTGATTTGGAATAAAGCTTATCTCATCTTATTTCATTCAATTCCTGTTAGATGCATTAAGTTGGTAATTATATTTTATAATGCTAGCTTTAAATATAATAGTATAGGTCATAATAAGTGAACTGTTTGGTTTTTATAAGAATAAACTTTAAATATATCCGCGGTAGTATTCCATATTACTATCGGAGAAAGCTATCGAGACTCTCAGCACCCCTAGGGCGCAATAACACGATTGATATTGCGCCTCAGAACCAGTATTAACTTGTGTTGGGATTTTCACGTCAACAACTGATATGTAAATTCCTTTCGATTTGGGTTCGAGGAATGCTCATACTTACATTACTTATCGCTCATATTTATTTTCTGTGTTGAGCCGTAAAATATGGCAGTATGGAAATGTAGGGATTTGCTATGTTATAGTTTGACAAGATGACAGTTATAGGCGGGAGAACGGGCGAGGCGCGAGGGCGGGTTATGAAAGTATTGTAACGTATAACTCGTTTATAGCCGTATCTCTTTCTTTATGCGCTTCTATCACTATACACTACCCTTTTCCATAAAATTTCACGTTATTGAATTTTATTAGGCCTTAAATGTGTTAGCTGAATACCTACATACTACGCTTACACTGGTATCTGGTGCCATTTGGTTTTTATCCATGTTTAAACAATAAAGCAATGCCCAGGTTGGAACAATAAAGTACACGCACCGTTTGTATTGAGATTTGAGAGCCGCTGTCGACAGTTTTATATTTACACTATTTTATTTAAAATACCACTAAATTTGAGGATTCTAGGAAAAAGGAAGGAGAATGGCATAAATTAGTTCTTTTTATAGCGGGACAAAGCATTTTTCATTATACGACACCCGAAAAACTGTCGAATTTGTATGGAGAAAGTACATGCATTTTGGCGACACTTTTCCGGGCACATGGCTGTTCTACTATGTTCCTATCCTATCCTACATCTCCCGGTTCTCCTCACTACACCCCGCTCACCGGCTCGTAATACCATCGAATCCATTATATTTTTGGAACACAATATCCAGCGAAGAACTATTTCAAAGCTGGGATAGTATTCTTTGTTCGTTCATCCGTGTAATCGCATGCACAACGATATGAGATGAGATGCCGCTACGTGCCTGCCACTGTGATGTATTCTGTGGCGGTGGGGTTAATGCACAAAGCGGGCACAGAACACGGGCAAAGGAAACTTTTCTACCTGGGAAATTGGATTTTGACTAAATGTTTATCAGAGGAAAGAAAACAAAGTAAGAAAATACGTTATTTGTAAAACCAAAAAACATTCTTCATGGAATGTATGTCCAGCAGTGACTTTGTTCAGGCTGATGATGATAATCTTTTATTAAATACACAAGTGATTGTTCACTGCAGCACCTACCAATATACTGACACATTATCACGGAATATAAATAGGTACCTACTCTAAACACTTTCTATACATTATCTCAAAACTGCAAATCTACCTTCCAATCTTCTTCCAATTTCAAAGCAGATTTTTCACTAACGATAAAGAATTGGTGCTCACCGCACGTTGTCCAACAACATGGTGATAACGTTACCTAAACATCTCCGATGACATATGCTAAAACGTGGAATGCATTGCAAACTGCACCGTATTGCGATAGGGCACGGTGCATATTGACAGTCATGTGTGTAGATTTACACACGTATGAATTGTACATTTAGCAAAGAGGGTGCGAAAACTTGTTGTTATCTCGAACGAGGCCAATTTCGGTAAATGGATACTAAGTCCTAGCTCGTATCTTTTTTATGTCGTTTGGTGTTCGTTCCTTTAAAATATCGACGGCGGAGCGCAGATGTGTGAAGCTCGCAATTTAGAAAGGATTTGCTTTACGGCCGGGGTGAGTGCCGATCGCTTAAATATCATCCTATTCGCGTCCGACACCTTTATATTAAAAGTTATGAGAGCCCTAAAACAGCCGCTCGTTGATCCGATATTTTGCATAGTCATTACACTTATGGACTCTTTACTATACTAATATTATAAAGAGGAAAGATTTGTACCTATTTTTGTATGTTTGTATGTTTGTAATGAATAGGCTCAAAAAGTACTGGGCCGATTTAAAAAAATCTATCACCAATAGAATGCTACATTCTTCCAATTTGACATAGGCTACATTTCATTTTGAAGAAAATTTGGGATCCTTGCTTAAAATGTCTTTCGTCGAATGCGCTGCCGAAACTATTAGCGATAGAACAAAATAATGTACAACAATATTGTCTACCCCGTGCGAAGCCGGGACGGGCTGCTAGTATAGTATAATCAGCGAAAGGTATCGGGCTTAAATTTGATTTTCGTAATTTATTTTTTATTCTATTTTCAAAGTTAAACATGTATGCTACATGTACGCAGAAGGCCAATTAAACTCCATACAAAAAATATCTCATCCTTTGACACATTAGGGGAGTGTTTGCTGTCTTTTTACAGGCGACTTGGACGTGTATAGAGAAGGCTATCGTATCGGCCACGCGGGTCCTCGCGCCTCGCTGCCTGCGTCCTTTGACGCGAAACCATGCGAACAGTCATCCACTTATCAACACGATCTGATGGCGACATTTTTCCCCGTTTTTCCCCATCCATCCGCCTCGCCTGTTCCGAGCGACGCGTAATTGAATCACGCTGTACAGATACTTGCAAATTAATTCAGACAGACGAATGTTTCTATTCGGGATGTTTGAATGACCATAACACTGCAAGATTTATTGCCTTTTTTTTCTTTACGAGTTTTAGATAAATGTAAAAACCGATGTCTTAATAATTATTTTTGCTAGAACCTTAAAACCTTGCGCATATCTAAGCGTTTTGCGGTGGCGATCAGTAAAACGCTGTAAAAAATATGGAAGCGTGTTACTGATCACAACCGCAGAACGTTTAGGTATGCGCAAGGCTTAAATCTTAAAAGTAAACATTGCGTTGCGAAAACATTCTATTTTACAAACCATAATATTTCATCTCACATTGATGTCATTAAACTCGCTAAAAGATCAAACATCCGTCCCCTACAGCAGCTAATTACACCCTCAGTAAAACAAATACTTACAAACTCAAGTCTATCTCTGTAGGGTATACTCAATACCCTAGCTCTTGAACCATGTTCATTTTTCGTAGAACCGTATTACCCAACTGTAATTACGAAGGTACGAGTGTCATCAAATAAAACAGTGCACTAAAGGCTTTGAAGCAGCCGTTTCACGAAAGTGTAATGCAATCCCGGACAAAATCTAAAGAAGAGAACTCGGGTTGCTTTAAACAGAAAATGTTTACAATTTCGCCAGACAATCGGATAGGTATATTTTTTACTTTTTCTTTACTGGTTGTATTATTTATATCTGACTGGTTTCTCAGGTCAGTTGGTAGTAGCTCTGCCTTCTGAGCCGTAGGCCGTGGGTTCAATCCCTAACGAGATCAAATATTTGTGTGGTGAACATTGATGTTTGTTCTCTGTCTGGGTGTTATATTGCTTTCTAAGTATGTGTATTTACAACATAAAAGTATATCAGCTATCGGGTTTTCATAGTACAAGCTCTGTTTAATTTGGGGCTAGATAGTACTGTGTGGATTGTACACAATATTTATTTATATTATGTAAGGAGTTTTATGGACTGATTTGGATCAGTTGAGCTATTTCTAGATCGTTTTTAACGGTCTGCAGATAGCTCAACTGTTTCTTGTGTATTTGTACATTTTGTAAATATTTGATTAATTGTAAGTTTCTTTGTGTAAATAAACTTAGGAGTTTTTAAAAACTTTTGTTTTATTTTATTTGTTTATTGTGCACACAAAACAGACAAAGGGCAATTTTGTTGGAACATACAAAACAACAGGAGTGTAGCTAGAAATGCAAGCATATGGGCCTGACGGTACGCTCACCGCAATAATAATGTAAAATGAAACGTGTTGGGTGTCGAGTGCAGTTTGCGGCGAAGGCGGCGTTGGCAGCGGGCGGCGGGTGGCTGTCGGTGCTTTTTGTGATGTGCTGGTCACGCGGTGCGGCGCTGTGGACACCCGCTCTAGGGACGAGACGGGATTGCATCATTTTAATTAAAATAGCCTCGCAAAAAGTCATAGCCTCACTGTAATTAATTAATCTAGATAATTCACATTGACATTCAACAATCCTACTAAACCCTTTCATAAAAGGTAAACGGATTTTATGATCACTGAATACAATCGCAAGCCTATACTCCTATACTATGTAAAAAAAAAACAATAACAAAGAATCAGTCTTTACTGCTAATAACCGATTTTGGAGTTATACAAGGTACAGTGGGATACAGCTCAAGTTACCTAAAAACAAAGGTAAATGACGCTTACTGCAAGGACATAAGAGCTAGCAGTGTGTAGTCTGATGCGTATCCTTGTGTACATTCGTAAAGAAATCATTTTTTTATCACAAAATACAAGGTATTTTTAATCAAACGGAAATCTTGCTTTACTCTTTTCAAAACCATTCAAAAGAAAACCGGTTAAAAGGAAACTTTTCACAATTTTTACTTTCGAGTTAAAATATGTTGGTATTTGCATTTCTGAAAATGAAATGCTTGATAATATAAATTAATGCACCGAACCCAAACCCTCCTAATAGCATCTTGATTTATCTAGCTCTAAAAAAATTCAAAGTATCCTTGCGAATAAATTATATGATTCTTCGCTTTGTTGGACGGAACATAATTACTGCTCAAGTGACAAAAAACAGTAAAAGCCTAAGCAACGCTATCATGTTATCACGATATTATCACAGATCGCTGTGCTATCTCCTTGATGTGGCCGGGCCTTATAGCTGTACTAACAGCTAGCTTTTTATTTTTCAATCTTCGGCCCGCTTCCACTCCAAATATTGCTATGCCCTACACTTAACCTATTTTTGACCTCACCTCATAACATAATAATTGCAATAAATAATATGAGTATTAGTACTAGCTGTAGAGCGTATTTTGTTCACAAAAACCCTTATAAGAAAATCAATTTACAGCTCCGTTAGCAGACGCCCGTTTCAGATGTGTCTTACAATCAATTCGTGGTAAATTATATAAAAAACACATTTCAAGCTTCAGCTGACTGCTAGATGGTTTCTTTATTAGTTTTGCCAAAGGCGCAGCCACCGCGAAGGGTCGACGTGTGAAAAAAATCTTGGCAGGATTAAGGGCCCGTTTATCGAGCTCGCGGGTGAACTTATTGCCGTAATACAATCTCTGTTACGTCGCGCGCGGATTATCCGTATCAACGTGTTTCACGAAAACATACTCGGTTATATCACATTTACGTGTGAGATCGTGCTATTTCTTTTGATTACTTTTTAGAATATTTTTTTGTCATTTCCTCATGTAATAGCAGCACCGTTGTATGGTGATAAGTACCTGTAATTTCAGTAAGCTTCCGTTGGCGTACCTAGATAAATATTTCAAACTTACGAAACTATCAAACTAGCTAGAGTGTGTTGGTGTGTGCTGCCTTTGTGCACAGAGTTACTACAGGCAAGACCAAACTTTTAGCGATGAAATATTAAATTATTAAATCAGTCTTTATATTTCAACGTCTGTTCAAAAGCTCTAACGCACAAATCCCCGCAAATTGAATATGCCATTATCGAGTCTAAGCAATTTGCACACAGCTGGTGCGCGCTACGCCGCGCTACGCACCGTAGCACTGGTTACGCCGTAGTCTGTGCGTAGCATTACTTATAGGTAATTTTTTCCCATTATTTTCTCTTACATAACACTTTTAAAGACCACGGCAGCACGAGTACAGAAAATGAAGCTGTTCTAAATTTTTTGTGCAATAAATAAATGGAAAACACAGGCACAGATCGAATAACTTGGAGATGTGAGTGGACATAAATTGAATGATAAAAAATGATTTTAAAATTGGCATTATTCGCTCCGTATCTCTGGTTACCGCCATGTGACGACCGTCTTAATACAATGGTTGTTTCACAAGCCACCATGTGCACTCGTTAGGGAGGATCTCGTAAATAAGTGAGATGTTGACGAGCAACGAGCGCGAGGAATTGAAAGTAGTTCGCGCGCGTCTTGACTTATCGCCCACTAGTTTTTCACTTAAGCCCCGGTTTTTTGCAAAGTAGTATCTGCTATTTGATGGTCGTCAACCATCAAAAGAATAATAATTAGTCCATGCAATAATACCTCTCAGCAAAATTAGATTTTTCTCACCCAACTTTGCTGTTCAGCGTGGCAATGCCGCCAGCGTCTTGGGGACGCTTCCGTCTGGTACTGATTTGGATCAGTTGAGCTATCTCTAGATCGTTTGTAACGATCTGCAGATAGCTCAACTGTTTCTTGTGTATTTTGTACATTTTGTAAATATTTGTTTAATTGTAAGTTTCTTTGTGTAAATAAATTGCAACTTATTGAAATCTAATTAGGTCTTACATCACATGTTATCCGCCGAGCTACATGCTAGTTTTTTAGTAGAAATATTTCCATATTGTAGTAAGTTGGTTTAGCAAGAAATGTAGTATAAAACCATAGCGCCACAGTGAAGCAAAAAGTTGGTCAGTAACGTTTTGCCAAACGGAAAACAGTGATTAAATGGCACTTAATGCAAATCGGTACCGCATTTCCACTTTGAAATTAATCACCGGCCACTCTGGTCACAAACGTTTATCAATCATATTAGCTACAAATTTCGCTTTGTTCACAATCAATTATATTCATTTACACTCTCGGCACACTTTTGTGTTTTTTACGTAATTGTACATTAAAATTATTAAAATTGATTGTTTTCGCTATTATATTCATGTATTTTATGTTGTGTGCTAAGAAGCAAATAAATGAGTGTCTATGTCTATGTCTAAATAGAAATTTATTGGAATAAAAAGTTGTTTTCAGATTCGTAAAGTACAGCCAGTATTCGATTTTGACGACTTATTCTCTCCTAATTTTTTTCCATAGCTCCTCTATGCCGCTAGTTTTTTTTATTTCTTAAGCTGAAGAAACTACGATGTACGTATACTAGCTTGGTAATTCGTATGACAACACTATTATTAGTTTTCTTATCTTAGGTTATTCGTCAAATTAAACATGTCAGTCCTTGTTTTTGACAAAGCCCCAAAAAGAGATACTTATCTACGGATAATAACTGTAGATGGAAAAATTGGCCCTTAGTCGGGTCTTCTTCCAAATGTAATGATCGTCAAATCGCGTCGCGATTCCGCGATCCCGTCAAGGGTGAGTGGAGGCTGCGGGTACTTCCGGTAATAAAGGAGTTTGGCCGCTCTGCCAATTAGATCCTCAATGATTCAAGCCGAGCGGCTTAATTGAAAACATTACGATAGTAGCTTCACGGGCTTGTCGACTTTTGTAACTTTGGGGGCTTGAAATGAAAATTTAAACAGCAGGAATTTTACCTATTACAATGCTCTGTGGTTTCAAAACATGGTTATAAATTAATTATCAAAAAGTTTTAATTGCAAAATCATTTTTTTTTATCCAGCAATGAAAAGAGTTATAATTTGTCTAGCATCTTTTAGAAGAGAGAATCAATACAAACTGATAAAATACTTACTAGACATAAAAAATTGTGGTTAGCTATGCCTAGTATACTCGTATAACACGTGTACATCAGCAATATCGAAGCTAATGCTCTTCCCAAACTCTGGCGTCGAATAACATTTGTAAAACAGATTGAGTTAATGGTGTTCAGGAAGTTGCACGCGTAGAGTTCCATCTCTAATGCCGCGGCCACACCGCTCGTCGCGGCCGATTAGTGGCAGCTGTCAAACCTTGTGAATATGTTGCTTGGAGGCATCGATTTAGTAATACACTTGGAGGCCCTTTTCAAATGGTTTTGAATTTCGAATGGACCATTTTTGGCATCTACAGTTTTTATAGTGGTGTTTAGAATGTGTAATGTAATTATAAAATGTGTATGATTGTAATGTAATAAAAAAATGTAGTGTGTAAAAGAACACTCCTGGTAAAAAAGATCTTCATAGAACGCAGTCCTCAAACTTTTAAAAATCTAGGTTTCTATTGCCTTCTCCACGTTTGATGGAAGCACTAAATTGTACCAACTACACCCATCAGGATAACAGATGGTAGTCATCAATCTGTCACCGCAGACTAAACGGTTCGCATTAGCCATTTAGATTTCCATATAACTTATCGATTTATTAAACTGGCCAAAACTCTTACAAATTTCATTTGTATTAAAATTATTATTGCTTTGAAGAAATCAAAATATTTAGCTTGTAATTATTAAATGAATATTTAAAGCCCGCTGCTCTACAACCGCGGCAAGTTACCCGCATGCTACAACCACACCTGTCAGAATATTTGATTGCTAACATTAATTTGTCGCCCCACGCATCGGCCGCATTTCTGTTAGTGTTGCCATTTAAATGTATACTTTCCATTCATTTACAGAGTGAAATAAGCTTCCTTCAAACCACGACCAATATAAGTAAAACTAGGTAAAATATTTTTGTTTATGCATGTTTTAAAGGCGCAAATAAATTATTTTGCGCTTAAAAACAATGTATTTTAAACAATTTTGTTGAATCTAATGTTTTTTAACTCATTTAAGTTCAATTTATTTATTTAATAGAATTTATGTACGTTTGCAAATATTTTAAACTCTGTAAAGCATCAAAATGAAATGAGTTCAGGATCTTATAAGAGTTTAAGCGTCTGTCTACTCGGCAAACCACAACAAAGCACCCCGGATCATTTTGTGTTAAATATTGTTTGATGACGTAGAAAACTAATCAAAAATTGCCAAAACTGTTTGAGTATCCCAGGCGTTTTGTGTTTATAGTTTTAATTTTATTGCTTCAAGGTCCAATTCTATTAGCGGATACTATTCGTCAATATAGCCTTCTTTTGTAGGTTACTTCTCTGTTATAGTGACCCATTTGTGCCGAATCGATAAAATAAAAGAACAGAAAATTCGATGTTGCACAGTTGGAATTCGACGCGTTGAAACTGCCTGGAAATAATTAACACGGAATTCAGAGCATTTTGCAGCATATTTTTATGTGTGACGAGAATCGGATTAATAAAAGCAATTTAAACTATAGAACTTAATTGCTGGAACCTAACATGAACATTAATATGATGGATATACACATGATACTAAGAAATTTACTTACATAATTTAAGTTTAAAAAACTTGAGAAACCGACTTCATTGTCAAACGGCTAAACCGATTTTAATCAAATTTGTTTGGGACAATCTGGACGTAAGAATAACCTTCCAAATAAAAAAATAATTTTCTAAATCGGTTCATAAATGACGGAGGCATGCAGTTACAAACATTAAAAAAATTATTTAAAATTATTAAAATTTAAAAAAAAATGGCAACACCGATTTTAATAAAATTAAAATGGAACCAATCTGGAAGCAGTACCTTTCAGATAAAAAAATAATTTTTCAAATCGGCTCACAAATGACGAAGTTATGCGGTAACAAACATTTAAAAAAAAAAAAAAAAAAAAAAAAATACAACCGAATTGAGAACCTCCTCCTTTTTGATTGGAAGTCGGTTAAAAATGAGCTTTTTACAGTCCAATGGTCCAACAATTAATGTTTATACACCTGTTTTTAGTTTTTATAATTACTTATATAATATAATTTAAGCTAAAGCTAAAGTCAGTTTTTAATTATGTACAATGTTCTTCTTTTTAACGTGTTACTGGTGCAAACAGTAATAAAGTAGATTTTATACTACGGTTCATATTAAAATAAAACTTTTTTTTTACTATATAGTGTACTACATTTATGCGGTACCCTAATAATATTACAATGTAGCCAATGGGCTACAGAGCAATTTTGCTTTAGCTTAGTTTTATAAAATAAGTTTCTTGTGTTCTTATCTCTAATTAATTAAGGTGACACTTTGTCTACGTGTTCATTAAAGTAGCACTATCACTACATTAAATTTACACACTATTAAATTGATCACTACACTAATTCAGGTTTGGTCCTTTTGAGTTTTCTTACTAGGTCTGTATTGTCCGTATAAGTCTGTATATAATTTAACTAATGTTATTGTAATGACACGGGTGTGTGTCGGTACTCGTCGTGCATGCTTAGGGCACGGCACAACTCGATATACGACCGGCGGGGAGTGTGCAGGTGCAATCAAAAATCCCATTCTGAAGCAAAACCGAGGTTTACCGTCGTTTTCATCTCAATATCCGGCCGTTGACTGACATCCGGTTGGGAAGGCTACTTTCGGCTACGTGTAGTGCACTGACGTTGCGCCCTCTAATAATCATTTGAACTGACGATTCTGTTATTCTTTTGGAAAAGGCTTTCAACCCTTTTGTTCTTCGAAACGAAGTACCTATTGAATTTTTTTTAAATCTGTTTTTTTTATAAATAACTTCCTCGAACTTGAGCAAATAGCAAAATATACATGAAAAACATTATAAAAGACGGTCCTAGTATTCGTAAAATAAGTTAAAGCATTATGTATTATGCCACTCAGTAGGTTTATTGCGTCTCATAGCCTCGAGCGCGGGTTCAGGAAAGAATTTTGCAAACGGCCTTATAAAACGCGTTACGTGCAATAAGGCCATTGTTATTGTGGGGTCGAAACTTATTCATCCCGCAAATCCGCTCATGTATGAGCCAAATCCCGGCCGGTCACCGCTGATTGCATTGTCATGTCTAGTGGACCGTACCGTCTTCAGGAACTTTATATTTTATGTCGGTGGGATTAGAACTCAGTTTTGTTTGAGGTTTGGTAGTGAGCCGGCAGCCCACGTCGTATCGGTTTGTAAAACAAGCGAGCCAACGTGATTGGAATGTTTTATCCGACCCTTGGAACATATGAGACCGATATGATGTATGTTTTCCTTTTGATGTGCAATTTATCGCCCGTTTAGGTGACAATGTGATTAAAATGAATCGCTTAGTTTGATTTGTTGGTCGCGTCGCTTCACTTGACAGTGAATTTAGTTTAGGTATCGTGTTTCTAGATTTTTTGGGCAGGTAATAATCAAAAATATTAAAAATTATTTTAAGAATACACTTTAAAACTTCTTAGAAAAAACTTTCAATCAGGTTGCCCAATTTCCTTTTTTTTCTTTTTTTTTTTTACAATTTATATGGTAGCGCTTGACCGCAATCTCACCTGATGTTAAGTGATGATGCGATCGACGGTGTAGTGCGCTCACCTAGAAGATACCTATTCACTCTTTTTTTGAAAACTCCCAAATTATAGGTATTCGGAAAAATAGACGCCGGCAACGAGTTCCACACTTTGGCTGTCCGCAATATAAAAGTGGAAGCAAAGCGCTTAGTGCGGGAAGAAGGTGTATCAACCATGAATGGAATGTATCATTTCCATTTAGATAGGAGTCCTATTAGAAAAACAAACGAGCCAATTAACCTGGCCATTAATAAGAGTAAGTCCCGATGGTCAATAGGTGATTGGAATCAGCTCTGCAAATTGCGACGTTGTACTCATAAATCGTGCCGCTGTCACCGCGGCTTAGCAACGGTTAAGCCGCGCTTGATAACGGGGTTAACACGTCCGACGGACTTAAAACGCCACCCTAACACAAAACTATAATTGGTATCAACTATACCTGAGACCGCAAACTTCATTTAACTTTAAACAACTCCCAGTACCATACGCTATGTTTTTTTTCTTAAGAGTGCATGCATAAATCAAGAGTAAAATTTATGTTCATTTATGTGTTGAGAAAATAAAAAAAAACCGGTTATGAAAACAGTAATTTTGTTTTTTAATTTGGTAGTGATAAAAGATAAAAGATATTTATTGTCTACGAACCTAGGTACAAAGTGTATGTAAATAAATCTAGATTAGTCCCACTAGGTCAGCCTAAAGGCATATAAACATTTGTACACAAAAATAAAACACTAGAAAATAAAAAAATCTATCCGAACCAAATAAAATTAAAACTCATCATTAAACATAAAAATGTCAAAACAGGCACACAAACATAAGGTAAAAAAATCAATATTCATTGCATGCAAAATTCTCATTTAAAAAGTCATCTATCTTAGAAAGAAAATAAAAGTAAATTGACTAATTATTCAGCTGATCAACAATGGCTGACAAATATTGCCAGATAGTAAAATGGTCATGTTGTGACAAATAGCACAAGTGGCGTGCGTGACGCAGCCGTTCAGTTCAGTTATTGCACAAGTTTGACAACAAGCCGTCACTCAGCAACTACGTGACCGCAGAAAAACTTCGATACAACGGCTGCGAGATGAATATTAATTTCAATCGAGTTTGATGAAAATGTTTCTCTTTGCTGATACTGGACTAAAAGTTGAGTAGCTGTGATGTACTAAAAAGTTTCCGAGAATTTAATTTTTCATTTGAAAATATTTATTTGGCGCAGCGTCTCGTAGATAGTCTACGGAATTATGATTATGCTCACACCAATAATAAATAAATAAATATTATTGACAATCCACACAACACTATCTAGCCCCAAACTAAGCAGAGCTTGTACTATGGGAACCAGATAGCTGATATAATACTTATATACATTTTTGTCTTTGGAAATACCTAGGTACCTACTTAGAATACAATATAACACCCAGACAAAGAACAAACATCTGTATTCACCACACAAATATTTGTTCTCGGTGGGGATCGAACCCACGACCACGACGGCTCAGAAGGCAGAGCTACTACCAACTGAGCTGAGAGGTCAGTCAAAAATAGTAATAGGGCTGTAGAAATTACACTGTCCTCATCACTATTAGGTATACTACTACACTCTCTACTATTCCATGTTGTTGTTTTTATCTATTGCATTTGACCTTACTAATTTAGTTTTTTTCTGCAACAAAGATAGTTATTGTAAAGTTGCCAGTTCTCGGGATACAGAACTCTAAAAACCAAACACTGGTATCCACAGCTAGAGACTGCAAATCCACGCTTGTTAATCCCTCAATCCACGAAAGCCGTGTATTTCACGGCTCTTTATTACATTAATTTAAATGTTTGCGCTTCGGATTTCATCCGATCCCCAACACGACAAATAAATCCGCTATTCTGATCAACGCTGAATTCGAGCTTAATGTCGTCAGTATGCAGCGTGTGGCGGTGGCCGCCACCATACAGCCACTGTGGTATGTGGCCTGCACCATATCCTTTGTAAGTTAGGATATATTTAGTGCAATGAAAATTTAATTTTACGACTGGTCCCTAATATTTTAGTAGGTATTTTTTTAACTGTTTTCTTTAATGAAATATATTTCATTCTAGCTCTTCTACTTTGACCACATTTTGTATGTAAAATGATTGTGGTAGATGTATGTGGTTGAGTAAGTAGCATCGGTGAACGTTTCCGCATCGCCACCGGTGGGATTAAGCCCTGTCAGCGCACCTGAATTCAAAGCTTCAGAGGCGACAAACGCGGCAATTATTCAAGCTGAGCCATCCTCGCATACGAAAATATTTACTCCCACCTAGTGCTAACTTATAGCAATATAATCCGATAAACGCAGATCGTTTGCTCGACAATTGTGTTATCCTCGCTGTAAAGCGTTCACAAGTCGCCGCTTTACGAGGCTGGGCGCCGAGGGCATGCAAACATAAAAATTCTCTATCGGGACTAATAGGAGAGAAACAAATAAAAGGATACGTAAATAGAAGCGTCAGATAAATTCCAGGGGCTGGAGTGTGCGTAAATCCGCGCGATTTGTATCAGTGACAGGGAGGTACGGGCCCCTGGTAGGCCGCGCTCCACCCCGCTCCTTCTCACAATTAATTTGACAGATATTTTTGTCACACACATTAGTGTCCTTTCATATTACTTACTCAAAGTCTGACGGCGCTCTTATTGCTCACCCCATTTCCTTATCATTTCCTTGAGTTATGAAACGGTCGCGAGGTTCTTTTAAAACTTCAGGCATTCAAACGGCATTGCTTTGAAATTATGTTTTTATTCATCCCTGCCTTTTCAAGATGGCTTTTTGCTTATCTTATTTGCATACAAAAATACTGTTTTGTACAAAGTCTGCTACATTCAGCTTAATCCATCAAAGTTATCAAGATTCGATAAAATCCTGGGTACCTACAGATGAAGTAGGTACATATTAAAGTAATAACAGCTAGAATAGCATGTAAACACGTAGAAAGTCGTAAAAAGCCGGCGGCACGCGCAGGTCACGCCTATGCAAATGATATTAAATTAGAAACGCTTAATAACAACTGTGGCCCCGCTCCTGTGAAGAGATGCAATTACACCAATCAAATTGAAATTTTAGAGCACTAATTGCGGTAGACATGTTTTACGGGAGGTTTAATCCGGTGGGTGACGTTTGCGTGACTAAACGACGGTTTAAATGTGCACTCCAGCCCTTGTGGACTTCTAAACTTCGACTTCAAAAATCACTTTGCAGTACTTCTTATTCCCAAGCCAAAGATTCACGGTACTCACCTCTAAGTGTACAAACTATTAAGAGAACTTTGTTCAATGTTTGATTTCAACACAACAACAATATTGTTGATAATTATAACATGTATTATAATTTTAAATCGGTGCTTAGCATTTTGTGATACCACAGTACGCTATAGTGTAGAATGTTTTGATAGCAAACTAACAATGTGTGGAAATCATATTTCAAAATTTACATGCGGTGTGCCAAGTTGTAAGCATAGGGAGGTTTAGGAAAGTTAAATTAGTTTTAATTTTTCGATAAACATTTCACAGCATATAGCGTAAGCATATTTGACAGCGATACATTATCGCCAGCATATCGCCTAGATGTGGCCGTGTCTGTCATACTTGTAGTCGTTCTTTCGTATGTAAGTTCTTAAATTACGGTATAAAACAATCCCCAATAAAAATCACCATTACCGTATTTACAAAAATCGACACTATCTAGCCCCAAACTAAGCAGAGCTTGTACTATGGGACCCAGATAGCTGATATCACACCCAGACAGAGAACAAACATTTGTGTTCACCTCACAAATAGGTATTTGTTTACGGTAGGGATCGAACCCACGGCCTACGGTGCAGAAAGCAGAGCTACTACCAACTGAGCTGAGAGGCCAGTCGAAAGATCATTTTTGTTTTCACATCAGTTTCATGCTGTCATGACAATAAAATCTCTCTCCCTTGATACTTACTACTAGTCATACCTAGATCTACGACATTCGAGAAGATAGACATAATAGAAGTTCACTCATCACCAAATCTCCCAGGCCCCTACATATAAAGTAACTGAGCATTCCTAATTGCACTACGCTGTAGTAGGTGTGAACTGTTTCATGTAGCTATAATGTTGGTTACGAATTCAAAAATAAACATATTTTGAACACGGCGTTGGGGTGCTAAGGCCGTGGCTTAAGCCCGGGCTGCGGACGCAGGTGCGTCGGAATCCCGGCTTACCGCCACTATTGATGCCTGCTCAAACAAATGCATGTTATCACGCCAGGAAAATTACATTTTAAGCTGTAACCTAACTGTATATGAATGCTACTGTGATGTTTGTGAATATTCAATAAATTTCATTTCATTTCATTTAATTCTGTCCCCATGTGATTTAAGTGATCCTTGATCATGATACGTGTTACAAGTTGGCCTGTTAACTTCCAAATGATTAATTACATATCTTTTAACTAACCGGGGCCTAATAGACCTATAATATTGTTACCTATTTGAATGTAGGTAATAATGTATGACAGCTGCCTACCAGGCTAAAATGATTATTTTCTTTTTCTATTCTAATTTTTAGGCATGTAATTTTTATTTTAATGTTTTATTTTTAAGTAGGTATTCTTGTGTGTACTTATGCTAGGTCAATAAAATACTTTTCTTTCATTCTTTCTTTAAAGCCTTGCGCACATCCAAGCGTTCTGCTATCGCGATCAGTGGAACGCTGTCAAATTTGACAGCGATATTTGATAGCGTTTCTCTGATCGCCATCGCCCAATGTGCGCAGGCCTTAAAGCGTGATTCCTTAGATTGAAAACTATAAACAATACTAACCTACTAAGGGCTAACCCTAAGGGTTGTTGATGTAGACAGTCATCGTTCCAACAAATTAAGTTAAATTAAATTGTGTACTACTTTCAAGTAAACAAGTTAAAAACCAAAACACTTGCGGCATTGCTCACATCTAAGCGTTCTTCGGTAGCGATCAGTGAAACGCTGTCATAATCACTATCATCTTTGACAACGTTCCACTTATCACCACCGCAGAACATTTAGATTTGCGCAAGGCCGAGATCAAATACAAATAAATTGTCCAAGGAGTCACATCACATGTCATATTGGTTTTCACTTCCATGCATGATGTACAAAACATTTGAAAACCCCAACATTAAAGTCATAATAGGGCGCTAGCTTCTTTTTAAAACAAAGACCACCTTATTTCGTTTAAGAGCGCAATTTCACCAACAAGCGTTCTATAAGAGTTTTTTCTTAAGAAGCTGCAAACTACGTTAAAATGATTTAATTCCCCTCAGATAGCGTTACGACGTTATTATTGAGAACTGCCCTCGGTGGAAGCCGATGGGTTTGCGGTTGCCGCATTGTGGAGGGCTTATGTGGATAGAACCAGCCAAAAATATCTTTAAACCAAAAGGAAGTATTAGTGTTTTAAAAAAATTCTGATAATGCGTATAATAAAACTCAACAAAAATATGCTTTGCGCATATTTAACCGTTCTGCGGTGGTTATCAGTGAAACACTGTCAAATATGACAGCGATATTTGACAGCGTTTCACTGCAGTGCGCAACGCTTTATAACGATAACAGATGATATAAAAATACTTAGTCGGACAATCAGTAATTTTAGAAATTGGCTATTTTCCATGTGCGTAATACTGTGCTTTGGGTCCGGAAAATTAGGATTTTCATACTTCTTCTTCTTTTTATCGTGTCACTGATTCTTTCAGTGCGCCTCAAAGAGTCTATATTTTTATACTGTGCTATCATCATCACCAATAGGCTCCTTAAACCAATATAGCTTTATTAATAATTTGATAACAAAACATAAACATTCGGAAGTTATTAAAAATGGCTACTTCTAGCAAAAATGTGCCAGAGCTGGTAACTCTCGTTCCTAGCTATTTCCCGAAGCTTGGCCCGAGGTGGCCGGGCCGCGGCTAATAAACGCTTATCAACACCCTCATTATCACACCCTTAACATCGCTTTAATGTCTTGCTCTTGAACAAAACATATTTAATCACATTTTTCCCCGGCGAAGCGGAGAACTTTTTAAATTTCATAAATTCAACGCCAAAGTTGGGGCTTGACTGTATAGGCCTGATATTAAGTTGTTAAACTCGTTAAGGCTTTTTTGTCTTATTGTTTAGTAAAATGTCTTTGACTTGTATTTTTTCGTGTCAGTGTTATTAATAAATTGAATGTAATTTCTCTGTCTAGGACTTCTTTTAGGGAATGGTGGGTGGAGGCTCAGAATAGAAGGATCTGGAGGCCTTTGCCCAGCAGTGGCACGTTATAGGCTAGTAAAAAAGAACTTTGGCCCAAAAGTTAAGAGCCGAGCGGGATTTGAACCCGTGACCTTCCCCTTGGTACGGGGCTGTGCTCACCACTGCGCCATCAGATCCTAATCAGTGGTCAGGTTCAAATCCCGCTCGGCACTTAACTTTTGGCACATTATAAAAAAAAATATTTATCACGTGTCCATACATTTTTGGATTTTTTCTTCTCCATATAATTTAGAATGCAGCTTGGCTGCAGGCATCAACACAACAATGCAGTTACATACATTTTATTTAAAACTGTATTGTGCTTTGATAACAAAAGCTTTCGTTAAGTACCTACCTAGTCTCCTAAGTACCTACTAGTAAAAGTTATAACCCAGATATTTATGGGTGCAATTTACAATTTATGTCACAAGGTGGAGTACCGGCCCGTGGACCCCCCGCCTCTATCGGCCTTCGCCCTGATCTTGTAAGCCCGACTTTACTGCGCTCGCGATACTAAATTATAATATAACATGTCGTAAATTCCACAAACTATCGTTTCATGACGCGTGAGACTTAGATGTAACAGTCTTACAGCATCTTAATAATGGAACCGAGATGAAAATATTGTCCGCCCCAAAGTATTAGCAGAACTGTTGGAAACTAACGTAACTAACCTTTATAATGTAAAAACATTTACTTTTGTCCTCATGCCACTGCTATTTTGTTCGCCCACCCTGTAGATGACGGGACGGATGAGATGGACTGTTCCTATGAAAATAAAAGCTGATATTAAGTAAATACACAAAAATATTTGCTTTAAAACTTGACCCAGATTTTAAAATTATATTTTCTGAGCCAACTATTTTCACACACGAGTTCTTAGAGATGGATAATATCCCAATTATTATCACTATTTACCCCACTTATCATCTATAGGGTTGGTCTCTAAAGCCAGACCAGAGCTCAGGTGTAGTTATGGGCTTGTGTGCGCTGTCTACGATGGTGGAGCACTCTTTGCAAGCTCCCCCATATTTGATCACAAAATTAAGAGCCTGTAAGCAAACAGTATCGTTCGCCGGAATAAAAAATATAAAAAAGGGTGTCGCTGGCAAAGTATCTACTCGTAACGTAATAACAGACAGAAAGAACGGAATTGAATATTAAATGAAATAATTTATGCCATATTTATCATTTTGCAAATGAGCAGTCTCTCACCTTAATGAAAACGTTGAATTTATTTTTTGGGTTCTAAACCACCGTCTTTGATTAATAGAAATAAAGGGTCTTATTGAAATTTTGTATCAAAAGCTACAGACGCAGATACTGTAGCTAGATAAGGTAAGCAACTTGTTCAAACAAAAGTTGGAAAGACGGATGGCAGCGTTACTAATTCCTACTCTACCTCTAACCTCCAACGATAAGAATATTTTTTTTAGGGCTTCTTTTCTCAAAGACTCTCCACGCTCTGTGTACAAAGTCTAAATACCTAAACCCATGTAACAATTTACATATTTTTTTCTTACGTAGAAAGATTTTCAAAGTCACGGTAGCAACATTAAGCAAAGTAATAACGCACCATAAGGCATGTGGGTACGCACACGACTTTATAAAGAAGCGTGCACAAGCACTTTTACTGCAAGCTTAATACAATATCGAGTTGTAAAGGGCATCGGAGCCGTTATACCACATAGAGGTACATTTATTTGGTGATCTTTAGTACTAACAAAAGTATAGTATTCAGTAATCACTGATAATAAACACAAAATAAAAATTGAAACAGCATCAGAAAAACACATCCGGTCCGCGGAGACCATTGTGTGCACTGGGGCTAAGGCTGTTGTGGTAAGGCTGCGTGCACATTAGCCGCTGGTCTCGTAAATCACAGGGGATCAGGCGCCGGCTATCAGTGACGCGGCCTACGTCACGTGATACGTCACACTTGCCCGCATAATCGCAGTCGGGGCTACCGCGAACTAATCTTCGACTCTACGGCGCTAGTCTGCGGTGTTACCACAATGAATACCCAATTTACTCCATGGTTTTTACCTTTTCTGCAACGATACTTGAAATCTAAGGACATAATATTTATTATTCAAGTGTTTTTACTTCCTATGGATTTACTTGAAAAATCTATTGTAGACATAATTAGGAATTACAAGTATCAATGGATTTATTGTAATGATAAATTAACTCTAGGTTAAGGAAGAGTTTGTCGTACAAAATTAAAAATCTATTTAATTAACTGTCTATTTCCATTTAATTTACTTGAAAAATCTATTGTAGACATAATTAGGAATTACAAGTATCAATGGATTTATTGTAACGATAAATTAACTCTAGGTTAAGGAAGAGTTTGTCGTACAAAATTAAAAATCTATTTAATTAACTGTCTATTTCCATTTAAATAAGCTGAAAATACTAAGAATCGAGACCCTGAAACAAAATTACACGATTACGAATTAAGGGGACTCGACACAGACAGAGACATCTGAATCGTTTCAAGAGAGACAAATTAGTACTTAGGCGAGGACGTCTTTAGAAACAACACTTAAGCGTAATATTAAAATCCAAACAGTTTGCGGGGGTTGTGTAAAGGAGGGGGTAGATGAGCGGCGTCTTATCGCGTTGCGGAAACGCTGCGGCCACTTGTCCGCGCCTCATGCCGAACGAAACCTGTGGAGTCGTCAATACGGTTAAAATTCAAGCAGTAACAGCAGTTTTGCATTATAAAAACAAAACTGGCCTCTCAGCTCAGTTGGAAGTAGCTCTGCCTTCTGTGTTGTAGGTCGTGGATTCAATCCCCACAATATTTGTGAGGGGGACGCAGATGTTTGTTCTCTGTCTGGGTGTTATATTGTATTCTAAGTATGTATTAACAAAAAAAAGTTTTTTAAGTATTATATCAGCTATCTAGTTCCCATAGTACAAGCTCTGCTTAGTTTGGGGCTGTGTGGAATCACCAAAATATTTATTTACTTAATTTTAAAAATGTTGATACCTGGCTCGGCGCTAAATACTGGATTAGATCTAGGGTGGTGCTACGGTAGCGCTACGCTTGTTCTACGGCAGCGCTACGGTGGTATTATAATGGTGCTACCACGGTTATAAAATTAGCTTCTTGCTACGGTGGGGCTACGATGTTCCTACGTCTTTACAATAATAGCAATGCCATGGTGCTACGGTGGTGCTACGGTGTAGCTACGCCAACAATAACCAACAGTCTAATTTCTTTATACCAAGCTAGTTTCTTGCATTGAAAAATGAACGGTAACCGATTTACTATCCAAGATTTCGCGTTCACAATGGTCACCATAAACAATGTTTTTGTGACGAACCTATGTGAACTGCCCACTACCACTTGAACTTGCCCAATTTGCGTGCTATGGGCTGAGCTAGTGGGTTTGATTCTATCATTCGAGACTTGCGAGGTTCCCTAAGCGATGCTTGTATCGCTGTCATGTTAATACAGATCGATTTGTTATCGCCTTGTTGTGGCCGGGCCTTTTGAAAAGTTAATAATAATGCGGACAATCCACACAACACTATCTAGCCCCAAACTAAGCAGAGCTTGTACTATGGGAACCAGATACTTTGTTTTTTGTAAATACATACACAGAATACAATATAACACCCAGACAGAGAACAAACATCTGCGTTCACCACATAAATATTTGTTCTCGGTGGGGATAGAACCCACGCCCTCCAGCGCAGAAGGCAGAGCTACTACCAACTGAGCTGTGAAGTTAGAAGTATTATCTACAGCGGAAACAAAAAACTGCGAAGTGAAAGAAGTAGTAACCGCTAGAATAACAGCAGCTCTACCGTTTCATTAGCCGGGCTACTCAGTTTTTAACAGCGTTAATAACGGTGGAATTAAAGCGCGAGAGCCACGACGATTTAATTAAAGCTAACGAAGACAGCCCCTCCCCCCCCTCACCTACCCCCCCTCTCCCCCTCACCTTTACCTGTCCAATGTTTTAATTTATACAATCTGTTTGTGAGACGCGTTTTTCAAGTACTTAAATGGTTTATTCCTTTTTACGTTTTAGCCTCAAATATAAAAATGAAGCTCTTTATATATCAGTAAGTAGTACGGTGAGCTGCAGCAATATTATTAGAGTCGTATGTTATTAGGATATTAGTAGTCCTATGTATTTCATATTTAGGTATTGCATATCGTTTTGTGAAATTACGCTGAAATATTGTGAGGGAGATATTGAAGCTCATTTATAATGTTTGAATAACTTCGGGATAAAGTTATAATGTTTGAATATCTTCAGAATAAAATATTTAATTATTTGGTGCAATTATTGTGTGCAATATTATGTGTTATTATTTTTTGTAAGTATGTAGGTACTTATTGGAGTTTTTGATATTGTTTAAACAATTTGAATTTGAAGATAAAAAAGACGTTTACAAATCCTGGGCGTCAATTCCAGCAACACGGTTAAGTCGTCCAGTAAATGACGAAGCCGAAGAAGAATAACCGAATTGAGAACCTCCTCCTTTTTTATTTAAGTCGGTTAAATAGAAGTCAGGGTCATCCACTTAGCTTTTTGACCGGTCACCAATCCGCCCGTCATCACCGTGGTGACCATGGCAAATCTCCCCAAATATGGGGTGGCAGTCCAGCGGCGGAGGACTCATTCGGGCCAGCGATGATGATTGCATAATCTGTAGTTCAACAGTTGGCGACACATTAGGTTACACACTCTAGCTAAGTATTAACATATTAGATGTTAGCTCTCTGTCTGGGTGTTATATTGTATTCTAAGTATGTTTTTACGATTATGTATTTATAATTATATCAGCTATCTGGTTCTCATCATACAAACTCTGTTTAGTTTGGGGATAGATGAAGTGTGTAAATTGTCCACAATATTTATATATTATTATTGATTTAACTAGATACCCTACATAGATAGATAGAAACATTTATTCAGCCACCACAAAAACATTAAAATAACAGAAAAAACTAACAAAATAAAAACAATTGTTACTATTTTTATAAAATACAATTTAGATGCAGCGCGTTAGTGGGGCTAATATTAACATCATTCACACACTTTGCAAAATGTTAACATACAAAGTCGGCTGCTCTTGGATGTATACAATTCGAAACCTTCATGTTAGTGTCATAGCATTGCAATGGACATTACTGCCTTTTTATTTTATACAACTAACATAATATGACCCACCTGATGTCAAGTGGTAGACATCACTTATAAAATACATTGCCTCGTAGCTCACGCACGTCAGGAACGTGCTCTGCGATACACTGCTTTGCGTCTATCAACTTGAGCTATACAGATGTTCAGCCTCACGTGCCCGTATTTTAGTGTCTGTACATAATCTAATATTTTGAAATGCCTCTGATTACTCTTCTTGAACATCCTCAAACAATCACCATTCTGCCCATTCACAAATTTAAACACCTAGACTCACCTACCTTGAAGGTGTTTCAAAGTGATCCTTGTCAATTGAATAAAGTTTTTTCTCTTTGGCGTTTGGGAAAAAAGACGTAAAGTTATTGCTTTGATCTTGCTCTCTCATGATAAGCGCTCAACATATGATAGTTCAAAGTCTAAACAGGGTAGTCTGATGAGTAGCCGTGTGCGCTAGGTCAGCGTCAGTCAACATGGCAGTGACGCCGCGTCACATGCCAGGTGCGCTCAACGTTTTGACCGCAGCTAAATGGCGCCCATCCACGCCACCCTGGCTAATTTTGCGTCTGCGGCATTATTGAATACCAAAACTTACGAAGGTAATGCCAACGCCTAAACTAAAAACAGACAGAACTTTGAGGTTTGAATTAAGTTTTCGGACACTGGGAGGAGATCAACGGATTATTTTTATGTAATATAACGGTATTTAGATAATTTATTTTGAAGGTTTTCACCCTCAGACCTTTAATCCTCGGTTTAAGTATTCACCCGACTACGGCGAAGCAAAAAGGAGAGTTCTGATTTTGACCGCTATGTTATGCACGTTCATCTATTCCCTCATAACTTGTAGGTGCACTGTACTAATAAGAGTTTGCCAAATAAGTTATTGATGGTAGCCTCTTGATTGCTGGTTGTAGGCCTTATTGTAATGTCACATGAAAACTAAAATGAATATTGCATAGGTAGGTATATGACGCCATCTAGAAGGCTTAGAGAAATGAACGAAAAGATATATTTTATGATGTCGTGATGATTATCAAATGAAAGGCCCAATCAAATATACAGGGCGTCCCACGAATATGCCATATTGAGGGAATTTTATAGTTAGGTACGGTAGGTTCTAATAACTAACTTTTAAAAAATGTGGATATAAATGTGCTGATGGAATTCGTGTAGGTTTTTTTTTTTATACAGCTAAGTTGACAAACAAGCATACGGCCCACCTGATGGGAAGTGGTTACTGTAGCCTATGGACGTCTACAATACACAAGCGCGATGTCGTAGGTGCGACATCTATCGGAAACTAGCTAACAGGCATTACCCGTTTTACGCTAGTAAGTACTTCCTGGTTTACCCACTGGATAGCAGGGGCTGTGCAAGCCCACAGCCCCTGCCATCTACCTGTTTGTTTCGTTTTACTTTCGTTCAACTCACGTACAAACTACATTCAAGAGCTGCTGTAAGATGGCGCTCTTTTGTGCAGGTATTTATCTCTCTCTTCCTCTCCTATCGTATCACTGATTCTTTCGAACCAAGTGTGGTGAAAGGATTTTAAGTGCGCCTCAAAGAGGCTCTTTTTGTACATTTGACACATATTTTCAAACTTAAGCCGGTTTCCTCACGATGTTTTCCTAAAACAAAATGATGTTCTTTGAAAAACAGGGCTAGAAAATAATATTTATTCTTTCTGTCATTATTTTTTGTCTTTCTACTGTCAATGTCATATGTTCACATCAGTCAAGTCAGTAATCAATCAAAGTTAGCATCAGTCAGCCCACCGCAGCGCACTCGCAATCAGTCAGTCAATCGTAAAGTGCAGTGCACCATTTACCGTCGCATGCACGTCGTTTTGTCACAGTTCGTGTGTTGTGCGGTTGATGTAATAATTATGCACTTTTACATACTAATTGGTACACATACAGTAATTTATTTATTGCGGCATACTTGTGCATGATGCAAAATACTCAAGAAATGGTTCAGTCAGAATACCGCGGGACACGCGACCGACTGTTATAGAATGCTATCTCGGTGACTAGCTCGTGTGATCTTAACCAGAAGTTTTGTGTTGAAGTTAATAGCGTGGTGCTTCCATGAGTTTTCTATATTCAATAGCTTGGACATTGAATGAGTTATTGACCTGATGACCTGAAGCTGGTCAACTATGGGAGGATCAACGCTGCCCGAGAGGGTGGCCCAGATCTACTACACCTATGGTTTATTCTGTTCATCCTATCCTGTTACGGTGATATCCATAGCTCTCTCGGTTGTGCTAATGTGTTGGTGAGTAAACATTGTTAATAGTACCTATTACAAAAAGTCTCTCATTTCTAAGAATGTATGTAATTTGTGCCAAGATAAACAAATACATAACCAAGCTGCTTATCCTTATCAGAAACACCCAAACCATTTTTAAGAGGAACTTATTTTAGTCAACAATGTCACCCTAAGCAACTCTAGCACTGTTGACATGTTGTATGGAGTAGTTGTCAATAAATTGCATGGAACATGGAACGTAAACATTGATGCTATTTCTGTGATACCCTAGCTCCATCTTGTCGCAAGGGTTTTAAATTTAATTATTATTTTACTATTTACAGAATGTGTACAATATTAATTTATTTAAGAGATTAATTAGAAAATGCTTTCAGCTCCTTTTGTATTACTCATTGATGAGGTTTTTATTACATTTCTTACATACTTCCAAATGTGAATGTAAACAACTCTATAAGTAATGAAATTGTTTGTTGCAGTTTTCCACTACTGAATGTACCTCTACCTGGCAACATCCCAACCGTTGTCAACTTTCCATTGCACAATGAATATGCAAAACCTGATTGCCATGGAAAGAAATGCATGCAAGGTTAGTATCACATTAAATGTGTTTTAAGTCATAGGCTTAAGGTTGTTCGATTCCGATACAAACTGAATTTACACAACTATGGGCAAACAAAGTATAAATGTACACTGAAATAGCTAAAGTAATAGAATTTTACAGTGGTATTTATTGCCGGCCAGATATATAAAGTTGGAGAAAACAGTAGGATAACAGAAATATTAATAAAAAACCAAAAAAGTATTTTTTTCGTCATTCTTTCTAACGGGTACTCGGCATTGAATACGTGAATGAGCTTAAAACATATGTCTCAAAATAGTCGTAAAAGTCTGTTAGTTCTTTTTCTGAAGCCCCGACTGCCACGACCAACGGCTACCACTCCAGCTTTATATAACTGGCCGGTAATAAGGACCACTGTAAAAGCCTATTACAGCTATTTCAGTGTACATTAATACTTTATTCGCACATAGTTTTGTAAATTAAGTTTGTATGGAAATCGTACCCCCTTAAGTAACTGATATATGTTCTAGGCCTGTATTGCCATAGTTTGTATCATATATGTTTCTTGCCTCTTTAAACTTTACTGTCTGAGATAGATCAAAGTCATGTCCAATTCTCATCATAAATGTCTCCTCAAGTCTTGATGTGTAAGGTTTCATCCCTTGCCGAGGCACATCAAAATGTGGCAATAACGGTTATGCAATAAATATTTCTGAATTATGATATCAAATCAAAATCAAATCAAAAAATATTTATTTTATGCCACAAGTAATATACAAAAATCTTTAACAAGTAACGAATGCCGTCAGCGTCTTGGAAACACTTTCGTCTGGTACTGACTTGGATCAGTTGAGCTATCTCTTGATTGTTTGCAACGGTCTGCAGAAAGCTCAACTGTTTCTTGTGTATTTTGTACATTTTGTAAATACTTGATTCATTGTAAGTTTCTTTGTAACCCAGTCAATTAAGACAAAAGTAGTGGTCAAATAACAATAATTCCCCCAGAGCCACACACAAATAAAGCTTTAAAAATCACCTTTAATCCTATTATATTGTGATCTGTTCTTCTAGATTTGGCCACGTGGAACTGGCACCTAGGCTCACCAAGCTTTAAGACATCTCAAAGTAATCCTTGACATATAAATGAATGTGATTCTTAACTTTGTCAGTCTCCCGCTGAAAAATAACTAGCACGAGCCAATGCTTACATAGGTACTATGTACCTACTATTATTATATGAATTAACTAATTTAGGTTTACTATTATTAATTGTTTATTGATTTTATAGTGTTTACTACACTTAAAGAAATCTCAAAGATTTTTATTGCTATTATTAGTTAATTCGTCTGGCACTCCACTCAGTGCAGTGCTGTCCAATTCAATACACAGTTTATCTACCCAGTAAGTAGGTTATCCCGTTTGACCTGTTTGATCCCTCAAGTAGTCGTCCGGGGAGTTAATACCACTGTGTATATTTCTGCCGTGAAGCAGCATTGCTTTTTTTTGGTTTCCAACTGAGCTGTGGAGGCAGTGTAATTTCTTCTTATATTTATTTCAATTGCTTGATTAAAATAATAGTCGACTCATATGACTACCTTCTGCGCTGGTCAGCTCGGGTTCGATCTCCACGAAGAACAAATATTTTGTGTAGTGAACACAGATGTTTGTTCTCTGTCTGGGTATTATATTGTATTCTTAGTATGTATTTTCAAAAAAAACGTATACAAATTATAACAGCTATCTGATTCCCATAGTATTACAAGCTCTGCTTAGTTTGGGGCTAGTGGTTGTGGATTGTCCACATTATTTATTTGTTTATTTAAGAGCAAAAAATTAGGTCAGCCTCGGAATTAGCGACAGTAAGCTGGAAACTCGTTTGCAACTTTTGGGGGTCTAAATATATGGTAAAGTTGGATGTGAGTCACAATAAATTCAGTCGCTACAACCAGATTAAGTCAGTGACTGAACTGATTTGATGCACCTCACAATAAATGAACTTCATAACCTAAAATAGCATTCAGGCCGAACTGAGCCGCGAGTAAAACCGCAGGTGGAGGCTAGTATGATATATATATGTAAAGTAAAGTAAAGAAAAACAGAAACAGCTTCTCGACATTAATCTGTAGGCACGGTAGATACCTATTTCCTCCTGATCTCTTAGTACCAACATTCTTTAAGGGTGCCCCCCTTAGTCAGACGCACGTCCAATTTATTTGGCAGTAGTAGGTGTGGTCCTTGATGTGTTTAGTATCAATACCATAGATGCAGTATTGTTAAACCACTTAGCCGGTTAGCAAGATGGGAGTACAATGCACTGACCTCGGAGCATGCTATAGCACCATAAATCATTTGTAATAACCACAGAAGCGATGACAAGGCCGGTCGATGAGGCGTCATTGCTTGAATTGTCTCGGAGGATAGGAAAGGAAGGAAGGTTTTGGTGGAACACCGTGGCTTTCAATGGAGAAATCCATTCAGATTCTTCTTATTTAAGAGCAACGCTCTTGTCGGCGTAATGTATGCATTTTTCTCCAGGTATTTCTTTTGAGGGCAACCTCCTTGACCTCCTTATACGACATGACGGCGATCTTTGCTTTTATTTGGCTCATGTAGCTTATCCTTGGTCTTTCTCTTCCTCTCTTTCCTTCTACCTTTCCTTCGATGATATTACTGATAAAGCTGTCATGTCGTACAAGATGGCCAATCAGATTAGGCCTCTTTAAACATTATATGATCAAGTTAACAGTGTCAAGGACCTCTTAATGCCGCTTCTTACGCAACGCTCCTGTGTTGGTTCGCACATACCTATTAAGATGCTGAACTCTGAGAAAACTTTTCGCTCTTACACTTTATTTTTGAGATACGTATACAGATCAAAATGTACTTCGAGAGTGGCCTTCGTCGGTGGGTGAAGGGATATGCTTTTTTCTCAGCAATTTCAAACCGTTTGTAACTGATATTTATGTATTTAATTTCTTTTCTTGCCCTTAACCAATATAATAAACATGGTTTACATTACTGGATAACAATTAAAGCAGATAAAAATGATCTTAATTAGTTCTTAGAACAGAGATTTGAATTATACGTTTGGTCAACTTCAAGCCCTTTCTAACCACACAGTAAGAGCCAAGCCTTAGTTCGTTGTCTGTTTTTCTAGGATTGTTCGCGTGGAACTGGTACGTAATACTCAGTTAGTTTTAAGATGTTTCAAAGTGTTCCTTTTGCATATAACTGAATAACCATAGTTTGACAAAAATCACTGAAACTATTATAATATGTATTTATATAATATATAATGTGTATCTTTCTTCCAGAAGGACTATCTCAGTTAGATCTCCTCCACAATGCAACACAAACCCTGCCGTACATATGGGCCAAAGATAAACCACTGCTCTACGCGCAACAAGTTATTATGAAAGTCGGTGAGTACATACTGCATACCTATAACATTTGAAGGGGGTTCGATTCGCATACAAATAGATTTTACCATTTATGAGCTATGAAATTATAATTGTACACTGAAATAGCTTTGATTGGCTTTTATATGGATTTTTATTTACTGTATACTATTTTATTACAAAATAGTTAAGGAATACAGTATGGTGAAGACAATGTAAATAAAATAAAAATGAAAAAAACTATTGTGTTGGTTGCAAAGTGTGGAGAGTTTTAAAAAACATTTTTAAATTCAATATGATGGCTCTAAGTATTCATTCTATCCAAAAACAGCTCTAAACAAATCTAGTATCGCAGACCCCTTGATCACCGGTTACGCCATGGAGCGTGTCAAGATAAGTTCAAGCAAAGGAACTGGCTAGCCAGCGCCGAGTGTAATATTACACGAACCACTTGGTGCCATAAAACTAACGGCAGCAGGTGGGATGGTGAACTGATTATTACGGTGGACCGAAAACGCGTACAAAATATTCCGCAACTTTCCTGAAAAAAATTGGTAAACAAAAAAGAATCGGCTGCCTGTAAAATCGGTTTACTGACGATAGTTGAACATGACAACGTCATAAAGCTGTCCACACCACACTCAAGTAGGAGAGAGACAGAATCAGATGTCGAACGCTGCCGAACGCGGAGGCCGATTGTGCCTCTTTGTCGCTCGTACCGCGCTCTCGCTTGCACTTCAAGCCTTAAATGGAATGCCTCAGAGCGAGGTAACGCCGCATGGGCATGTTTTTTTCGTGTGTGCAGCCGGCTCCATCGAATTATAAGACGTTGTCACGTCAAAAGTAATATCCGGTCTTATAACTTGAAATAATCCTAAGTTATAATAATAATAAAACTTAGTTCGGCACATTTTAAGAAGCTCGCTCAAATAAATTACAAGTATCTTGTAGTTTTCCTTCCGCACTGAAATCTCCGTGTTCTGTGTCATATTTTTTGTTACTGACGCAATAAACTTTCCGCAAATCAAAAGTATGCTATGACGTCTTCAGTGCCTATTACTTACCACATGATTTCTTGGAAGAAGTCTTGTGGTCGAAATGGGCATAATTCTCATAGAGCACCAAGTATAAATATTTTTGTGATGAACACTGTTGTTTGTTCTCTCTGGGTGTTATATTTTATTCTAAGTATGTATTTACAAACAAATGTATATTAGTATTATATAAGATAAATGTGGTTCCCATAGTACAAGCTCTGCTTAATTTGGGGCAAGATAGCCCCAAATTAAAGTGGGGTGTGGGTTGTCACAAAAAAAAATTATTATGGTTGCTATGAATTAGTATAATGACGCCTATATACGCAATTCATACAAGGCCACGATATGCTTATTGCATTTTTTGTAATTCAAAAATGACTGGTCGGTTGATATTTATAAAGACACACTAATAATAAACTTCCAGTAGGTATATAATTTGTTTATGCTTGTAGAACTCGTTCGTACGTACCCACGTGTGACTTGGTTGTTAGTTAATTTGTTTTTGGTAGGAGTACCTAAACCAAATAGGTAACCATTATATTTGCTATGAAGGCCTACCTACTTCTACAGATCTGTAACGACGCTCAGCAGGTACTGTACATTCCATACCTAAAAATTCTGATACTTAATTAAAAAAGTTCTAAAACGCAGCATAGTTTTATGAATACTTCAAAGCGCAAAGCGTTGAATAATCGTTTATTATGACGTTCGCTTGTTTTTCTGTTCTCTAAACATGATTTCTGTGTTTGTCATGGAAATATTTTTAAGGTTTAATAACCAAGTTTAAAGTTGAAACGAAAATAACATCAGTCAGATGGTGATACTGATGAAACAAGCGCCAATCATAATAATTGTTTTTTGTTCAAATAATTAATTTAAAAATAATATTAGTACTACTACGATGATTTATTCTGTGGTATAGAATAGGTAATTTATAATAAATGAATAAATACTTAATTATTTTAGACAATCCACACGACACTATCTAGCCCCAAACTAAGCAGAGCTTGTACTATGGGAACCAGATAGCTAATTTCCTTTTAGAATACAATATGACACCCAGATAGAGAAAAACATCTGTGTTCAATACACAAATATTTTGTTGTCGGTGGGGATCGAACCGATAATTTATGTAGGTAATTATTTTAATAATAATTATCAAAACTGTATTTTTTAATGATCGACCTTGACCGTGAGTATATGTGTAGTATACCTATCAAATCGATAACGTTTTGTATAATGCAAAACCGATGTCATTACGAAGTTATTAATCTGTGACGTAATGGACAAATTATCATGTACGTAGCGTATATGAACACAGCGTGGATCGTTTTGAGAAAAACCTTTTAAATTTGAGGGGGTTCTTTGACGGACTATCTAGGCATTCTTAAAGTTTAAAGGTTGCTAGCCAATCAATGAGGGCAATATAGTGTAGTGGCCACAATGGATTTTTGTGGGTTTAAGGGATCCACTAAAAAAAAAGAAAAATGGCCCAGCTTAAGTGGGACTGGGCAGGCCATGTCAGTAGAATGCATCCCGATAAATGGACGAACCAGATAACACCGTGGCAACCAGAGGGAAGGCGAGGTCGGGGTCGGCCAAGAAAGCGTTGGAGGGACGATCTCGACGCTTTCGAGCGAGGATGGTGGGATATTGCAATGGATAGAGACAGTTGGAAGGATTTCTCTAACCTATATCGACCCACTGCTGGGCAAAGGTCTCGATATAGGTTAGAGAAAAAAAAAAAGGGATCCACTACACCTTATTCGATAGAAAAATGTGTAAAATATCTCTCGAAAGCGTTCAGGTGTGGACGGACATAGCTATTTAATATCATGCTTTACAGATGAACTAAAATAGATGATTACGATGTTTTAAGGTATGATTCGGCAGCACGTAGTGCAATGGCGCGTTGATTCTTTCATACAAATTATATGCGCGCGAGCGGTAAATGTGTAAAAACCAGCGCGACACCGCGTGCTGCTGAGATCGGAATCGTACCTTAATCTTCATACTTGTTATGATTATATTTAGGAAGTTAATTAGGTATGTTGCCGGCCTGATAACACGGAAAGAGCTCGTCGTAGAAGTAGCAGGTCGTTCGATAACCTCATAACTTGTACATCGGCTTTCGGCTTGTTTATATTTCATAATGTACCTCACGCCACTCCTCTCACATGACTCATGTTACCGAGATAAAATGCCGATTCTCGAAATTGAAGCACTGCATTCTAATTTGACTAGTTCAAATAATATTAAATAATTATTATAGTTACATACTAACATCGACTCATTTTTAAAATTAAATATAAACCTGATAAAATGGTTCGATTCTACTAGTAGATGGGAATTAGAACAAAAATATGTGAAAATTGATGTATGTTTCTATCTATCTATCTATTATAAAAAACTAACAGGCTCAACTGCTATTCTTAAGCTCTCGAAAAGTATTCAACATATTAAAATTGCCTGCCTGGATATTAAAATTGTGAAAAGTATTGTTACGGACTTGTAGGCTTTTTTAGTTTTCAATTCGCTATCGAGTGTTAAATAAATAATCTATTCACTTCTAAAACTGACCGACGACGTATGGGCTAGAATCCTACCGGCGCGATTTATAGTGATTGATTAATGTTGATCTTTCGGGGCACGTCCAATTCCCAATGGCCGATGTTCTCTACCACCAAACTAGCAAGACATGACAAAAAAATAAGAGATCGGAGGATGTGTCTTGCGGTCGGTAACGTTTTTGGAACACAGACATTTCGATGAAATTTATTTACTTCTCGTACTTTTACTTCTTGTAGAAATCTTAATTGCTTCTGAAATCGCCGCAGTATAATTTAATTTGTTATTATTATACAGGTTGTGACAAAACTAGCCGTAAAGCCTAAAGGAGGTTAAATGACCTTATAACGAGTACATTCACAATATTTAAAAACCGTAGTAACGCTATATAACATACCCAAAAAAAAATAAAAATAAAAACATTTATGAATGAAAAATAGAAAAACTAGAACTTTCTGTTAAATAATCTAGTTTTTATAATCGTTAAGTTTTATCCTACACTGCTTTAACTGGTTTCCGTAAATAAGTATACTTCTTAGTAAGATATTGACTTACGTATTTACCTAAACTACACCATGTATATGCAAATTGTAAGGTTCTTTGATTAAATTAATAAATTAATAAAATTAAATAAATAATCTGGTTCCCTGACGTGACAGCTTACTAGGGTTGAAAAAAAATTGGCTTTGAATATTTTTACGGGGTTTTCGTAACACGTTGTATAAATTTATTGGTATTTATTTATATTGTTTTGTTGAAGGTGTTTCACCATGGAACAGCCAGCTGAAGATGTGGGACGCATTCAGGGCGCCGCTACAAGAAGTGTTCCGGCTGCTCGAAACCATACGGAACCACGAAGACTCGGAGACGTAAGTAACTACCTACCTCATTTTGTTTACTTATACTGTTGGACCAATACAATTTTAAGTAACGGGACTCTATCACTAAAGCTTGGCCTCGCGATCATAACGCACAACGCTGGGGTATGCGGTATGCGATGCCGGACACTCCAATCATATGAAAAACGTCTAGAATGGCGGTTGTTCCGTCGCAGTTTGCGTCAGCGGCGAAGTGCAATCGTGTGACGCTGCGTCAAGCCGTATACCGCAGCGTTGTGCGTTACGATCGCGAGACCAAAGCAGACTCTGCTGTCCGTCCGTCCGTCTGTCTGTCTGTCCGTCCGTATCTGTGTGTCACCCACCAGTTTGTAAAAATGGTACGGAACCCTTCGTGCGCGAGTCCGACTTGCAATTGGCTGGTTTTTTTTATAATTTATGAGTAGCAATATTTTCTATCAACTTGGGCCATTATACATTATGACTAATATCAGCTGTGCGTAAGCAAGCTCGCGTTAAAACCCCAGAACAACAACAAACTGCTTGTCACAAGAGGTAAAGCCTAAATCTGCTAGTTCATCCGAAGTAATCGTTGCGTCTAGTTTCTTTAATTACTAATAGGTACGGCGAATTTCGAAACAGATGTACCGTATTTTTTTTATCCTACTAGGCAAATTTGGTAAATTTTTATCATCCGCACTTGATGTGCGGGCTGGATTTTGCTTTTCCGCAAGTAGGCCGCTGGCGGGCCCTTTTTGCGTGGCCCTTGACACGTGTTGCTCGAATTTTTTAGGTTCTATGACACGTTGGTTTGCTCACGATGTTTTCGTTCACCGTTGGAGAGTACTGGCATAGTGCACATACATTTTTCGACAACAAAACTCATTGGTACAGGACTGGGTTTGAACCTGTTTGAACCCACGACCTTCGGATCGGAAGGCGGGGCCGCTACCACTAGACCAGTGCTCCTTTAAAGTAAATCCAACTAATATTATAAACGCGAAATTTTGTAAGTATGGATGGATGGATATTTGTTACTCTTTCACGTAAAAACTACTGAATGGATTTTATGAAACTTTACAATAGTATAGCCCATACATCAGAATAACACATAGGCTACAATTTATAAAGATATTGCAATGGAGAGCGGATGTAATAACGGGAACGGGGCGAGCGAAGCCGGGGGTGGTCGCTAGTTTTATTATAAAACGTTGATGACGCCACACGTGACGAAGAGTGCGCGTGAATAGCTTTTTCCTAAGTTCTCAGAACTAGGTTCGGTTCCCCGTTCTCTCAACTTTGTATGTTATTTGCAACAGAGCTACGCCATGCGAGGTTTCCTTGTTCTGCGTAAATTGATGATGATACTTTTTTACTAACCCAGTTTTACCAACACATCCACCGGCCTTATAACTGCAGGTTAACTAACTCATTCCGATTCATCTATGTTCGCTTTTACTAATATTCACGGTAAATGCCCGATTAAATGTTGATGAGCGTGTGCCTTGTTCAAAGTTGGCTAACAAGCTCGATAACTTATAAAGTGAAATTACTGGTACGTGAGGCTGAACATCTGTATGCCTCAAGTTGATGAACGTAGGGAAGTGCATCGTAGAACACTTTTCTGACCTACGAGGCTATGCTTTGTTATAGGCGATGGTTACCACTTGACATCAGGTGGACCATTCACCACCACACCACACACCACACTGTAACTTCACTGCTATTATTTTAGACTATTTTTGATTTGTAAAAGGATCATATAAAAAAACGGTAGGAACCGAGACGTAGTTTGTTGCCTGTTCTTCTACGCTTGGTCGCGTGGAACTGGCACCTAGACTCACCTAGATTCTTGCATCGTACTGAATAAAACTAAAACTAAGCAATTTGTGAGAATATTATAAAGTTCAGTATTTTTGCTATCTTGTACTTTGGCTTTGCCATAGCTACTCGCAACTATAACACCTTAACCACCTAACCCAGAATAGCAATGCAAACATCTGTGTTTACCACACAAATTGGTGGGGATCGAACCCACGACCTACGGCACAGAAGGCAGAGGTACCAACTAAGCTGAGAGGCCAGCATGAAGGTAATTGCTACTTGATAAATTGCAATAGCTAACTTAATGATAAAGGCTGCGACCAAGTAGGTATCCATGCAAACGTACTCTCTAGTTAATTTGCATTTAAACATTACAAATGCATAGCTTTGCATTTAATTAAATATAGTTGTAAAAAGTACCATTTAGTTGAAAGGAATTTGGGTAGTGCTGGGCAGGCTAGGCAGCAGTTGCCGGTTCTACTATCTTTATACTATATTTATACATAATAGGCATGACGACTAATTTTCAAAATCTCTTCTATCATATTCAGAAGTATCTATTATGTCTAAAATATATCATATTTCTGTAAAAAATTAAGGTTTTTGTGCAATAAAAGTACATTTAAATTTTAATTTTCAAATTCACGCCAAAACGCTCGCTAGTGTCATGGCGTCTGTTATTACGTCACGGTTAAGTATATCAACAGTAAACATTGGTGCTTTTGTACTAAATCGGAATGACGTTTACCTAAACGTGACGTAATTCGTTCTGACCGGTGTTTGAGCCATCATGGCGGATTGTTGTATTTTGTAGATTTATTTTAACAAATAATTTATTAATCTCGATATTAATAAGAGAATAAATACATATTTCAAAATCTTTGAATCCTTTTTCATTACATCAGATAAATATTTTGGCGATACTTGATTACTGTCTTCATGCCTATTTTGATAGCTCGTGAAACCGACAACCGCTACGTACCGAGTATTGATGGAATTAAGGTTCTCGAAAAATATGAACGAAGATAAACGTATTAAAAGCTTGAAAAACCGACTTCATGGGCAAACTGCTGAACCGATTTTGATGAAATTTCTATGGGACCAATCTAGAAGTGTTACATAATTACAGATAAAAAAAAAAATTACAACCGAATATAAAAATTTCCTCCTTTAGGAGTCTGTTAAAAGGACGAGGTGTAGGTTTTCCACCCCCCCAGGATGTTGCGTAAGCAAAAGCGTGTTTGCTGCTCTGTGAGTGGTTTTATTCAAACTGATGATAATTCATTACAAAATAGGTGAAAATATCGCATTCCCACAATCATATCCGTCCGTCTTAGGTTACACAATCGACTAATCATAATAATAGGACCACAGACAAGGACTTTGTTCTTCATGGAAATGTATGGGTGGGACCTCAGTTCCCACAATCATATCCGTCCGTCTTAGGTTACATAATCGACTTGTAGTTCCTAAGGCTACTCAGCGTCATAATTATCATTGAAACTGCCATTCCATACATATTTCTTACTAGGATATCTTATACCTTTAAACGAGAAAATCTTGTATATATATTTAGGATCTAGGAAACTAAGCCAATGATTTTCATGAAATTAAGTATACAGGGGTTTTCGGGGACGATAAAACGATCTAGCTAGGATACATTTTTAGAAAATGCCCCCTTAATCGTAAAGTAAATAATCAACTTTATCATAAAATCATAACTCCTAGCGCCATTTGTTGATTAAGTCATGAGTTAGTGGGACAGAGAACGCCATCTATTGACGAGTAGTGGAGTTTATTATTATGTCGGTAAGATCGAAAAATATTAATATTAAATCAGTATGTAAGTAATTCGTATTTAAATATAATTCACAACAACAGTTTACCAAAAAAAATTCCGAGCGAAGCTCGGACACCAACTGCTAGTTTAGATTATAGTTAGAAACCTATTTTTTTTGTAATTCTTGGTAAGTACACGATGCGACTGTTACAAAGCACGTCATAATAGTAACCTTGGCTTACGAGACACGTGGTGACATGCATTGGTACATAATCTGATGCTTAGTCAAGCGAACAAGGTGTTTCTCGGTGTTTTTATGAGTCACTATATTTACGTAACGCAACAAGTTTGTGTAATTATGATTCAACTAAGCACATAATTATAGTTTTGATACTAGACTGCGATTATGCGTACCTGCCGTGGCGGGTGAGCGGAGTTGTTGGCAATAATTCCAAATTTAATTAACTAGCAGCCCGTCCCGGCTTCGCACGGGGTAGACAATATTGTTGTACATTATTTTGTTCTATCGCTAATAGTTTCGGCAGCGCATTCGACGAAAGACATTTTAAGACTCATTTTTCTACACCTTCGGTTACATTGTTCAAATTTTACCAAGGATCCCTAATTTTTTTCAAAATGAAATGTAGCCTATGTCAAATTGGATGAATGTAACATTGTATTGGTGAAAGAATTTTTTAAATCGGCCCAGTACTGTTTGAGCCTATTCATTACAAACATACAAACACACAACAAAATTAGGTACAAATCTTTCCTCTTTATAATATTAGTATAGATAATTGCTCAAGTTTTGATTGTAACTAGTAACTACATATCCGCGACGAATGTACTTCATATAGGCATATATTATATCAGAACATTACTGAGTCCTCGATTCAGGCTTAACCTTTGACTGCGGCGATTCACAATATATTGTATGCGTTTAAGGCGTTGCGCGTCGTGAGCATTGTTCCGGAGTACAGGCCTAAGTCGATATTTTAAATAGATCTCATAAGTTTCTCACCGAGCAAAGCCGCGTGATATGCATAGTTTTAAACAAATTGCCGTGGTAATTTCCGTGCCACCTAAACAGTGTTTTTGCAGCAGTTGAGGCGAAACCGGCTCTTGAACTTTTTTTAATATTTAGACCGCAAATATGGGTATCAATACGTATATTACTGTATTTTATGAACACGATAAGGCGTAATTAATTAAATATAGCTAAGCGTGTTTCCACTATTTTTGGAACATAATGATGGTTAGGGATAAATGTTCTACCTATAGGATCACGGGATTATATCCTGTTTCAACAACTGATGTTGTTTTTAACTAACTTAGTTTCATTGAAATGTATGCTAGGTAAACAAAAATGTGTTAAACTGATATAGGCTAGCTAGCACGGACATGACAAACTTACTGCTTCACCATCATATTCCTCCATATTTTTTTATAAATTGATTATTACTATTACTTTTAGCCCAAATCATCCCATTGTTGGGCAAAGGCCTCCCCTCAATCCTGCCATTCTCCACGATCTTGTGCCACCAGTTGCCAGTCCCTCTCAAAGGCGTCCAGCTCGTTCCGCCATGCCTGCGTGGTCTACCGCAACGCCGCCCCGCCTCGCTGTCTCATGGCTCCACAATCTAAAATATTTGGCCCACAGTGCGTCAGCCATGCTAAATTAATTTATGCTCAAAATTAAGATTAGCTATGCTGGCTCTTATACCAATAAGTTTCCTGTCCCTCCTCCTCCCTCCTCGCGTCGTGCTCCTCACTGCTGAGGGTCGTGACCCCCTCCATGAATCAATTTGTCCCTGACAATGTTTCGCCACCTGGATCTGTCCCCGGCAACCTGAATGGCTTCATGGACCTTCACGTCGAGAGTGGAGCGGATTTGGTCGGACCAACGGATCGGGCTTCGGCCTCGTGGTCTCTTGCCTTCAATTTTGCCAGTGATGACAAGTTTTTCCAGGTTGTCACCCTGTTTCCTGGCTATATACCTCAAGGACTCGCTGGAGGCAGATGTTATAGCCTAGTGGTCAAGTTTCCTGTAGCACAGAATAAATAATAGAGCTAAGTTAGTAAAGGTTTTTGTCGTTTGCACTTAAGCCGCAAAAAAGCGTAGTTTATTGCGCGATTTGAGAATACTGATAAAGCCAAAGCCAGACATATTAATTTTGAAACTTGCTTTTGATCAACTGTTTTGCAGATTCTAGGAATGTTAATCGATCTGAGAACTCGACCGATAATCTGTCAAGCAGAATACATCACTTGTGACAATAAATCTGTGTACTTTAACAGCCAAGTGCCTAAAGCTCTACGCATCTTCTTGAGAACCCACTCTTGGGTTTTAAAATAATATTAAAATGGTGAAATGGCAAATAAAATTACGATGAGGTCTCAGCATGGATTTAATATTATTAAACTATTTATTTCCCAATTTTAAAAATTAACATTATGACAGTTATTTCACTATGTTACATTTAGATTCACTACATATTTTTCCTCTATGTTTAAGATAAGTTCATCCTGTGTAGCAACTGGATGGAAAAAAAACCCTTTAAAAATACGGTTCTTACTTGCTATCCCATAGGAACCGTGCATTTTTTTTAGATAAAAATAGCCTGTCATTTTCTGAACGCTAAACTACGACTACATATGCAAAAAATCATATGAAAACTTTGCTCTATGAAAAATTAAAACAAATCGATACCACGGGCACCATACATTTTACCGGGATAAAAAGTAGCGTATAATCTATCTCTGTGCCAATTTTCATCCAGATCCGCTCAGCCGTTCTAGTGATTATTGAGTAACAAACATCTATCTATCCAAACTTTGACATTTACAGCCATACTTATAAACGCAATTTAAATTTAATCATTGCTTAAAGTTAGCCTTGTCACTGTTTGTCATTACCCAGTAGTAAGAGATGGCAATAGTTTAAGCACTGTTTATCTTTTGACATATTTTTATAAGTAAGGCCATTAGAATATTACGAGTATTTTACTAGATAGGATAAATGATTGTTGTGAGAGAATGAGTGTTGATCATAGTAAATCTTTCCAAACATGGGGGCTGGCTTGTGCAGCTGTGGGCTTAGATGAAATGGACAACTTATGTTCATCCTGCATCCACAACCAATGGAAATCTATACTTCTATATACTGTATTTTTGTGTGTATGTTTGTAATGAATAAACTCAAAAAGTACTGTGCTGATTTCAAAAATTCTTTCACCATTGGAAAGCTACATTCACCCGGAGTAACATAGGATATATTTATGTTTGTATAAAATAAATGTCCACCCGTGCGAAGCCGGGACAGGCCGCTAGTATTTTATAAACTACCAGCTAAAACTTCAAAGTTTAAAATATTGTTTCAGAAAATCGACATTGCTTCAGCATTGCTATCAAATAGGAGGCATTAAAAAGCGGGACAGCAAGGCGAGTGTGGAAAGAGTGCTGCCTGAGTATGGCTGTCTCCTTCTCTCGCCAGCTAACCTGTGGCAGCAGAGCCTTCAGACATTCGCGCTCGATGCGACCATTGTCAATACTATATACAACTATCAGGTTGGTACCGTTTAGTTATCGACGGAGTAAATAAATAAATTTCATTTCATTTCATTTCAGAAACATATAATAAAAGACACATTACAAATATAGGTACAATTGACGGCCAATACAGAAACAATAATCCACACATTCCTATCTGGTTCCCAGCTCTGCTTAGTTTGGGGCTAGATAGTGTTGTATGGATTGTCTGCAATATTTATTTATTATATTTATTCCGACGCCATCTTTCCATCTCCTCCGACTAGTGATGTGTCTCGTTGCCCGGTCGCAGTAGTGATGTCCTATTCCCAGAACCGGCTAACTTTTGTACTATTAATTATAACTGTAATAAATTTTCTGATGTTTTAAATTCGAAGAGTTAAATGTTATAATCCGGTTCCTAATTTTCAAGTTACTTTTCGATGCAATTGGCTTGCCCAGCACCTTTATCATCCTGACAGCTTAGTCGGCCTAATCCACAGTAAAGGCAGGCTTTTCTGAGATACTAAAATAATATAAGTATTTTTAGGAGTTTTGATTCACTAGGTATAACTTACATTAGGTACATGCCATTTTTAGGGTTCCGTAGCCAAATGGCAAAAACGGAACCCTTATAGATTCGTCATGTCTGTCTGTCTGTCTGTCTGTCTGTCCGACCGTGTCACAGCCATTTTTCTCCGAAACCATAAGAGCTACACTGATGAAACTTGGCGAGTAGATGTATTCTGAATAGAAAAAAAAAACTATAAATTTTGGGGGTCCCCATACTTCAAACTGAAACTCAAAAAAATTTTTTTCATCGAACCCATACGTGTGGGGTATCTATGAATAGGTCTTCTCCAAAGTTGAAAAAAGTTGGTTCCCCCCCCCTCTAACTTCTAAAATAAGAGAATGATAAAACTAAAAAAAAAATAAGTTGTACATTACTATGTAAACTTTCAACGATATTTGGTTTGAACGAGATCTAGCCAGTAGTTTTTTTTTTATACGTCATAAATCGTAAACCGCAATTTACCTTTCGACGAACTACAAGAACCTTTATATTATGTTACTTGATGCTACGGAACCCTTCATGGGCGAGTCCGACTCGCACTTGGCTGCTTTTTTTATTTCATATAAAGTAAAAAAGCAACATACAAAATAAAGATATAATATAAGAAAATACGTGAGGTCTTTGATACCCTGAATATAGGCTTAGTGGGATGCATTATGTGCAGTGCAGGCACATAGTTTATAGTATAGCACTACAGGCAACTTCAGAGCAACAAAGATCTGTTATGAAAATTATGTAGCAGTAAAGTTTAATTATTTCCAGAATATGCACAAAAGCAAGGCTTCACTGGCTGAGATAGCGTTCGGGATGCAACTCCGCGACACCGGCATAAAGCGGTATCCGCTGCGGGCTCGCCCGAGGGTCCTCCAGTTTGCTGTTACCATCTTCTACGACCAGCCTGATGATAGGTACGTCAAACCTACCACCATAACTGTTCCTAGCAGCGTTGCTGTGCGATGTTGCATTTGGGTGAAAAAATTATTTGAAACTTCTAGAATTTTCTGATTTGGTGCCAAACTAACGAACGAGCCACACACAAAGTTTTGTTGGGGGAAGTTCTACTACCATGCATATATCTGCCGTGAAGCAGCATTGCGTTTCGGTTTGAAGGGTGTGGATACTGATATTACTGGCAGATGAGGCTTCAAATCTGTACGCAAATGACCAAGCAAATGGACGCAGGGCAGTGCATCGTAGGGCATGTTTATAACATGCGTGATCATGCCTCGTTATAGGCAATGGTTACCACTTAACCTTACGTGGACCATATGCGTTATTAACTTATCTTTCGATTAACACGGCTTGAAATAAAAAACGCCAGACATTTATCACCATCTGTAAACAAAACAGATAAAATTATGACTAAGTAATCATTTATTAATCAGCAAATGTGATTGAAATGTTGATTATCGATTACTTTGATTTAAATATTTGGCAGACTGCATGATATTGTCATGACAAAGTACAAACATACTGGCATAAAAACCTACGTTAGGTAAAACGTTCTATTAACGTATCTTTTTTTTTTTTCAGATTCGTGAGAACCCTTACACAAAAACTAAAAGAAATGTATCCAATGTACCAGGACTCTCCGTACACGGAAGTAGACGAAGTGACGCTGATCTACTACCCAGGACAGTTCAACTACCACGAACTAGTACCGCTCATCATTACGTTCGTAGGATTATTTCTCTACGTATACTTCTCTGTGAGAAAAATAGAATTCATTAAATCTAAGCTTGGACTAGCAGCGTGCGCGGTACTCACTATAGCCGGAAGTCTCTCCATGTCCATGGGAATATGCTTCTTCTTTGGATTCTCCCTCAGTCTTCAAGGGAAGGAAATTTTCCCGTACCTAGTCATAATAGTCGGGCTGGAGAATGTCCTAGTACTGACTAAGAGTGTCACTTCCACGGACTCGAGACTAGATGTTAAGATTCGACTCGCTCAGGGTCTTACCAAGGAGGGCTGGTCCATCACCAAGAATCTACTCATAGAAATCACGATCTTGACCGTCAGCTTCTTTACGTTCGTCCCATTCATACAAGAGTTCTCGATATTCATGATCGTGAGCTTGATATCAGATTACTTCATACAAATGGCATTCTTTGCGACGATACTTGGAGTAGAAGTGCGCAGAATGGAGTACTTTCAAGATCAGAATAAACTGCATTTGAAGGAATATTTCCATACGAACAACGCCTTGAATTGGCGGTTCAATAGGAACGGGCCGGAGGATCACTTTTCACCGCAGCGCATGACTAAATCCAAATCTCACCCGCGCCTGAACGGCCTTTCCCACAACAGTCCCACTGATGTCGTAGCAAAGAGAAACTCTACTCCGGGCCACCAAGACGTCAGAGTTCCGAAGCGGATTATTTTGGTCAATATTTGGGCTCGAACACGCTTTTTCCAGCGCGCTTTCATGGTCTGGATGATCGTGTGGATATCGATGATCATTTACAACTCTGGCGTGGTCGAATACTTTGTAACGAACCCCGAAAAGTCTGAGCACACGGAGGGGAACGCGAAGAATGATAAGAGTGAAACAAAACCGGTGTACGCGTTCTACAACAACAGCGATAAGAATACACTTCTATTCCCACCGCTGCTAGACTTCGCCGAGCCTGAGAAAAGTTCCGCTGACACCAATGACACCATAATGCTGAAGCACTCTCCTCACTCACGGCCTTGGTCAAGGTAAGACAATTTACACCGCTAGTCGCTTATTATCATACATTTCTACACCCATATTTTGGCAAAATATGGGTGTTGTATCAATTATCAGTCCTGAGTTTTTTTTTGTTTTGGTGTACACTAATCTTTGTAAAAATAAAAACACGAAAAGTGCACTTATAAACTTAGTGTTTCCTTAGAAAATGTGTATTACACTAGAACACGTGTAATGTTCCAAAATAACTCTGACTTGGTCCTCTGATAGAAAATTAGCAAGTTAGTGTATGATTCTGTGTTAGTCATCAATGGAGAACGAATATCAATTTATCAATTTAAAAGATCAGAACAGTCAAGACACGAACATAGAACTTTTAATGATTAGTTAAAAAAACTATAAATATACACAATGGATTTATGAAAATGTACTTTTCTCACTGGTGGTCTAGTGGTAGCGGCCCCGCCTTCCGATCCGAAGGTTGTGGGTTCAAATCCAGTCGTGTACCAATGAGTTTTTCTGTCGAAAAGTGTATGTGCACTATGCCAGTATTCTCTAAACGGTGAAGGAAAACATCGTGCGGAAACCTGCGGCTTAGTCAGCTCTGCACGTATTGACCATGTCTTTCCTGTGGTTTAGGCCGATTAAGCTGTCAGGATGATATAGGTGCTGGGCAAGCCTATTCCATTTAAAATTCTGTCCCAGGCACTATAGCGTCCCGTAAGTAGGGGCATGAGTAATCACCAGTTGCCCCTGACGCCATATAATAAATAATAATATATATTTTACTTACTTTTCTCAGTTGTCTTTGCGTCCGTCTGTGACGCACTCAAACGCTTAGCATAACTAGCTCGTCCGTAATCTCTCCTCACTATCTCCATCAGATAACAAATCGTTTGATCTCACTTTTAGGATTTGGCTAAAGGTGATACAAAAACTTGCGCGTCTATATTCTTTTGTGCATAAATAAAATTGGTAACAAAATTCGGTTATTTTAAAGAAAAGTTTTTTTTTGTTTTTGTTTTCAAAACTAGACGTTACACTGTTTGTTATAAGTAGGTAGAAAAGACGTTGCCTCAAAACTTATTCATAACCAAACATTTTGTTTTTTAAATTTAGATCCCTTTGTATATTAGACACGCACATAGGCCGTATAAAAATAATAATAAAGAGTAATCATAGTAAAATATAAGATTCAAATTCTATGGCTCATTTTATTACGCCATTGCTATTGTATTGTGCCATTTGGTTATTAATATCGTTCACTCTGCCGCACGTGAACGCATTATGAACGTTAAGGAGAAGCGATTTTTATCAACTCTCAATATCACTACAATGTGTATCACTTTTGCAAGTATAATATTTTCTACGACTACATTTTCTATAGACTGGTGTCTTCATTGTAACGTTTCAATGTCTCCGTCGACATCGTGAATACTTTTTGAACCACAGCAAAGTATACTTTAGTTTTATTTTCGTTATTATTTTATCAAAAGCCAAAAATGCGGTGCGTATTTTTTAAAGTATCGATAATAGCTTGCTTTCTGTGTTCGCCATTCGAATCTTTATTCCTCAACTGTTGTCGATTCCAAAAGCCTCTTATCGTGCCACTGATTCTTTCGAACCAAGTGTGGTGAAAGGATTTTAAGTGCGCCTCAAGGAGGCTTTCGTACAAGAGGTATATGACCTGCCCATTGCCGCTTCAACTCACTAATAGGCATGAAGACAGTAATCAAGTATCGCCAAAATATTTATCTGAACTAATGAAAAAGGATTCAAAGATTTTAAAAAATGTATTTATTCTCTTATAAATGTCGAGAATAATAATTTATTTGTTAATATAAATATACAAAATACAACAATCCGCCATGATAGCTTATACACCGGGCAGAGCGAATTACGTCACGTCGTTGTAAACTTCATTCTGATTTAGTACAAAAGCACCAATGTTTATACTGTTGATATACATACCCGTGACGTAATAACAGACGCTATGACATCAGCGAGTGTTTTGGGGGGAATTTGAAAATTTAAATTTAAATGTACTTTTATTGCACAAAAACCTTAATTTTCTACAGGAATAAGATATATTTTAGACATAATAGATACTTCTGAATATGATAGAAGAGATTTTGAAAATTAGTCGTCAGGCCTATTGTTTGATATTTCTTTGTTATGTCAGACTGTCTACCCACCACTGGTCCGTGATCCTCTCGCACTACAACGAGTCGCTGGCGGGCCGCTACGCCGTGGTGCTGCCGCCAGTGCTGATCAGCCACCGCGTGAGTCCGGAGCAGGCGGCCAGCGTTCGCAACCCCGAGGAGAGAGATCCGCCGCCGCTGCGCTGGCAGACCCTGGCCGCGGCTTTGGATCCCGTCGACGTCGTGCCAGGTAGACAATTAATCCAAAACATTTGTGATACCCGTGTTGATTTTCGACAATGGATCTCGATCTCGCAGACGTTTTAGAGAAAGGCCAGGTTTGGAGTACCCTAAACCGACGAGCATGTATGAAGAATGTTATGAGAGTGAATGAAGAGAAAGAGGTGTGTCAGGATCGTAGCAAGTGCAAATCCGGGATCTCTGCCTACCCCATGGGAATGAGGGGTGATTTTATGTATGTATGAGTACGTGCTTGAACTAATATCGTTAATTTGTAATAGATTTCGAGCCGGGCGAAGGTAAGAGCGCGCCGCAATGGGGCAAGAGCTCTGAGCTGCCCATCTATCCGACCACGCCCATGGAGATACTGCTGCTCGCTATCCTATGCACTATCAGCGTCGCTGTCATCGCATACATGATGGTCGTACTATACAGGTAACGTTGTCACTTTTATGGCCTAAATTTTCAGTATTCAGTATATTTATTGCCTTATTATCAGTGATCGGAATAGGCTGAGTATATTTACCTAAAGTTTAAAGAACAGAGACGGAAATCGGAGACTTCCTTACGACAAATTTTTTTTGTACCGGTAAAGTTATCGGAACTTTAATTTTGTGACTTCCAATATCTTGTTTTATCATTAAAATTATAAATGCTTTAATAAATCATAATCAATGTTTGGACAGATAATATCTGTTTTTTTTTTATTATCCACTCCGCCATCTCTGTAAACAAATCTTGCTATTAAATAAACATAACAAATAAATAAATAAATAATAATAAAGAATAATAATAAATTATGAATCTATGTTTGCAGATGTATTTGCTCTCGTCACTACGCCGAATGGCGCGCGTCGTGGAACGATGACGAAGAATATAAGAGAAGCATCGCTAAACAACCGGCTATTCAGGTAAAAAACTAATAATATTGGAAACGCGAAAGTTTGTAAGTATAGATGTAGAAAGTATAGACTGAATAAATTTCATGAAACTTTACAATGATATAGCATCATCATTCTCTTGTCTTTCTCCCACTTTATGCGCGGTCGGCACAACAGGTTTTCGTTCTCCACTCTCCTTTATCAGCCGTCATTCCAACAGTCACTCCCTTCTTACCCATGTCATCCTTCACACAATCCCTCCATCTTTTCTTTGGCCTACCTCCACTTCTATAACCATCCACATTCATATTTAGCACTCTTCTCGTTACATGACATTCGCTATACACTTCGCTATACAATAATATAGCATAAACATCAGAATAACACATATGCACATAAGTTATTAACTCGTTCTCAGCCCATGCTGAGCTCAGGGCTTTTTATACAGAGCATTTCACACACACACCCACCAGAACTCTGCGTATTGTGTTATTAACACTGTATTTTTTACTTTTTAATGTTATTTTTGTTTGTTAGTTTTATGTCTTGTCGTGTACAGTTTGTATAAATAAACGATTTTCTTCTTTCTTTCTACCATTTATAAAGATATTGTAACGAAGAAGTAAGTGGCGGGAACGGGACGAGCAAAGCCTCGGGCTGCCGCTAGTAACTAATAATAGTTGACTCACGCAGTAGTGTCAGTGTAAAGAGCGCTGGTGGTCTAGTGGTAGCTGCCCCGCCTTCCGTTCCTAAGGTTGTAGGTTCAAACCGCGATCAGTGAAACGCTGTCAAATATGACAGCGATATTTGACGATGTTTCAGCTGATCGCAATCGCCATCGTCTAGATGTGCGTTGGCCTTAAGTATCTAAGCATCGTAACTTTCGCATTTGTAATATTCTTCGTCTTCCTATCGTGTCACTGATTATACCGAGCCAAGTGTGGTGAAAGGATTTTAAGTGCGCCTCAAAGAGGTTTCTTTCGTAATATTAGTAGGATGAAATATAAGCCTCCTGTACCCGAAGTCCGAGTTTTGCTACCACATTTCGTTACCAAATGTTGTTTTCGTTTCGCCTGCGTGTCTCTGTCTTTTGTAGGAAGAAAAAATGAGACAGAAAAAATACGTTACGTTAGAGTTGCTGTGTCATCATTTTTCCAGGCAAAAGAGAGAGATACGTAGGCGAAACGAAAACATCATTTGGTAACGAAATGTTGTAAATGCACTGGGACTTTGGGTACGGTTATGTATTGTTATGGTTGGTAGCTGGTGATGGAGGCGGTTCCCCTGGTGGTGGCGGGGCACAGCCAGGAGGTGGAGTGCCTCGTGTCAGACGGCGAGCTGGTCGTCAGCTCGTGCCTGCAGGGCAGCGTGCGCGTCTGGGACTCGCATAACGGAGACCTCATCACCAACATCGACCGAGGCGCGTAAGTAACCTTTTATTGGGTCCGGTTCATTATTATGTTCCCTGTCCCAAACAAAAGAAAGAAAGAGGATAAAACGCCTTTGATTTCATTGAAAAAAAAAAAAACAATTTCCTCTAAATACCTCGGGAATCGATTCTTTCGACCCTCGGTTAGCAATCGACTATTTTGTTTTTGATGAATCTAGTAGGCGAGTAATCAGGCCTAAGCCTCCAATGTAGATTATTATACTAGACAGTATCAGGGGCAACTGGTAGCTCACGCCTCTTTTTATGGCCTCTAAAAATAGAAAACAATATATTTTCAGTTCTCCATAAAATGATGATAAAGTAAAAACATTTTGCTCGTGTTTTGATATTATGACAATTAAACAACGTTTTTGTTTCAGGTTTTTCAAGTTGCAGAAAGAGCTATATGACAAAGTTAGTTCTAAGAAGAACACCCAAGTGCCTGTGAATGGTGTGTATTACTAAAAGTGCACTAACCGTCAATTATTGCTATTTCGTGACTGTTTAGAAATTGTTTTGATTTGCAGATTCTAACTCTCCACCAGTTTCTGCTAAGAAGAATGAGGTAAGTAAAAATATGACGCTGCTATTATGAAAAAGAAGTGTAGTTTAATGCCCGTAGCACACCTCCGCTGCGGAACCGAAAACCGAAACTACCTGTTCTAACGCGTAGATTAGACTATATTCCATCTCTTTCTACGCGCGGTTTCGTCGATCAGCTCCGACGTCAGTCACACTTCCGCGTTCGTTTTTTTTTCACTTTATCACCAAACCAAATATCGTTGAAAGTTTGCATAGTAATCTACATCATATATATTTTTTTGTTTTATCATTCTCTTATTAACACTCAGTTGCAGAAACGTACTTTAATTTTTAATGTCGACTTTAAATGCTAATCTTTCCTTAAACAGTTGCACAAAAGAAAATTTTAGCAGTTTTTAATGTCCCATTACGTTCTAACTAATGAAACGTCAAACTAGCCATTATCACGGATTTTGCGTTGCACGTAACGACATTAGCACCTAATGAGCATTAGTTTTGACAGTACATGATTAAAATTTTAATGGGCCAAAAATCATCCATTAGTTGTCCATCAGCGCATTATTTAATTATTTTCATCAGTGTTTCAGTGCATTTCTGTGATCAAATATGTCTTTATCAAGTCTTTCATCATTGTCTGACGCAGAAGAAGGTTCTGTTTCACGTCGCCGCCACATTCCAGACCGTGTGGATTTATTTTCAAAACATGACGGAGAGGAATTTCGTGTCAGATACAGAATTTCTAAGAATGCAGTTCTTCAAATTACTAACATTCTTAATTTAGAACCAGTGACCCAAAGAAATAAAGCCATTGATGGCCGGACACAGCTATTGATTTGTTTGAGGTTCTTTGCTACAGGATCTTTCCAGCAAGTGCTAGGTGACCTTATCAACATACACAAATCAACAGTTTGTCGAATCGTTCAAAAAGTGACTCATGAACTGGCAAAATTGAGCACTATGTATATTAAAGTGCCAGATAGGGAAGAGCTTCGTTGTGGAAGAGTTGCAGAAGGCTTTTATGAAATTGAAGGATTCCCACGGGTTGCAGGAGCTTTGGACTGTACACATGTTAAGATAATTAGTAGAGGAGGTGCATTATCTGAACTGTATTGGTGCAGGAAAGGATTTTTTTCAATAAATGTTCAAGTGGTATGTGATGCATCTCTCAAAATTAGAGACATCATTGCTCGCTGGCCTGGATCTGTTCATGACTGCACAATTTTCAATAACTCCCATTTGTGTGCAGAATTTGAAATGGGCAGATATAGAAATTACCATTTATTGGGGGACAGTGGATACTACAACAAAAACTTTTTGCTAACCCCGTTTTTATAAACTCGGTCAAACGCCAGAAGAGGCCTATAATAAAAGTCATATTGCGACTCGAAATACTGTAGAGAGATGCTTTGGAGTGTGGAAACGACGCTGCCCATGCTTGGAAAAAGGAATCACCTTAATAAAACAACTACAGTTCTTCAGGTCATAGTGGCAAGTGCAGTGCTGCACAATATTTTGTATTGAGTTGGATGAGGTGGAACCCCCAAATGATATAGAATTCTACCCCGAGACAGATTACAGATCATCACTCACTCTTTTCGTTCGTTTCTGTTATTTCCTAATGGCAGCTTTGTTTAATGTCGTCTTTACATAAAGGATCATTAGCAAACCTTAATGTTACTACCAAAACTTTTGTGCAACAACTTTAAAATAATTATTTCATTAGCAATAATGCAGCATTTAAGTAATGACGTGTTAATGGAGAGCTTTGTGCAACTGAGTGTAGAAGTTAGAGGGGGGGAGACTTTTTACCACTTCGGAAGTGTCTCTCGCGCAAACTATTCAGTTTAGAAAAAAACGATATTAGAAACCTCAACATCATTTTTAAAGACCTATTCATAGATAACCCACACGTATGGGTTTGATGAAAAAAAAATTTTTGAGTTTCAGTTTTAAGTATGGGGACCCCCCATTTTTTTTGTTTTTTTTTCTACTTGTGTGTAAAAATCTTAATGCGTTTCACAGAATACATCTACTCGCCAAGTTTAATCAGTCTAGCTCTTATAGTTTCGGAGAAAAATGGCCATGACATACGGACGGACAGACAGACATGACGAATCTATAAGGGTTCCGTTTTAGCCATTTGGCTACGGAACCCTAAAAATGAATTGCTGTTCGTTAGTCTCGCTAAAACTCGAGAACGGCTGGACCGATTTGGCTGATTTTGGTCTTGAATGATTTGTGGAGGTCCGGAGAAGGTTTAAAAGGTGAATAAATTATGTTTTTTTTTTCAACGGGAACGGTAACGGGGCGAGCGAAGCCTCGGGCGGTCGCTAGTTTATAATAAATAAATATTTTGGAGAATTCATACAACACTTTCGAGCCCCGAACCAGATAGCTGATATAACACTTATTTACTTTTTTTGTTAATAGTACATAATTATCTACTTAGGCTACAAATACAATATTCCACCCAAACCGAGAACAAGAAACATACAAATATTTGTTCTTGGTGGGGATAGAACCCACGACCTACGGCGTAGTAGATACTACCAACTGAGTTGAGAGGCCAGTAGAAAAATAGTTGTATTCGTATTCCAGATGCAACATATCCACCGTCTTCGGAAAGGCCTTGGGAACCACCTGAGTGGGCTTCGGTTCAGGCCCTCCGTCAGGGAGAGTACTGGCCACCTCTCCGTCGCTGAAACCACTAAATACGACTTCGCTAAGAGTTACAGGTACTGGATCTCAACCTGATCATTCAATACAATGTTTAAAAAAGAAAGAAAACTTAATTATTTGTTTGTATACTGCCTGTATACAAACAAAAATAAATAAAAATAATAAACATAAATTTTGTGGTCAAAAAAATTTATTTTTATTTTTTTAGACATAAAAGTTAGACAAAAGAGCTTACGGCCCACCTGATGGTAAGCGGTCACCGTCGCCCTTAGACACCAACAACATCAAGGGTGCTGTCGTTGCGTTGGCTACTCTGGAGGAATTTTTTAACGTTTTTCTTGAAGCTATTTATGTTGTAATTAAGAGGGAACACCTCTGGTGGTAGCTCATTCCACAATTTATGGGTATGAGGAAGAAACGATTTCGTGAAGCGAGCTGTACGAGAAACCCATGGCTTCAAAATATGTGGATCAGCAAAATCCTCACGTTTTATAAAAATAGTTGTTTTTATAAAACCTTTATAATCTTATTTAGAAAGCTATAAGAATGTAAATCAATATGTTTTCAGAGACCTATACTGCAGCGAGACACCTGAAATTTACGATTGCGAGACCAAAGAAAACGTAGACTCAAACAACACAAACTACAGCTCCAAAGACGAAGATATTCAATACTTCAAAACAAAACACGAGAAAGTAAATAACGTGGGTGATACGAACGGCGATGTGGAATACCCCGAGAGGTTAGACTGGGACGGGCAGGCAGTCAAGGAATCTCCAGTGTGGTGTATGGACTTCTGTAATGATCTTATTATACTTGGCTGCGCGGATGGACGCCTGGAGATGTGGGAAGCAAGCTCGGGCAAGTTTATAGTGAGTGCTACTACAATCTCTTTTTGATTTTACAAAATACAGTTGTTAAAATAAATTACTATAGATAAACTAAATGCCGCCAGCGTCTGGCACTGTGAAGGAAACCATCGTCTGGCATGACTTGGTTCATCGCCCGTTTTTGGTAGGACGTTGACTTATGGGACACCCTGTATACATTTGTGTGGTGAACATAAATGTTTGTTCTCTGTCTGGGTGTTATATTGTATTCTAAGTATGTATTTACAAAAAATATATAATATTAGTATTATATCAGCTATTTGGTTCCCATAGTACAAGCTCTGTTTAGTTTGGGGCTAGATAGTGTTGTGTGGATAATTGTATAACTGTAAAAAGAGGGGTTTACTCGACGCTCAAGCTGTTTGTTCAGGGCGAGGGAATTTCTCACCAAAAAAGAATTGCAGTGTGTATGGAGGAACTGCGAGTACCGCAACCGGTCGGCGATGGGGGTGACGCACGTCCGGGCGCTGTCCGGCGGGCGGCGGCTGTGCTGCGCCTCGCTCGGCGGCCAGCTGGCCCTGCTGCGGCTGGAGGCCGTCAGCGCGCGGACCGGCGCCCGCGTCGACTGGCGCTTCAGCACCGCGCAGCGCAGGAGTAAGTACCGCGACAACCATACCATACATAGCGTACATTGTGAGCGTAATAGTGTGTTCTGTGCCCAGTTTTGTATGTATTATTACCTTCTTAGGTAGCCTGCCTGCTTTCAGTTGTCCGTTCTGTGTGTTTTGTTTGTTTTATTTGTCTTCATCATGACAATGCCAATCATCATGTATACGCCACGCCAACTCATTCATGAAGGTACTGCTCGCCAAACTGCGGAGCAGCGCCAACATCAAGTCAAAGGGTAGTTAGGGTAAAGAGGCGAAACGATAACAACATTTTCGTCTATAAAGTGGGACTTTATAGACAACATTTCGTCTATAAAGTCCTACTTTATAGACGTTTGTGGTTTCCGCAAAAGATTGCTTGACACGTGTTGCTCGAACTTTTTTATGTTCTACAACACGCCGGTTTCCTCACGATGTTTTCCTTCACTGTTTTGAGAGTACTGCCATAGTGCACATAAATTTTGCGACAGGTAAATTGGTACACGACTGGATTTGAACCCACGACCTTCGGATCGGTAGGCGGGGCCGCTACCACTAGACCACCAGTGCTCTTTACCAGTTGGTCGGGCTATGTTTAGTTAGTAAAGGCCTGCGCACACCTAGTTCGCTAGCGGTAGCGATCAGTAAAACGCTGTCAAATTTGACAGCGATATTTGACAGCGTTTCAGGCCTCGGCCTCGAATTCAGCGGGCAGCGGGGTGGGGGGATCCATTTGATGTTACGCATAAGAATCCCGCCGCTCCCGCGCCGCCGCCGCTGCCGCCCCGCTGCCCGCTAGGCCGCAATGATCGCTACCGCCAGCTGCCTAGGTGTGTTCGGGCCTCAATGCGCGCTCGTGAATAATCTAATAAAGTATAGTCGGCGTGTGATCCTCAGCGCACAAACGCACCGGGTCCGCGGGCTCGCTGCGGACCGCGGCCGAGGCGCCGCCGCTGCCTTCCTGCGCCTACCAGTCGCACCTCAGCGACGCCGATGGTAACAACACAACATACACATACTTTATTAAACAGTAACGGCCTGTCCCGTCTGTCTAAGCCAGGCCGCACACCGGCGCCACAAAAAACCGAACGTGTTCGATCTTGAATTCGTGTAGCGCGGACAACGTCTCGCCACAAAGTGCGCCCGCTACAAATGTTTCCTCAGTGTGCGTGCTCACGTACAGATATATGGGGGTGTTAAATGTGTCGCGTTTCAAATGTGGCGCCACAATTATCGAGATACAAGTGTATGCCTGGTGTGCGGCCTGCCTTATAAGTCGTTGGAGCCGGCTGCACGCACGAAAAAACATGACTCATGCGGCGTTACCTCGCTCTGAGGCGTTCCATTTAAGGCTTGAAGTGCAAGCGAGAGCGCGGAACGAGCGACAAAGAGGCACAATCGGCTTCCGCGTTCGGCAGCGTTCGACATCTGTGTATTATTCATAGGAAGTTGTCACGTTCAACTATCGTCAGTAAACCGACTTTACAGACAACCGGTTTTTTAAACACATAATAGCCTATTTTGTTCCACTGCTGGGCAAAGGTCTCCCCCAAAGACTTCCACTTATCTCTCTCTCGAGCTTCCTATCACCATCTCCTCTCAAAGAAAAAAATATATAGCCTATGTTACTCAGGGTGAATGTAGCTTTCCAACGGTGAAAAGTTTTTTGAAATCGTCACAGCGGTTTTTGAGTTTATTAATTACAAACAAAAATACAAATCTTTTCTCCTTATAATATTAAAAAATAAACAGACCTTTGCATCTATTGTAGATGATTTATATAGCGTCAGGGGCAACTGCTGATTACACAAGCCCTATTTGTGGGACGCTATAGTCGCCTGGGACAGGATTTTAGATGGAATAGGCCCAGCACCAGATTATAAAAAATCGCTTTTCAAGCTTCAGGGCATTTTTTTTACTTATATTTCCTACTGCTGAATGAAGGCACCCACAAAGACTTCCACTTACCTCTCGAGCCTCCTTTGGCGCATTAGTTCGGAAAGTTATCTTCACTCCTATTATAATTATTTTTGATTTGTAAAAGAAAAAAACGGTAGGAACCGAGCCGTAGTTTGTGGCCTGTTCTTCTAGGCTTGGTCGCGTGGAACTGGCACCTAGACTCACTTAGCTTTAAGACGTTTCAAAGTGGTCCTTGAGTTCAATTTCAATTTCAATTAGCCTTTATTAACAACCTTATAAACTATGACATTTTAGACTATACTTAATTTAAACAACAAAGTGTATCTAATAAAAAATCTTATAATCTACCTATCTAAACTAGTTTTAATTTTATAAAATTAGTACTAATGTGTGGTCCTTGAGTTACTACTGAATAAAGACGACTTTGACTTTAAGTTCACGGGAATAAAGTGGCTCTGAACTCGAAGTCGGAGTTTTGCTACCACATTTCGTTACCAAATGTTGTTTTTGTTTCGCCTTTTTGTCTCTCTCTATTGTATGGAGAAAATATGAGACGGCAAAAATACGTTACGTAGTTAGAGTTGTTGTCTCATCTTTTCTCTATACAATAGATAGAGACAAATAGGCAAAACGAAAACAACATTTGGTAACGAAATGTTGTAAATGCACTGGGACTTCGGGCTCTGGTTTTGATATTGTTCGTGTATGATTACAGAAGTGGTGTGCGTGAGAGTGGCCCAGTGCAGAGCGCACCAGCAGCCGATAACGGAGATGCAATGCGAAGGAGGACGCATCCTCACCGGCGGACAAGACCATGTGCTTAAGGTCACTCACCTCACCTCCCCCCTCTATCCCCCTGTTATATTGTATTCTAAGGCCTCTATCAGATACACTGAGTCATAGATTTTTGTCAATCTTCAATGGAGAACTGTCAATAAATCCCACAGTTCATCCATGTTTTCTTTGGTCTACCTCTGCTCATATATCGACCCTTCTGTGGTGCGGTGGGCGAATGTCCACCTGCAACGCAAGAGGTTGCGGGTTCGATTCCCGCCTTGGAACAAATATTTGTACGATCTGCAGGTATTTGTTCCGGGTGTTCTGGTCGTTTTCTATATTATAATAAAAAAATGTATTGTATTATGTATATCAGTTATCTAGCACCCATAACACAAGCTCTGCTTAGATTGGGGCTAGATAATGTTGTGTGAATTGTCCAGCATTATTATTATATCCATCCATGGCTTTCATCCCTCCACCAGCCTCCTCCTCAATTTGTCCGGCGCTACTTTCAAACTTCCCCTGATATACTCATTCCGTATCCTATCCATTCTTGTCACTCTTCACATAGAGCGCTGGTGGCCTAGTGGTAGCGGCCCCGCCTTCCGATTTTAAGGTCGTGGGTTCAAACGGCGCAGAAGGCAGAGCTGAGAAGCCAGTCAATAGTTGATAGTTTTAAGCGATGTTTTATAATGCAGGTGAAATATATACATGCATTAAATCACGCCTCATTCCCATGGGGGTAGGCAGAGATCACTGATTTCCACTTGTTACGATCCTGACACACCTCTTTCTTATTTTTTTTAGGTGAAATATATTTTCCATATTTCATATTTTATAACATCATCATCATCATCATTTTCAGCCCGAAGAAGTCCACTGTTGGACATAGGCCTCCCCTACACATTTCCAGGAAGAACGATTCTGAGCCTTTTCCATCCATCGACTTCCCGCGATCTTAACAATGTCGTCGGTCCATCTGGTGGGTGGGCGCCCTACGCTTCGTCTTCCGGTTCGTGGTCGCCATTCGAGAACCTTCATTCCCCAACGGTTGCCAGTTCTTCTAGCTATATGGCCTGCCCGTTGCCACTTCAACTTACTAACTCTACGAGCTATGTGACCTTGGTTCTTCTACGGATATCCTCATTTCTGATTCTATGACCCAGCATAGCTCTCTCCATAGCTCGTTGCGCGACTTTGAGCTTGTGCACAAGGCCTTGGTGGTTGTATAAAGGCTGGTTTACACTTTGATTAGTGCGAGTAGTGTCCAATTCACTGCGAGTGTCTTCGGTCCACTTTACCAATTTTTACAACAACAAGCGTCCGACGCTACACACTAAACGCTAAATACTCCTGTCCAGAACACGCTTCTATTCACTTTACTACACAGCCCACTAATCACTTGCACTAATCAGTCGCTGTCCACACCTAGTCACTAAGCACCTGCACTAATCCCCTGCACTCGCACTAATCAAAGTGTAAACCAGCCTTTATATAAACTTGTTTATTTGGTTTAGGTGTTTTCGAGCTCGGACCTGAATGGCCTGTTGACGCTGCACGGCCACTGCGGACCGATCACGAGCAGTTTCATCGACCACACCGCGCCAACTATCGCTGGTAGCGGCTCGCAAGACGGCCTGCTTTGCGTCTGGGACTTACATACGGGTAACTATTCAATTCAATACACGTTTATTCAATACGATACAAGAATCACTTTGAAACGTCTTAAAGCTAGGTGAGTCTAGGCGCCAGTTTCACGCGACCAAGCCTAGAAGAACAGGCAACAAACTACGGCTCGGTTCCTACCGTTCTTTTATATGATCCTTTTACAAATCAAAAATAGTCTAAAATAATAGCAGTGAAGTTCCAGTGTGTCCTATCTTTTTTATATTCCTTCTCCGACTTATCAAACCCTCTTTTGAAGCTGGAAACACATGCGGTGTTTCCAAATATAAATTTTGAAATTCCACTATATAGTATACTACGAAATGTCGGTTTAATATGATGTTTTCGTTGCTTGGTTTGCATTGGTGCACGACTGGGCTTGAACCCGCTACATTATATTGTTTCGGCAGGTGCATGCGTGTACAGTATGCAGGCTCACGACGGTGCGGTGACGTCACTCGCGTACACAGCTTCGTACGTAGTGTCTGCGGGCGCGGACGAACGCCTCTGCATATGGGACCGCTTTCAAGGACACATGCTCAACTCCATACACATTGTGAGTATCTAGGCAAAAAGGCTAAGATAATAAGCATTTATTTAGATGGCATGGATCACTTCGGGACGTCTATAAACTAGGTGAATCAGTACTAGTCTATAGTTTTTTTTTTTTATTTATTTATTGAGTTTTTAGTGTTTACTACACTTAAGGAAAATCACAAAGATTTTTATAATGTCCTAAAAGTTAAGGGCCGAGCGGGATTTGAACCCGTGACCTTCCCCTTGGTTCGCAGCTGCGCTGACCACTGCGCCATCGGATCCTAATCACACTCGACGAATAACTCTTAGGGACTGTTCGGCACTAACGCGTCCGGCAGGTAAGTAGTTGACTGTAACGTCAAACCTGTAGATGGAGCCACGGTCGCGTTAGTGTCTAATCGATAAGTAATGCACAATCAGTGAAAACATAGCATAGGCCACGGTAGATCATGACCTGGGGGAAGATTTTTATTTTATTTATTTATTTATACACATTGCTCTATCTTTACAGGTGTACCCTAATACGATAGCGCAGCCATCATCCTCCAAATTTCAGATTATACAATAATTATACAATCACAAACAGTTAATAAATAATAAAAATAATCACAATAAAACACGCCGAATCCTGAGTATCAATAAGTAAACAAAACAAAACAAATATAAGCAATATACATTTAAATTTATACAAATTATTACTCTAGGATGAATAAAGAAGCTTTTACGAATTCGCTCAAAGAACATTGAAATATGTCAATATTTTCTGCTACTAGATTCAGTGAGGTGTTCAGATGTTCTTGAGGTGGTATAAAGTCAGGAGGAGGGGGGAATAAATGATTGACTATTGTTTCAGGGTCTGAACTACATGAGTAAGATGCTGCCGCTGACGCATACACTGCTGGTGATGGGCGACCGCAGCGGACTCACAGCGTACGATCTCAGCAGCGGTGACGTCATACGGCGAGTGCTGCTAGGTCGGTATTCATATCTCAAACTCAAACTCAATAAAATTGTATTCAATACGATGCAAGAATCACTTTGAAACGTCTTAAAGCTAGGTGAGTCTAGGTGCCAGTTCCACGCGACCAAGCCTAGAAGAACAGACAACAAACTACGACTCGGTTCCTACCGTGTTTTTATATGATCCTTTTACAAATCAAAAATAGTCTAAAATAATAGCAGTGAAGTTCCAGTGTGGTGTACTCATCTAAACACTGCACCGCTGCATAGGTGTGCAACGTTATATTAATAGGCCTTCACTAACCCCACGAGTGTGGTCGATGAGCTATGAGATATACAGGAAGTCCCATAAGTCAATGTCCAGCCGAAAACGGGCGAGAGAGACTTGGCCCATCGCGCGTTTTCGGCTGGACGGATTGACTTATGGGACAACCTGTATAACGTAAATAAAATGTCGTGCGTTGTTGGGGCGGATCGCTAGTCATTTGTAAAACTCTAATGGCCTTACTTATAAAAATATGACAAAAGATAAACATTGCCTAAACTATTGCCATCTCTTACCACTGGATAATGACTAACAGTGACAAGGCTAACTTTAAGCAATGATTAAATTTAAGTTGTGTTTATAAGTATAGCTGTAAGTATACTTTTGGAGGAGCACTGGTGGCCTAGTGGTAGTGGCCCCGCTTTCAGATCCGAAGGTCGTGGGTTCAAATCCACTAGTGTACCAATGAGTTTTTCTGTCGAAAAATTTATGTGCACTATGCCAGTACTCTCAAAACGGTGAAGGAAAACATCGTAAGCAAACCGGCGTGTTGTAGAACCTAAAAAAGTTCGAGCAACACGTGTCAAGGGTCACGCAAAAAGGGCCCACCAGCGGCCTACTTGCGGAAAAACCTGCCCGCACATGAAGTGCGGATCATAAACTTGCCAACTTGCCAAGTATGCTTTTTGTTTCCAGGCCAAAGCGACGGCTGCATTCTCGTCCGGCAAATCCTGCCTCTGAAAGACGCGATAGTGTGTGACTATGCCAACCAATTGAGAATAGTGCGATTCCCATTAGTCTCCAAACTGTCTAACATGAAAAGTGATTGAAAATTAGTGTTTTGTATGCGTTTACAATTTTTATGAATGACGACAATGTTTCGACGTAGTTGTACTCGTTTGTTCCGTTGAACAAAGGTTGTTCTATCTGTGGGCGTGTCTTCTCATGATAGAAACGGATTATGAAAACTTTTTAAAAGTAATATCTCGCCCAAGTCTAAGATGAATATATTCTAATATATCTAACTAAACAGTCATAGACAGGTTATATCAGTTCATCTCGTAATGTAATAATGTTTAGATATTTATAATAATAATTATTATTAATAAATATGGTTATTTACAAAAACTATTATTATACAACATGAAATAATTAAAAAGAAAATATAAAAATTACATTTTATAAGAAACTAGAAAATTTTATAATGAACTCTGTTTTCCACCTGAAAGTATTACAGGTAGAAAACAGAGTTCAGATCACCGACCGCAGGCAATGTGCCCAAAAGGCTGGCAACGTTACCTCTTTGAATAGCTAAGCTAATTCTTTGCCCGAGGTAAGCGCCAGCCCTTTGGTCACCAGTCTCATAAATATTATAATTAAGGTTCCCTTAAAAACTTATTTTACCATTTATTTTAAAATTGTACATTTAAATAACTCTTTTTATATTGGTCGTTATTTATATTTTATCCCATAAATGGTATAATCTGTTTGCATGGAAATCGAAAAACCTTAAGCAGGTTTTATATTGATATTTGATGAAGTATCAGAGTGAATATAAGACTTGACGAGGAACTATTATGTATTATGATTAAAACTCTTCAAATTTCTTTAATTTAACTACTAGTTCGTATGTTACTTTACATGTAAGAATGACTTTCAGAAAAAATATGAAAAGTTAAGTATTCATTATTCTGTTCTATCAAAAATTCGTTCAGAAATTCCAACTCGTAACGATATTTCTGCATCTTAATCTGTGTCTTATTCATGATTAAATGGAAGTTTGTAAAAACATTTGAAGAGCGTGTATATTAACTAGTTGGTAGTTAATGTAGACATACATTTTTAAATATTATTGACAAATTTATTGGATCATTTTGACTAGAATAATGTGTTAGGTTACCCTCAGTTTTATTTATAATATTTTAAGCATATTGTGAACGAAACACTTCTAGTCCTAACTAAAATAGTTATTATAATGATAATGTGATTTACTTTGCACTTAACATTCGTTATTTTTATATGGAATTTAATTTAAAACAACACTTAAAAGTAAAAGCCTATAAGTAATTCCTAATCCAATCAGGTTTCCACAACAAATAACATAGGACCACTAAACCCATAATCTCTCGACTGGCCTTTCAGCTCAGTTGGTCCCCACCGAAAACAAGTATTTGTGTGGTGAACACAGATGTTTGTTCTGTCTGGGTGTTATATTGTATTGCAAATGTGTTTTTACAAAATAATTATCAGCTATCTGGTTCCCATCGTACAAGTTCTGTTTAATTTGGGGCTAGATAATGTTGTGTGGATTGTCCATTATTTACTAATTAATCCTGTAACTTTCGTACTATCTAATGACGTTCATTCATTTACCATTGAAGGTTCACATTTTTCGATAAAACTGATGCTTATAAATGTTATATCAGTGTACACGGCTGTACTTCTTTATTCTTATAGAACATATTCATATGATATATAAATAAAGCTACAATAATGACTGACAAATATTGGTGTCAGCAATGGGCGCTTTTATAATGAAACTAGCTGATACCCGCGACTTCGTCCGCGTGGATATTTGAGTTCGTTTTTTTTAGTTTGATATGACCAACTGCTAGTTACCATAGATTTTAGCTTGTACTTTAGAGTGTATTTGAATTTTAAGGTGAGTGCTGTTGGAGCCGATTTTTTTCAACAGTGTTTAGTTTAAGTATGATAGATGTTCCCCGCTATTTTGTCGTAGTGGTTATCATCGGTTTGTTTGTGAACCTTTGTGTGTAATTGAACCTGGTGCCAGATGATGCGGTAGCTGAATTTTTTTTAATGTTTTTTTTTGCATATTTTGTAAAGCTATTTTTTGTGATTTTATGTTATATTAGTGGCTAATTTGGAGTTTCGTATGCGTGTTGGTGTATAATCGAATCAGATTTTTTTATTTTGACATGACCAACTTCTGGTTACTATAGTTTTGAGCTTGTACTTTAGAAATTATTTGAATTTGAAGGCGAGTGCTGTTGTAGCCGATTTTTTCAGCTATGTTTAGTTTTGGTATGATAGGTGCTCCCCGCGATTTTGTCTTAGTGGTTATCATAGGGTTTTTTGTAAACCTTTGTGTGTATTCAAACCTGGTGACAGATGTTGCGGTAGCTGAATTTTTTTTAATGTTTTTTTGCGTATTTTGTAAAGCTCTTTTTCGTGATTTTGTTTTAGTGGCTAATTTGGGCTATTGTATTCGTTGGTGTATAATCGAATCTCGTTTTTTTTGTTTGACATGATATAATGTAATTTACCATTGTTTTGAGCTTGTACTTTAGAGTGTATTTGAATTTGAAGGCGAGTGCTGTTGTAGCCGATTTTTTTCAGCGGTGTTTAGTTTAAGTATGATAGACGATTTCCGCGATTTTGTCTTGGTGGTTATCATTGTTTTTTTTGTAAACATTTGTGTGTATTAAAACCTGCGGACACATGCTGCGGTAGCTGAAATTTTTTTAATGTTTTTTTTTTGCGTTTTTTTTAAAGCTCTTTTCTGTGATTTTGTTTTAGTGGCTAATTTGGGCTATCGTATTCGTTGGTGTATAATCGAATTTGGTTTTTTTTAGTTTGACATGATATAATGCAAGTTACCATTGTTTTTAGCTTGTACTTTAGAGTGTATTTGAATTTGAAGGCGAGTATTGTTGTAGCCGATTTTTTTCAGCGGTGTTTAGTTTAAGTATGATAGATGATTCCCGCGATTTTGTCTTGGTGGTTATCATCGGTTTTTTTGTAAACGTTTGTGTGTATTAAAACCTGGTGACAGATGCTGCGGTAGCTGAAATTTTTTTAATGTTTTTTTTTGCGTATTTTGTAAAGCTATTTTTTGTGATTTTATGCTATATTAGTGGCTAATTTGGGGTTTCGTAGGCATGTTGGTATACAACGTGTACCAAAATATGTGTACTATCCTGAAGGGGGGTGAATTTCCACCCCCCGGGGAACAACTTTTGTTCAACGACTTTTCGAACTTAGATTGGTATCTCTGAAAAAAGCTGCAACGAAGTTTCAACATGAACAGCTGACTTTATACAAAGTGACAACCCTAAACTCAGCTACAGAGATAGTAGGTAGTAGTAGTAGACCTACAGAGGTAGTAGGTCAAGGGGTCAAGGGGTTACAAGGATAGGGTTGTCAATTTAATTAGGCATTATGAAATTAAATATTTTTGTATGGGAAACTGAAAATAGGAATTTTTAATTATCTCCCCCCCACAACTGATCACCATTGTGGTCTGAAACCCCCCACCTTCGCATAGTACACATATTTAGATACACCTTGTATAATCGAATCAGATTTTTTTAATTTGACATGACCAGCTGGTTACCATAGTTTTGAGCATGTACCTTAGCCGTTTTTTGAAGCGGTGTTTTGGCATGATAAGTGTTTTCCGCGATTTTGTCTTAGTGGTTACGGTGGGCTTTATGTAAACTTTTGTGTGTATTTAAATTTGGTGACAGATGCTGCGGTAGCAGATTTTTTCTACTGTTTTTTTGCGTATTTTGTATAACATTTTTTTGAGATTTTTTTTCAAACTGTTTTTCCCTATTTTCTTCTTTTGGGGAAAGAGTTTTCCTATTTTCTTTCATAGTGCACCTTTGCTCTATAAGACCAACACATCTTCCAAGTTTCATGCTTCTAGGATTAATGGTTTAGGCTGTGCGTTGATTTTTCTTTAAACCATTTTGTTTAAGTACGATAGATGATTCCCGTGATTTGTCTTGGTGGTTATCATCGGTTTTTTTGTAAACATTTGTGTGTATTAAAACCTGGTGACAAATGCTGCGGTAGCCGAAAATTTTTTTATGATTTTTTTTTGCGTATTTTGTAAAGCTATTTTTTGTGATTTTTTTGTTATATTAGTGGCTTATTTGGGGTTTCGTATGCGTGTTGGTGTATAATCGAATCAGATTTTTACTTTGACATGACCAACTGCTGGTTACCATAGTTTTGAGCATGTACTTTAGAGTGTATTTGAATTTGAAGGCAGGTGCTGTTGTAGCCGATTTTTTTCAGCGGTGTTTAGTTTAAGTATGATAGATGATTCCCGCAATTTTGTCTAAGTGGTTATCATCAGTTTTTTTGTAAACCTTTGTGTGTATTAAAACCTGGTGACAAATGCTGCGGTAGCTGAAATTTTTTTCATGTTTTTTTTTTGCGTATTTTGTAAAGCTTTTTTTTGTGATTTTATGTTATATTAGTGGCTAATTTGGGGTTTCGTATGCGTGTTGGTATATAATCGAATCAGATTTTTAATTTGACATGACCAACTGCTGGTTATCATAGTTTTGAGCATGTACTTTAGAGTGTATTTGAATTTGAAGGCAGGTGCTGTTGTAGCCGATTTTTTTCAGCGGTGTTTAGTTTAAGTATGATAGATGATTCCCGCAATTTTGTCTAAGTGGTTATCATTGGTTTTTTTGTAAACCTTTGTGTGTATTCAAACCTGGTGACAGATGCTGCGGTAGCTGAAAATTTTTTAATGGTTTTTTTTGCGTATTTTGTAAAGCAATTTCTTGTGATTTTATGTTATATTAGTGGCTAATTTAGGGTTTCGTCTGCGTGTTGGTGTATAATCGAATCAGATTTTTTTAATTTGAGATGACCAGATGGTTACCATAGTTTTGAGCATGTACTTTAGCCGTTTTTGAAGCGGTGCGGTGTTTAGTTTCATAGTTTCGGTATGATAGGTGTTTTCCGCGATTTTGTCTTAGTCGTTACGGTGGGGTTTATGTAAACTTTTGTGTGTATTCAAATTTGGTGACAGATGCTGCGGTAGCAGATTTTTTTTACTGTTTTTTTGCGTATTTTGTAAAGCAATTTTTTTGTGAATTTTCATGAAACTTTTTTCCTTTTTTTTCTTCTTTTAGGGAAATAATTTTCCGATTTTCTTTCTTAATGCATCTTTGCTCTATAAGAGCAACACATCTTCCAAGTTTCATGCTTTTAGGACTAATGGTTTAGGCTGTGCGTTGATTTTTCTTTCAACGATTTTTCCCCTTTTTCTCCTCTTCGGGAAATAATTTTCCAATTTCTTTTCTTAGTACACCTCTACGTTATAAGAGGAACATACCCTCCAAGTTTCATGCTTCTAGGACTAATGGTTTAGGCTGTGCGTTGATTTTTCTTTAAACCATTTTTCCCCTTTTTCTCCTCTTCGGGAAATAATTTTCCAATTTCCTTTCTTAGTACACCTCTACGTTATAAGAGGAACATACCCTCCAAGTTTCATGCTTCTAGGACTAACGGTTTAGGCTGTGCGTTGATTGTCAGTCAGTCAGTCAGTCAGTCAGTCAGTCAGTCAGTCAGTCAGTAACGAAAGAGTTTTATATATTTAGATGAAGGCTAAGGCACGACACGCATAAAACATCAAAATAAGGAAGCTAAATGTACGAAATTGTATGCAGACACTTTGAATGCAAAAAAATTGTGATGAAAACTACATAAATGTTTGGTATTCTCAGGTTACATAAAAATCTGTGTAAAATGTGTGTAGTGTATACTATCGGTATGATTCAAATCAGTGTAATAGGTGCGTGTGTAGTGTAAACTACGGTACCTATGATTCAAATCGATCTGTTTTTGTATTATGGATTGAAAGCTGGTTTAGTAGATTTAAGGATGTTATTGGTATTTATTACGTAGAACGTTGGCATGGAATGGTTGTTTTGTAACAAAAGTGTCAGAGCCAGTTAGACTGATTTGCTGTATAAAAAATATACCTACATCGCACAAATTAGTGTTTGTTCTTGTGGTAAATACGAGGCCGAGACGTCGACATCCTATTTGCAAACCTCCGCCTCCTAGCAGGAGTATCCACGGCAAACATCAAATAGGTACTTATCAAGCACACAAATATGTAGCTCATGCTTCCTCACTCATTAACACTTCACACGACACGCCTCACTCGTATCGGATGCAGGTATCAAAATTGAACAAACTGATTCTTAAAACACGAAATATTGTCTGGGTACACTGACCCTACAGAAACTATGCAGAATACAGTTTCTTGCCCCACCTACTGATAGGATGAAGTTGGGCGTTTGTTTACTCACACCTACATTTAACTCTGTAGCACAACATTATTAAATTTATTATCAACAATGCACACGACGCACACACTACACTACACATTCACTTATTTTTCAACTTTTGATTTTAAATTTAATTTTTCTTAACTAAGAAGGTATTTTATTTACTACCAACCAAATTTTGCATGCTAGTTAAGTAACCTGATATGATACCTGTTTAAATTAGTTCGCCCAGCATAACTTTAGAAAGATAATATATTATTGCTGTTTTTGTACCTACCTACTTACTTTATTGCTTACCATAATGTAGATTCGAATTGGTTAATGTATAAAATACATCGAAAAGGTTAAGATAAACAATATTGTAACTGTGAGTCTAAGATTTAAATAAGTAAACAATCCTGAAGTGTGCATTAAATTGCAGTACCTTTAACATTGGAATTCGCACAACTTCGTTTATCGCCGCCATTTTACTTATTCTATTACTTTACTCATTGAATTACTTATTTACTTACGACTTTGGTCTAATACAGAAAGTGTTTACTTTTGTTGTGCATTCATATAAAATGCTTCAGCTAGCTATTGTCAATGATTATTTTTTTTAAATATTAATAATGTTTTAAATAAAATACAAAGTGTACATAATGTAATAAATATTTAGATTATTATTGCTACTTGAGGTATGTACTTGCTTATTTATAGAAGTGAATGTTAGTGATGAACAAAGAAAAATACCTATAGATAGCCAACGAAAAATAATTAATTTGCATTCCCCGAAAGTAATTTGTTGATTTTATAATGATTTTAGAAAAGCTAAGCTAAGTTAAGATTAAGATGCTTACAAGATATTATGTTAGTTGGTTTGAAGAGGCGGCCGTACCCCGTACCCCGTACCTAGGTCACTAGCTCTTGGTGCGGATGCGGGGTTTTCAGCAAGCAATATTAACCGAAAATATTACATTACTTATATCATTTTCTCGACTGTACTTCAGCCATTGTTTTCTAATGTTGTTAGTTCCTATGTTTATTCAATATTTGTATGAATCTTATTTATTGTATTAAGTAATTAATTTGATCCGAATCTAATGTGAAAGTTCGTTTAGGTACCTACTTGTGCAAATCAATGTTTGTAGTCAAAGTATTTACTGGAAATCATCATCACAATAAAATTGTATTGTTTGAAAAATAGTTTTTTGTATTCTTCTTCTAACAATTAGGTCTACGTTAAAGGCCTGCGCACCCACCTAGGTCGCTGGCGATGATCAGTGAAACTTTATCAAATTTGACAGCGTTTCATTGATCGCCATCGCCAGCGACCTAGGTGTGCGCAGTTCTTTACAGGAACAATAACAAAACACACGATCGTATACAAAGACTATAATTATAAAAAGTTATTCTTAAATGATATTTTAGTACCTACCTTAGTACACACAACAATCTTCCTAATATACATAATGTATATTTGCCTTTGCCATGCAGTGGGACACCACAGGCTCATAATAATAATAACAAATACAAACCCCTGGCCACAAAGTGAATAGTTTAATTAACTAGGATTATTACTAAGACCCTACGGGTCATATTAATAATCCTAGCGTAGCGTTGGGACTAATTGATCCGTGTTTTGTCTCTTGCGTTGACATGCAATTGTCAACTCGAACAAATGTGACAACACACGATTTAACTACTCCAACGCTACGCCAGGATTATTAATAACACCCTAAATGTACCACTAAAAATATAATTTACTTATACCAATTCACAATGTCTATAATTTTTAGGAGCCGTTGAGCAATCGTCTGACGCGGTCGTCCCGCGATAAGACTATGCAAGATTCCTTCACCGTAGACAAATGCTCAACACACATTGAAGAGAGACAAAATTGTCGATTCGACTCAATTATAGTGTGAAAATGAGAACGTCTGTTGAACTCGTTGGTTTAGACTTCGCTTAAAAATGATCCGAACAGCTGTGCGTTGGACATGCTGTGTGGTGTCACTCGACGGGATCATCAAGCGCGCCGGTTGCCAGGTTTCCACCTGGCAACCTGCGCGCTAGAATGGGGCTTGTTGGGCCTGTATCTTGATTGCGGGATCACGACCCCGCGTGAGGGCTTAGAGGGCTCTGTGGACAAACACGAGTTATGTTATATACATGTGGCGATGTTTTTCATCACCGTCTGAGAGGTCATGTATAATGTACTTATAATGCCGCCTTGCCTTCCTACGGTGCATGATATCACGCACCAGCCCGCACCAGCCCTCCCAGCTCGCACGACACACCATGGGAACGGTCTCGTGCGCCGAGGTGCGCGGTAGCACAGGAGCATTTTCTGTGTGCGTTGCCGTGCGTCGTCGTGCGCGGTGCCGACTGGTGCGTAATATCACGCACCGCAGGAAGGCGGCATACAAAAAAAAATGAATGATTGTCTAATGCTAGGGCTTTAGCGGGCTACGGCGAATATTCGTGTTAACGCGATGAATGTGGCCGGGTATATCGTGTTATCGCGTAGTATTCGGGTGAAGACGATGTAGCATCGGGGAGCTGTCGGTAAACTGGCGCGGATCAAAAGGATTTGTCGCACCAATATTCGCTTATTGGGTGGCTACACCTACGTCAATTCAGAGTCTTCCATACTTTAAAGCAAGACGGACGTGACGGAACTGAACAACACAATCCGGCACGATGCATCGCGTCAACCGACACGAATCTTCGCCCGCCATAATGTAGACAAGAACGTCGCCTATGCCCGAACACGATGTTTTTGTCGCGCCAATGCGACACGAATCTTCACCCGCTGATGTAGCCCCAGCATAAGTGTATATGGCGCAGGCCACATACACTTCAGGCGCCGGCCGTGGCATGTCCTTTTGGCACAGAGGAAACTGCCCCATACTCTTGGAGCACCGAAGACGCCTAGGGGACATGCGCCCGAATACATGAGCTGCTAGCCTTCCTACAGGGCATCGTCCCGCAAAAACAGCCCACCTCAGGCCTACTTGCGGAAACCAGTCCGCTCAAGGCACGTCGTCGGCTAAGACATTCATGTTTATTTTTGGAACTCCTTTTCGATTGTTTGGATGTGCCTCTCGATTACCTTGGTTTCAGATCTTTAATCAACATTTTTTTTTACTTGCTTGTATATAAAATATATTGCTTCATTATCAGTAATATTAACTTACCACGCCTGTAAAAGCGCGCGTGTGTGTGTGTCTTCGTACAAGGTTCATTGCAGTCGCACATAAAACCTGAAATAAAAATAAAAGCATCATACACACACAGGGCCTGAAGGTACCGACAAAACCAAGCGACACAGATATCAAAGTATCATACACACACAGGGCCAGATATAAAATATTGAAATATAAATATTGTGGACAATTCACACAACACTACCCAGCCCCAAACTAAGCAGAGCTTGTAATATGGGAACCGGATAGCTGATATAATACTTGAATACATTTTTTTTTTGTAAATACATACTTAGAATACAATATAACACCCAGACAGAGAACAAACATTTATGTTAACCACATAAATATTTGTTCTCGGTGGGGATCGAACCCACGACCTACGGTGCAGAAGGCAGAGCTACTACCAACTGAGCTAGAGGCCAGTCAAGATATCGCTGTCAAATATCGCAGGTTCGGCAAATTCATCATCCGCACTTGATGTGCGGACTAGTTTTCAGCAAGTAGGCCGCCGGCGAGCCCTTTTTGCGTGACGCTTGACACGTGTTGCTTGGACTTTTTTAGGTTCTACGACTCGCCGGTTTTCTCACGATGTTTTCCTCTGTTTTGAGAGTGCTGGCATAGTGCATATACATTTTTCGATAGAAAAACTCATTGGTACACGACTGGATTTGAACCCACGACCTTAGGATCGGAAGGCGGGGCCGCTACCACTAGACCACTCTACACTCTCTATACATCTACACTAATATTATAAAGCTGAAGAGTTTGTTTAGTTGAACGCGCTAATCTCGGGACTGCTGGTCCGAATTGTATAATTATTTTTGTGTTGGATAGTTACATTAGAATACAATATAACACCCAGACAGAGAACAAACTTAACTCAAAAAAACAGCGCTCACCACACGAAAATTTGTACTCGGTGGGGATCGAACCCACGGCCTACCTACTATTATTATGTATAAGCTATCTGGTTCCCATAGTACAAGCTTTGCTTAGTTTGGGGCTAGATAGTGTTGTGTGGGTTGTCTGCATTATTTATTTATGATGAACCCTCTTTGAGTCGCACTTATAATCTTTCCACCACACTGGTTCATGCCAAGCTCCAGGGTTTTGGTGCCAGTGGAAGACTATAGCTATATACTACAACCGTAAGTATGGAAACGTCGTATCATACGTCAAGTTATCGTTATCTTGGTCTACGGGTTAATGTCTAGCGCAACCGATAGGTAAATAAGGTGACTACAACATCTCGAATTGCAAAATTATCTAAATCTCTTTAATCTAAAAAAAATTGCATATTATAATACTTAAATACTGTTTTTTTATTTTTTTACATACATAGAATACCATATGACACCCAGACAGAGAACAAACATCGATGTTTACCACACAAATATTTGTTCTCGGTGGGGATCGAACCCACGACCTGCGGCACCGAAGGCAGAGCTACTGCCAACTGAGCTGAGAGGCCAGTCAATGATGCTATCTACAACCATCTTTGTCTAATAAGTTGTGTTGGTATTAACATCTCTCACCTTGAGCCGGATACGCTAGCCAGAAATGCTTCTTCAGTCGATAAAGAACCCCAGCCGGCACTTTCAAGAGGGCTTTCTCTGACGCAGACGCAGCCAGGATCTTGAGCGCGTCCACCAACAGCGAGGCTTGCCACGAGGCCGAGTAGATGGTCTTCAGGGTAGACTGCGTGGCAGTAGAGCACATCATGGGGTACAGGTTACCGTGGCGGCGGACATTGTAGAATGTTACATCTGAGGATGATGAACTGGCTTTTGAAGTGAACTATTTATAATAATTTTAATAATAATTTAAATTGTTTATTCAGACAATTAGGAGTCCATGGTGTTAGTAACAAAAAAACAGAAAAAGTGGGTTAGTAACTTATAACTAGTAATGATTTAGTCCTCTGGATGAGTCTCCATACCAGAGGACAATTTTGTTTTTCAATAATCGCTTTTAGGATGCTGTTGCTACTCCCGCGCAGTCTACTAAGCAGTGACGCTGTCTTTTTGCGCCAGATGGCGTCGAATGTGTCTGTGCGCATCGTGGTGAACATACTAGACGCGCTACAGTAGCGCGGAAGCCGCAACAGTGCCCTAAATGCATTATTGTATTCATTCAGTAGTATCACAAGGATCACTTTGAAACGTCTTAAAGCCACGTTCACTTTGGATACGTTTTCGTACGAATTCCATTCGTACAGAAACGTACGAACACGCACGAACATTCCCGACCTTCTGGGCTTCTGAGTACTATGAAAGCGCTCACAATGTGCGCGAGTTAGTCGTACGTATACGTACAGTGGGATACAGCTCAAGTTACCTAAAAACAAAGAAAAATGACGTACGTGCAAGTCCGACGTCCGAAATCAATCCGAACTTGTTGGGATTTTATTACACGTTCGTGTGTTCATCATCAATAACGTATGCGCTAACACCGGTACTCTGTCTATTTGTCGGAGAAAAACGTATTCAGTGTGCGCACTCAATTCGTACGAACAGTGTTCATACGTTTACGTACGATGTAATTCGTATCCAAAGTGAGCGTAGCCTTAAGCTAGGTGAGTCTAGGTTAGGGTTTGTTCCCGGGAATTCTCGTCCCGGGAATTCCCGGGAAATTGGTCGGTCTCGTACCCGGGAAATTCAGCTCGAGAAAAGTCGAGACATCGAGAAGTTTAAATAAACTATGCACGTACAGCAAACACTGAAATTTGACGTTCAACCCAGAAAATCGTTAGGTGAAATTTTAGCTAAACTTTCAGCCCAAGATGGTTTTACTATAAGAGGCATTACTAAAAGTGAATTTATCCGTGAATCACTTGCTGCCAAGGGGTATAAACTTCCAAAGACCCAAACCGAAGTTATGAACCTAGTATTGAAGTTTTATGATGAAAAGGAGAAAGAGATGATAAAAGAGCTTTCTCAGCTTTGCACATCAGGAAACCGGCTAAGTGTGACAATTGACGAGTGGACGAGCATACGAAACAGACTATATTTTAGCGTCTGTGTTCATACAGCAGAGGCAAAAGTTTACAATTTGTAAATACAAAAGTTTACAAAACTGCCAAAAATTGTGATACCATACCATACCACCCACATAGTGAGATTAGTGAGTGATCTTTAGTTATGATGAGAAAAATTATAATTGTTTTTAGTTAAGATGTTTGTTTTAAGCTGATTGTTAACAGAGATTTTGTTTTTTTATTAAAGATTAGTGAGATTAGTTATAATAAGAAGAAGTATGATTGTTTTTAGTTAAGATGTTTGTTTTAAGCTGATTGTTAACAGAGATTTTGTTTTTTATTACAGATTAGTGAGATGAGATTAGTTATGATAAGGAGAAGAAGTATGATTGTTTTTAGTTAGCAATTTTGTTTTGAGCTGATTTTTTATTGAGAACTTGTTTTTTTGTTAAAAATTATGTTGATTTTTTTCATGTAAAATAAACACAGTTAAATTAAAGGCTCTTTTTATTAATAAAACAAAAATTTTGACGTATTTTATTTTTTCTCGACAACCCGAGAAGACCCGAGAAATCAGGCTCGAGAAGTCTCGACACCCGAGAACTAAAAAACCTCGAGAAATCGGAAACCCTAGTCTAGGTGCCAGTCCCACGCGACCTAGCCTAGAAGAACAGGCAACAATAGGCAACAATGAAACTATAGTTAGATAGATAGATAACACTTTATTGTACACCACAAGAATAGGGCATTACACATAGCGAAAATACTAAAACTATATAGCGAAGCAAAATGGGCGGTCTCGATAAGGGGGGATGGAGGGGTTAAACAAGATACTGTACAAGAGGGAAAGGTGATGAGTATTCCTGCGAAAACGAATAGGCAACCACTTAAGCTTATTACGAAAATCGGAAACAGGGTCATATTTGCGTAAGACAAATATGAACAAAATGGAGAAATTTGGAGGCGTTCAAGTGCGCTTCGATGAGATCAGGATAGCAGGCGTCGGCATAATCGGTATAGTCGGCATAAGTATTGGAAGCAAAAGAGATGGCGCAAGCGTAACTTTAGTGGATGTCGGTAAGTTTATAACCTTCTCAGTGAAGCAGCTGACGCAAACATTTTCCATCTCAGTTCAGCCAGACGTTAACCCATGACATGTTTTTGTTCAAATAACTTCCAAGTTCTTGACTGAGTCACTAAAATGAATGGGAATGTTGTAAAAAACTACTTGCGGAGAGTAGACCAGTTACATAAATATTGTAGACAATCCACACAACACTATCTAGCCCCAAACTAAGTAACTAACTAAAACCATGATAGTTTAAAAAGTTATATGGCAAGCTGTCTTATTATGGAATAAAATATACTAACCGCAGGATTTCCTATTAATGTAGAACATCAGTGTCCCGTCACACATATCCAATCGGACACCAATTATAGAACCTTTGCAGAAGCCTTCAGATTCAACTCTCATTCGTTGGGATTTATGTTGCACTACACCTTTGTATGATAAGCCATAGGAATTTGAACTGGTTCCCAATAGAGATGAAAATTCGTGTTTATTTTTAGTTAGATTGAAATTGTCGGAACCAACACCCACCATCTGTAATTGAATGTATAGGATAATATAAGATTATTTTTAGTGTTTTCTACACTTAAGGAAATCACAAATATTTTTTCATTGCTCATATTCTGAAAGTAGGTCTGAAGTTGCCTGAGGGGCCTAATTGAAAGTAATACTTTCAGCCCTAAGGAGAATCGCTTTCTACTGACAGCTGTCAAATTATAAAAAAAGTTCAGTTCAGTTCATTTATTTACCACATTATCACAATTGACTGTAATACTAGGCATGTCAGTTTTATACAATATTATTAGTCACTAAAATCGATGTCATAAAATATAAATTGTTAAAATAAATAAGAAACAAAAAATTACAAAATTAAAATAAATATTCTAGGAGAAATAGCGTCAAATTGTATACAGGGTGTCCCATAAGTCAACGTCCAGCCGAAAACGGGTGATGCGCCAAGTCATGACAGTTATCAGAAAAATATAAAAAAAAATATTTGTTATGTAACTTTCGAGTTCTGAGTATTTTCAAAAAACAAGAAAAACTGACACCCTGTGATGATCTTTTAAGTCCTGCGACTACAAATATTAACTTTTCATGAAACTTTTTTCTGCAACGTAAGCATGAATATCCCTTCTGTAAATTACAATTAAAAATTAAGCCATAACTGCCTCAGTTTATAATGAAATCGTGGAGTTTTGGCCAACATTTCATTTCAGATAATTACATCACCCAACTTTAACCGTCTGTACCGCAAAAAAAAAGGTACTACACTATCATGGCAAGTAACTTTAAAAAATGGCGCTTTTATCCAGAATTCCAAAATGGTATAATACTTGCTAGAGTACTCCTTAGTTTTGGAAATAAAAATTGTTTTTTCAACTAAACCGGATTTCCAATCAATTTTATTACATGAGATAAAATGTTTGTGCCCTTTAAATCATGGGTTTAAAATGCCTACGCTGCGTTTTTAAGTGACTCACAATTCACAGGTACAAGTAAATACCATTTCGACTGTAAATAAACAGTTAGAGCCACCATCTTGTCGAAAGAGTAATAACCATGGGTGTTCAAGTAATTTGTTAGTTTTATGTGAAAATTTGAAATAAAATTCAATAGGATTATTAGATGCATGTAGGACTGCACTTCAAGTATTAAATGGAACGCCTCAGAGCGAGGTAACGCCACATGAGTGATGCTTTTTCGTGCGTGCAGCCGGCTTCATCGTATTATAAGACGTGGTCACGTCAATAACCATGTAATAAGACCGGCGACGGGCGAAGGAAAACTTAAGATTAAAATCATGATTGAAGTAATCCTATGATTGAATTTTATTTCAAACTTTCACCTTAAACTAACAAATTACTTGAAAACCCATGGTTATTACTCTTTCGACAAGATGGTGGCTCTAACTGTTTATTTATATCGTCGAAATGGTATTTACTCGTACCAGTGAATTGTGAGTCACTTAAAAACGCAGCGTAGGCATTTTAAACCCATGATTTAAAGGGTACAAACATTTTATCTCATGAAATAAAATTGGTTGGAAATCCGGTTTAGTTGAAAAAACAATTTTTATTTCCAAAACTAAGGAGTACTCTAGCAAGTATTATACTATTTTGGAATCCTGGATAAATGCGCCATTTTTTAAAGTTACTTGCCATGATAGTGTAGTACATTTTTTTGCGGTACAGACGGTTAAAGTTGAATGATGAAATTATCTGAAATGAAATGTTGGCCAAAACTCCACGATTTCATTAAAAACTGGGGCAGTTATGGCTTAATTTTGAATTGTAATTTACAGAAGGGATATTCATGCTTACGTTGCAGAAAAAAGTTTAATGAAAAGTTAATTTTTGTAGTCACAGGACTTAAAAGATCATCACAGGGTGTCAGTTTTTCTTGTTTTTGTAAAATACTCACAACTCGAAAATTACATGACAAATATTTTTTTTTATATTTTTTTTATAGCTGTCATGACTTGCCCTATCGTCCGTTTTCGGCTGGACGTTGACTTATGGGACACCCTGTATAATATTAGATTAGATGTATCAGGAGTAGTCCGTGTCAAAAGAGGATTCCAACAATGTCTTATTCATAAATTCATTTAAACAATAAAAAGCATTCAGTTCAAAAAAAGGTTTGATTTTCCTTTTGAACTCTGTAACACTTTCTAGATTAGTTACTATATTAGGCAATTTGTTAAACATTTATGGGTCTTATTAATAATCCTGGCGTAGCGTTGGACTAGTTAATCCGTGTTTTGTCTTTTGCATTGACATGCAATTGTCAACTCGAGCAAATGTGACAAAACACGGATTAACTAGTCCAACGCTACGCCAGGATTATAAATAAGACCCTATAATCTTAGTGTAGTCACCTTGTTTTTGAACTTTAGCTAGTCTAATTCTAGGTTGGTACAGCTTATCTTATTTCTTAAATTATAATTATGTATGTCCTTTTTTCTTAAATATTGATCTTTATTTTCATATATTTCTAACAAACTCTTATAGATAAAAAGTGATATCACAGTCATTATTTTATTAAAGTAAAAAACAAGTTCTATTTTATTCAACCATGTTCCAACTTTCTAAAGTCTTTCTAACTGCAAGGAGGTTGTTGAACCAAATTCCAACTTTTTATTCAGCAAGTAGGTTAGAAACCCATTACAACGGTAAGAAGTTTAAAAAGTCTAATTAGAGCGCAATGTAAAATTTAAATTTAAATAACATAAAGATATAAATAAATAATATATTTCTAAATTACTTTATTATTATATAGCTTCAACTATTCTATTATTATTATATTTTAAGCTCTGCTTAGTTTGGGGCTGGGTAGTGTTGTGTGAAATGTCCACAATATTTATTTATTTATTTCTTTATAATAACATAGATTTGAGCAAACAATTTACCATTTTTTAAATTATGAAAATGAAAATAATGGCTGAATAATGCTGGCGAGCCGACGCCGAAGGCCCGCCAAAGAAAAAGAAAAAAAACCGGGAAGGCGGCAATTCAATCTTCATTTTCACTAATTTTTCTTTCACGTTTTTATTTTTACGTTCCTTGTATTCATAATGAAAAGCTCAGTGTTTACCTCGGGTGAAAGTCTTTTAAGTCCCTCAAGCTCCATTTGCGCCCTCGCTACGCTCTGGCGCCAAACCCGTCTCGGGACTCAAAAAACGTGACTTTCAACACTCAGGTAACAATGTACTAATAAATTATCCCAAAATTTACCAAGGGGAAGGTTGCGGGTTCAAACCCTGCCCGGCTCTTATCTTTCGGGACATTATAAAAATTTTGGAAGGAATAGAAGGAAGGAAGGGAATAAAATATTTGTATTTGTTGATTTTCTGATTAAGAAATAAAATTATCTTTTTGTCATGTTGCTTACTAGTGTGGTGGAAGGATTTTAAGAGATCTACAAAGACGCTTGATTCATGAACTTTAAAGGTAACATGCTAAAGGCTCGAACACACCTGAGCGATATCTGACACCTGAAAAGCTGTCAAATATCGCTGTAGAATTTCAAATCTGACAGCGATATTTGACAGCGTTTCACTGATCGCTACCGCCAGCGAACTAGGTGTGCGCAGGCCTTAAGCAGTACATAACCAACTCATATAATTAAATTAGATACTGGCAGTATTAGGACAAACAACACTGCTAGGACAAAAACCATCATTCAAGTTTTAATTTACATCACCATTATGGGTTCAGGATAAGGCAGCAAATAAATATCAGATAGAAGTGAAGTCAACTTACAATGTCCGTCCCGAAGCAGGGTGTTAGCATTTTGACTTCCCAGTAGTAATGATAGTTGAGTGTGAATGGAGTGTCTCCCTTCACGGAGGCCGTGCCTGTACTGGAGTGTGGATGGAATGTGACCAGCTGGTCGTTCTCGGAGAGTTCCACCGAACTGGGCTCCGACTCATCAGGTTTCCGCCATTTCCATTCTTTCACTAAAATATTGTTGAGTGAAGTTAGAACAATGTTGTTTTCACCGGTAAGTAAAGAAAAAGAAACATAGTAAAACTAATTTCTTACTATTATCTTCTTCGCCGCATGAGCAATAATTGTTTTGGTTATCGTTAGAAAGCGGACTTGTAGAACTGAAATTTTGATTCTTGCACCAAGAACAACGACAATAGGGCATCGCTGTTGGGACATTAATCCTCGACCTCTCCCAGTAGTGAGATCGTACTTGTAGCATTTTATGATTTCAAAGAACACGAGTAGAGTAAGTACTAAAACCCCCACAAACTAGGTATATGACGATTATGAATTTTATATAATTTGTGCAGTTATTTTCAAATCAAAGAATTTTTTTTTTTTTTTTTTAATTTTGTGCTGGCTTGGGTTCAAAGTCTTTCCGCCAAGTCCTATAAGTTTTTCAGATTTTGTTTTGACACTATTCACTTTCACTCATGTTTGTTTTTGATTGACACGCACTTAAAATTTTCATATGTCAGCAATGTCCGTTTTTGCATGATTTTTGTAATTACATAAAATTGTTTTCACAGAGTTTCCACATCAGTGATGCCATGTGCCAAACCAAAATAGGTATGTGGGGTAGCGACACAGAACAATACTACTCTCGAGATTGTGGGGTAGTGGAGTGGGGTTCAACTTCAAAACCGTTAAATACTTTCTGAAAACTTAAACAATTTAAATGGCGGTGATTTTTTTTTCTTTTCGCTCCTTTTGAAGCAGGCCAAGAGAGGCTTCCAAGATGGCGGCCTGACGAAAGACGTAAATTTTAAAAATTCCAACATTAAACGTAAGACTAGGTTATAATGGTCTTGATACTATAGCCTGCTTCGAAAGGAGCGAAAAGGAATAATATGCAGGCCAAGACCAAGATATAGTACCAAGACCATACCGCCTAGTCTTACGTTTTGTTTTTTCCCTTGAGTTGGGTTTTTTAAAATTTACGGCTTTCGTAATTTTTTTTTAGGTGAAAATTATCTTATACCTTTAAACGAGAAAATCTTGTATATATATATACTAGCAGTTGGTAACCGAGCTTCGCTCGGATTTTTTTTTCGTTATATTATCATCTTTACTGGTTTATTCTTACTGAACAACGTCATCTGCTGGACATGCTTGCAGTTAGTTGCTCACAATCGTCAATAGATGGCAGGAGCAGTCACATATTCAGTTTATGTTTAATTATTGCACTCGGAAAGAAATAATCATTTTCTTAAAATAAATCCTAGCTAGATCAATTTATCGCCCCCGAAAACCCCTGCATACTAAATTTCGTGAGAATCGTTGGTGCAGTTTCCGAGATCCTAAATATATATATATATCTTATACCTTTAAACGAGAAAATCTTGTATATATATATGTATATATATTTAGGATCTCGGAAACTGAGCCAACAATTTTCATGAAATTAAGTATACAGGGGTTTTCGGGGACGACAAAACGATCTAGCTAGGTTTCATTTTTAGAAAATGTCCCCCTAATCGTAAAGTAAATAATCAACTTTATCCTAAAATCATAACTTCTAGCGCCATCTGTTGATTAAGTCATGAGTTAGTGAGACAGAGAACGCCATCTATTGACGAGTAGTGGAGTTTATTGTTATGTCGGTAAGATCGAAAAATATTAATATTTAATCACTAAGTAAGTAATTCGTATTTAAATATAATTCACAACAACAGTTAATAATAAAAAAAAATACCGAGCGAAGCTCGGGCACCAACTGCTAGTATATTTAAAATACAATAATATAAATTTTTCAATTGATTTTTACAGTTTTATTTTTAACTTTTTAGTTCAATTAGTTATAAAAGCGTTTTTTTTTTTAGTTTTTTAAACTATAATTTATTTACTTTTATACTTTTGCAACACTGGCTACGACGGATCCAAGTACGCGGTAAATCGCGTACTTGGATCGCGAGAGGTTCGTCTACATGTTTGTTCCATTATATTAGTTCTTATTTCCGTGGGCAACACTGTTGGATCAGCCGTTCACCGTTCAGCCGACCGAATGCCGATCCGAATTCCGATCATTTGAAATTAAACTTTTTACGAGTGCCGTGGTGTGATATTTTCAACTTCTTTAAAAACACGAAACGCAGAAATCTCTGTTTCTTAGCATTTCATAAAGTTTAGCGTAACAAAATAAACCGTGAAACTCAACTATGGCACAGTAAGTTACCAAATTTTATTATGGTATACCTACTTATTTTACATGTGAAAAAAAGGAATTAGTTTTAATTATTGTCTGATTGTACCAAATTATAGGAATAGTTCTAAGTATTAGCAGAAAATCTCAATAATATCCAGGTAAGTATCTTTTTGAAGTTATAAAACAAAAGTTAGGCATGATAAATTATTACAAGAAACTTTTACCTACTAAATAAATTTATTGCCAATCCTCCTCCAGGTATATGTTACTAACTGCAGGTTTTAACTGTTTTATAAGTTTAAAAGAATCATGTAACCTGTAAATTTAATTGTTTTTTCGCCTTTATGTTCCTACCAACCTATAAGTTCAAGGTTGTTTCAAGGTTACTATTGCTTACTTGTTATCTGTACATGCCTAGGTTTAGCCACTAAAGTTAAGTAGGTAATAGTTCTGTTACTCACAAACTTCAGGAAAACAAGGGGACTTATCCTTGATATCAGGAATAGCAAACACTATAACCTTACCTTATTTAATATTGTACCTGCTTTTCTACGGAGGAGGTTGTTGATGTCTGCGACACAGTTTTTAGGGTTCCGTAGCCAAATGGCAAAAACGGAACCCTTATAGATTCGTCATGTCTGTCTGTCTGTTTGTCTGTCCGTCCGTATGTCACAGCCATTTTTCTCAGAAACTGTAAGAGCTAGACTGATGAAACTTGGCGAGTAGATGTATTTTGTGAACCGCATTAAGATTTTTACACAAAATTAGAAAAAATACTATAAATTTTGGGGGTCCCCATACTTGAAACTGAAACTCAAAAAAAAATTTTTTATCGAACTTATATGTGTGGGGTATCTATGAATAGGTCTTCAAAAATGATGTACTAAAACTTAATAGTTTGCGCGAGAGACACTTTCAAAGTGGAAAAAAGTTGGTCCCCCCCCCTCTAACTTCTAAAATAAGAGAAAGATAAAACTAAAAAAAATATATGTTGTACATTACTATGCATACTTTCAATGATATTTGGTTTGAACGAGATCTAGTTAGTAGTTTTTTTTTTATACGTCATAAATCGTAAACCGCAATTTACCTTTCAACGAACTACAAAACCCTTTATATTATGTTACTTGATGCTACAGAACCCTTCATGGGCGAGTCCTACTCGCACTTGGCTGCTTTTTTAACTTCTGCAAGCCCCAAATTAAACAGAGCTTGTACCAACCATACATACATAAAATCAAGCCTTATTCCCATGGGGGTAGGCAGAGATCACGGATTTCCACTTGCTACGATCCTGACACACCTCTTTTGCTTCATTCACTCTCATAACATTCTTCATGTATGAAGAATGTTATGAGAGTGAATGCTCGTCAGTTTAGGGTACTCCTAACCTGGCCTTTCTCTAAAACTTCTGCAATCTGATCGAGATCCCACCAGATAGCTAATATATTACTTATTATATACATTTTTGTCAGTTAGTACATACTTAGAATAAACTATATCACATTATTAGGATGTTGATAGTCCTAGCATGTGTTTTTTTTATATTCCCCAGACCAGTAGCTGACATTGCCCTCATTGGCCTGGCCGTGATGGGCCAAAACCTTATTCTGAACCTGGATGACCAGGGTTTTGTTGTCTGCGCTTACAACAGAACTGTTTCTAAGGTAATAATTATTATCATATTATTATAACACAAGCCGGTACGACCGAGCTTCGCTCGGAATTTTATTTTTTTGTTATTCATATTTTTTTAGGAAAAGGCCTGCGCACACCTAGTTCGCTGGCGGTAGCGATCAGTGAAACGCTGTCAAATATTCGCTGTCAAATCTCAAATCTGACAGCGATATTTGACAGCGTTTCACTGATCGCTACCGCCAGCGAACTAGGTGTGTTCGGGCCATTATGCTTAAATACGAATTACATACTTACCGATGAAATATTTATTTTTTCGTTCTTATCGAGATAGTAACAAAAAAATATGAACTGTTAGCTAGTTCGCAATAAATAAAATAGTATTATTAGTTCTCAGGAAGAATCATATCTGTATGCTTATTTTTACATAACAACGCCATCTGCTGGAATAGCTTGCAGTCAGTTGTTAACAATCGCCAATAGATGTCAGGAACAGTCACATATTCAGTCTATGCTTTCAGTTTTTTTAACGAATAGACTCTTTTTCTGAAAATAAATCCTAGATAGGTCGATTTATCGCCCCCGAAAACCCCTGTATACTTAATTTCATGAAAATCGTTGGAGCCGTTTCCGAGATCCTGAATATATATATATATAATATATATATACAAGATTTTCTCGTTTAAAGGTATAAGATAAGATAAGATAAGATACAGACCACCCGCCCGTTGGTCGAACGACATTGTTGCGTGTGCTGGTAATGAGTGGATGAGACTCGCGAGAGACCGGAAAGAATGGTGCAATAAAGAGGAGGCCTATACTCAGCAGTGGGTGCAAACGGGCTGATGATGATGATGATTATAACATACAGGACTTATTTGTATGTTTGCAGGTAATGAATCAACTCAAAATCTTGTGGACTGATTTTTTAAATTATATCACCATTAGAATGCTTCATTAACTCTGAGTAACTTAAGTTGTATTTATTACTAGCGACCCGCCCCGGTTTCGCACGGGTGTAACTAAGAATAAAGAAGGTGACTAAATGTAAAGTCACTACACCACTAGTTCTCTATCTATACATAGGATATGATTATTTAGCATTAGCTCAAAATTAGGTCAGATCTGATATTTATTATTATTATTAAACATTGCAAAAAAATAACCTGCATGAAAAGTTTCAGATCTACCTAAAAAAAATTGAACAATTATGTGGTAGGCAATAATTATGTTGATGGACGCAGGGAAATGCATCGTAGGGCACGTTCCTGATGTGCGTGACTTACGAGGCAATGCTTTTGTTATAGGCGATGGTTGCCACTTAACATCAGGTGGGCCATATGCTTGTTCCATCAGCTAGTTGTTTTAAAAAACAGTAGCTATAATTTTCATATTGAATTCGAGCTGGGAGAGAGCTTTTTGTGAAAGACTCCTTTAACAGTAGATGGACTGTATAGATAGTGCAATCCACGAAGGCGCGCCCCACTATTCCTCCTAACCGTTTATAGTATATGTGTGCAAGCTTCCGTTAATGTTTGAGTGTTATCGGTACACACTAATTACCTATGAGTGCACACGCACACTACAATGAATAGACTACGGTTCGCGACTGCCGCTCGGGGCAAAATCCCCGCACCCCGCGAGGGGCGCGTCTTCGTGAATTGCACTATCTATAAATGTTGATTTAAATATCTTGCTTTGTATGTATGTATAACTTTAGATATATTATGATCTTGGCAGATGGAGCACTTCTTAGAAAATGAAGCCAAAGGAACTAAAATAATTGGTGCAAAAACACTGGAAGAGATGGTCGCCAAGTTAAAGAAACCAAGAAAAATCATGCTCTTAGTAAAAGGTATTTAAAAAATATAACACCGATGGATGCAGGGTGGTGCAACGTAGGGCATGTTCCTGACGTGCGTGACCTACGAGGCAATCATTTGTTATACGCAAATTTTCAGAAATCCTGCATAAAATTATAGACATATTAATTACGTAGTACTAGAGAAAAAAAAATTACGCTGTTCGATTCCGCTTGGTATTTAGCGTTTATGAATGAAATGTAATTACTGGCACGTGAGGCTGAATATCTGTATGTCTCCATGTTGATTGACGCAGGGCAGTGCTTCGTAGGGCACGTTCCTGACGTGCGTGACCTACGAGGCATTGCTTTGTTATAGGCGATGGTTACCACTTAACATCAGGTGGGCCATAAGCTTGTTCCATCAGCTAGTTACATAATTTTTTTTTTTCTTTTTTCTTGTTGAATCATTACTCAATTGACTAAAAATTGTGGTTATTTAAAAAAAAAAAATTTATGACTTGGATGTGTTTAATATCAGCAGCCAATATCGGCATTTTTTTTTTGGTAATTACAAAATAGTGGTGTATAAGTTGATTGACATTGCAAGAAAGTTGCGTACCCCACAGTTGGCAAGTAGGTAATATAATGCAGAATGTTAATTTCCCAGCGGGCTCAGCGGTTGATGAGTTTGTAAAGAAGCTAATCCCACTGCTGGAGAAGGGTGATATTATCATCGACGGTGGAAACTCGCAGTACACTGACACTCAGAGATGGTGCAAGGAGTTGGCCCCTACTGGGATCCTTTACGTTGGAATGGGCGTAAGTACCTTCTATAAATACGTTATTTTTATTTCTTAGGAAAACAAACAGTACTTATTCTAATTGATAATTTGTAAAACAATTTTGTTGTCTTATACATCTATATTTATAAAAGAAAGTCGTGTTAGTTACACTATTTATCACTCGGAACGGCGGAACCGATTTGGCAGAAAATTAGTGGGGAGGTAGCTTAGAACCGGGAGAAGGACATAGGATACTTTTTATCCCGAAAAAGCAACGGGAACGGGGTGTTACGGGAACGGGCGAGCGAAGCCGCGGGCGGCCACTAGTATCAAATAAACTAAAAAATGAAAAAATAAATGAAATGCAGTCCAGTATGATAATATAGTTTTACATACTAGCGGATCGCCCCAACTTCGCAGGGGTGTAATTTAGAAAAAAAAAGGGAAAAATGCTAAGTACTTTTGAATTTTTCCACCCATGCAAAGCCGGGGGGGTGGCATTTATGTTATTTAAGTATTATGTTTTGCATGTAATATCCGATTTCAATAATTAAAATAGTTACCTATCTGTATTGAAACAGCCTTGAATCATTTTATAATGATTTATTTGGATAAGGATTCTTCTTATCGTGTCACAGATTCTTTCAAACCAAGCGTGATAAAATAATTTTAAATGTATGTGGATAAGGATTAATAACATAGTATGAATAACATGGGCTGAATCAAGAAAATATTGAATAAGTGTTAGTAATTTGTTAGTTTTGTGTGAAAATAACCTCTTCATCGTGTGTATTAAACCCATAAAACTAAAACAATCCTAACCGAGGCTATTCACCCCATTGTAATCGTATGGATACTCACGATACAGATTTTTTATCTAGTGTGGGTATCACAGGTAACTAGAACCTTATACATCTCTCAGCAATTCAATTAAATTATTTGTGAATACATTTATTTATACAAGGAATCTTACAATTAAGCAATCATTTACAAAATGTACAAAATACCCAAGAAACAGTTGAGCTATCTGCAGACTGTTGCAAACGATCTAGAGATAGCTCAACTGATCTAGATCTAATTCAAGTAACAGACGGGAGCGTCCCTAAGACGCTGTATTAATCTGTGCATTATGGTTTCACCTTTAACCTACCAAGATTAAGCAGCTGCCTGTATCGCCTGCCTACTTTTGAAAAACTTATAATGAATGCTTGGACTATTGTCATCTCTTAACCAATGGTTAATGTAAACAGTGATTCAAAAATTAAAATTGTAAGTAGGTAGGTTATTAAAATTAAACTGTGAGTAGGTAGGTTAATGTATAAGTATGTCGGCTAGTTTTAAATAGTTGTAAAATAGTACACCTCTGTAAATAACAAATTTACAGAGCTGCAAATAAACATTTTTTCATTTTTTTTCATTTTTTTATTTTGCAAGGTGAGCGGCGGTGAAGAAGGTGCCAGATACGGGCCATCCTTGATGCCCGGCGGCCATGCGGCGGCCTGGAACCACGTCAGACCTATGTTCCAGGTATTATATTACTATATGTACTTCTATGTCTCTACGACAGCCACTGTCGTTGATGGAATGTGAAGAGGTCTTCAAAGAACTGAACAACTAATAGGTCAAGCAAAGGCAGTTCTTATGACATCAGCAGCAGTCATTTCTAATAAATACAAATAAAAACATTTACTTAAATAAGAATGCAAAAAAAGTAACGTGAGTTAAATTAAGATTTTTCAACAAATCAAATTAAATATATGTTTATTCAATAGTATCACGAGGATCACTTTGAACCTATAGCTTCTGATGGTATTCCTAATTCACTGCTACATTGTAAAAACTGCCTAAAGCGTCACTTGTATGATCGATAAATCACCTTTTTAGGGTTCCGTAGCCAAATGGCAAAAACGGAACCCTTATAGATTCGTCATGTCTGTCTGTCTGTCTGTCTGTCCGTCCGTGTCACAGCCATTTTTCCGAAACCGTAAGAGCTAGACTGATGAAACTTGGCGAATAGATGTATTCTGTAAACCGCATTAAGATTTTTACACAAAAATAGAAAAAAAAACTATAAATTTTGGGGGGGTACTTATATATACTTGAAAACTGAAACTCAAAAACTTTTTTTTCATCGAACCCATACGTGTGGGGTATCTATGAATAGGTCTTCAAAAATGATGTTGAGGTTTCTAATATCGTTTTTTTCTAAACTTAATCGTTTGCGCGAGAGACACTTCCAAAGTGGAAAAAGTTGGTCACGTATGGGTTCGATGAAAAATTTTTTTTTGAGTTTCAGTTTGAAGAATGGGGACCCCCAAAATTTATAGCTTTTTTTATATTTTTGTGTAAAAATCTTAATGCGGTTTACAGAATACATCTACTCGCCAAGTTTCATCAGTGTAGCTCTTATGGTTTCGGAGAAAAATGGCTGTGACACGGTCGGACAGACAGACAGACAGACATGACGAATCTATGAGCCAATTGCCGTAGCCAAATGGCAAAAACGGAACCCTAAAAATATATGTTGTACATTACTATGCAAACTTTCAACGATATTTGGTTTGAACGAGATCTAGTCAGTAGTTTTTTGTAGACGTCTTAAATCGTAAACCGCAATTTACCTATCGACGAACTACAAGAACCTTTATATTATGTTACTTGATGTTACGGAACCCTTCATGGGCGAGTCCGACTCGCACTTGGCTGCTTTTTTTTAATATTCACCTATAATAGAAAATTCTTAATGCCTGCCCGTATACCATATCCGCTGCACTTACGGCACCTATCCTGTCTAAGCGTAAAACGCAACCCTTCTTCTTCTTATCGTGTCACTGATTCTTTCAAACCACATGTGGTGAAAGGATTTTATGTGCGCCTCAAAGAGGCTCCTTTCGTGCACTTGACACATATTTTCGAACTTTTTAGGTTCTACAACACGCCGGTTTCCTCACGATGTTTGCGAGTACTGGCATAGTGCACATAAATTTTTCGTCAGAACAACTCATTGGTACACGAGTGAATTTGAACCCACGACCTTCGGATCGGAAGGCCACTACCACTAGACCACCAGTGCTCTTCTCTTACCATGTACCGACATCGCAGTTCATATTAGGCCAAAATAATGTTTGCTTTAATAGTTTTGTCATTCGTACGGTCGTTGATGTGTTCGGGCCCACCGGCGAAAGCATTTCGGGAGGTACAGTCTAACTCTATTCGCAGAAACATTGCAGTATATTTATTTGTTGCTACTGAATCAAAACTGCAATGTTTTACCAGATCGGATTACTCAGTAGTACTGAGTAATCCGATCCGTTAGGTGCACTCTGTAACTATCGCGCTCTTGCGTTTCCGCTAATGCTGTGTGGTCTGGTCAATAGACATCGGGCATATTGTCTCTACGAGCGATAGAGAATGTGACGTAATCTCGCTGACACTACATTTTTGAAAATGCACAACCAATGGTTTATGGTCCATATAGATTATTAAAGGTCTTCCCTCATGCAAAATAAAAAAATGTTTTATCGCCTTAAAGCTCACGTCATTACTTGTTCTACCAAACTGTCTACATTATAATGCCTGGAAATTCTCAATCTTTAATAATATATACGTATCTACTACTGTCTTTAAACCTCGGCCTACCTCCATGTTGCTTTACCCCATACACAGGGTCCATGTGACTGACTGTATGTACTGTTAAGACAAAAACTCTTCAGTGATTATAGCTACAACTCTGTTTTACTTTAATTACACGGCAAACAATACAATTCCGCAGAGACGCCATCTCTTCCTTCTTCCTCTTCTTTTCCACCACTAGAGATGAGAATATATATTTATAAAAGAAAGTCGTGTTAGTTACACTATTTATTTAAGTCAAGAACGGCGGAACCGATTTGGCAGAAAATTAGTAGGGAGGTAGCTTAGAACCGGGAGAAGGACATAGGATACTTTTTATCCCGAAAAAGCAACGGGAACGGGGTGTTACGGGAACGGGCGAGCGAAGCCGCGGGCGGTCACTAGTATAAAATAAAAATAAAGTAAAAAATATTGAGTATTGAGTACTTTGAGTACTTTTGACTATAGATAGAACCTTTGAAAAATTACCAAGTAGTTTCCAAGAACGTACTGTGTTCAAAACTGCACCTCCGCAAGAATTCGAAGCGTGGGACATGCCCAAGCTTCGAATTCTTGTTAACGGGTGCAAGAGTGCACAAGCGCGTTGTAGGCTCCCATCACACCGTTCACATGCTTTATTTGATACGTCGGCCCATACAAGTTATCATTTTTCTTGGTACCATGTAGATAATAATATGTGCTTTGCTTGATGCGATGCGGCGTTTGGAAGGTGACTTCGATAAAAGTTTGGCATTCCTATAAACTTGCGCAAATCCTCGATAATCTGTGGCTCGGAAAAATCTCTAATAGCTTGATTTTTTTCCTTCCAAAGGTCTTATGATGATACCTCAAAACGCAGGATTAGCGGGGGTCGCGGGAGTCTTAAATAAATAAATAATGCGGACAATCCACACAACACTATTTAGCCCCAAACTAAGCAGAGCTTGTACTATGGGAACCAGATAGCTCATATCATACTTAGAGATGTCCTATTCCCAAAACCGTTTAACAGTACCTAGCGGCCACAATTTGTTACAGGCTATGGTTACGACTTAACATGAGGTGGTCATATGCTTGTTCCATTAATTAGTTACTATCAACCGACTATAAGGCCGTTAACGATGTTCAAAGTTTAATCAAAAACACGATACCACATAATAAGTAGTACAAGTATAGATACTGACAACGATACTTTCATTTAGCCTTAGCACTGATTTAGAGGTCAATGTTATACACTTGCGTCACTATTTACATAATTATTGTAGTTTAACTTTGTTCTACATACACTTCATTACGTTTAAAGAAAAAATAAATGTATGTACATAATATGTTGGAGACAATTCACCCAACACTATCTAGCCCCAAACTAAACAGAGCTTGTACGATGGGAACCAGATGAGTGATATAATACTTGAATACATATTTTTTGTAAGGACATACTTCGAATACAATATAACACCCAGACAGAAAACAAACAAACGATGTACGTTCTCTACCAAATATGTGTTCTTTTTTTATTTTTTTTAATCAACTTACTGATGGGTCAAGCAAATATGGCCCACCTGATATTCAGAGGTAAGCATTGCCTCGTAAGTAACGCACATCAAGAACGTGCCCTACGATGCACTGCCCTGTGTCCATCAACTTGAGGCCTACAGATGTTTAGCCTCACGTGCTCAGATTATACTTATTCTAGGAGCAGATCAAAGGTTATTTTTTAGAGTTCCTTATCGCCTGAAGATATACAAGAACCGCTGGATAATGCACGGCTGCACGACACAAATGATATGTATAGTGGCGGAATGAAAATGTTCGTCGATTTTCAACTTGATTTGTTCAACGTATCACGATCACATACTACCTTTTGAAACTGAATAGACAGAATACACAGATGAGTTAACGTCATAAATTATGTCAAAATGTGTTCATGATCAAGGCGATGCGCTGGTGCAAGCGAAAACCGACTCTAAGGTGACGAACATTTGCATACCGCGACTGTACATAAAACTGCATGTTTTTGTTAGACCTTGTTGGATACACCGCCGACCTAGATAACGCCACGGTACTTACCTTGCCCACTCGTAGCTTTCTCAAAGTCATGCTTCGTTCATATAAATCAAATCTACAGATAAAACACTATCAAAAATAGTATGTTGCTTGGGCTCAAAACAAACTTTTAGCAATATTATCTTACCGGCTAGCCCAAACGATAACATTATCATTAATAAACATTTTATACAATACTTTGCATACCACTCAACTTCAGGTGTCTTTCTTCACTTTTTCACATGTGATTCCCCTCTGTATTTAAATATCGGCTAAGCTATAAAATGCTCTGCATAGATAGTTGTCTGGAAGAGATCGCTTTCAGCTCAAGACCATTTTACAGTTTTTCTGACGGTTTTTAAGATCATTTTTTCCTTCTTTTGGTTTGATGGGTACAATAAAGGGTTATTCACCTATTTATTCATCAGTGGGTGATGATAACGAATTCATAGAATGATAGGAACTGTATCATTTCTTTGAAGCGTAGCGTGTGCTGTCTTTGAACCTTTGCTTTTGTATTATTGCATACGTCTCACTAAGTGAAGTGGCACCACACTGAAACTTCACTATTAATATTTTATTATTTTAGGTTTGGATCATATAAAAAACGGTAGGAACCAAGCTGTTTGTTGCCTGTTCTTTTAGGCATGGACGCGTGGAACTGGCACCTCGACTCACCTAGCTTTTAGACGTTTCAAAGTGATCCTTGGTTCTACCGAAAATAGTTATTTGTTATACAAGAGTGCAAAGTTGCTTTTTAACCGCGTGCTCAATTTTGATGACTGAGCAAGCGCAGGATTCTAAAGGTTTAAAAGTTAGAATCCTAAGCGTTGGCGAAGGAATCAAAAGAGCACAAGGTGAAAAATCTTTGCACTCGAGTGCAACACGTAACTTTTCATCCCACCTCAGCGAGGAAATGACTAGATGCAAAAAAAAAAACATGACTAAAAGTAACACACCAAGAAGGTTCCGAGTATAAGTTATTAACAAATTTAAAAAGGTTGTATGATAAATTCGGCACCATGCAGGTAGAAGTAAATAGGTTTAATGGTGTTTTGAATTCACAAATACACCAAGAAGGTTTCGAGTGCGAGTTTTTAACAAAATAAAAATGGTTGTATGATAAGTTCGGCACCATGGAGGTAGAAGTAAATAGGTCGTGTATTCACAAACTTATTGAACACGATATTCTCAATTCAAATTTACTTTATCCTCTAGCGGATAAAAACGGCTTTTCCAGTCAGAAATTAAACAGCAAAAACACACTTTCAGAGCTAGTGGGATGAAAACGTCATTTTTGACTTATAAAGTTGATATTTGGTTTGTCAGGCGATCTGCGCAAAGGCAAACGGCGAGCCTTGTTGCGACTGGGTCGGCGAAGACGGCGCGGGACACTTCGTGAAGATGGTCCACAACGGCATCGAGTACGGCGATATGCAGCTCATCTGTGAAGCCTACAACCTCATGACAGACCTACTAGGTAAACTACATCAACTACTAAAACTAAAAACTCCACTTGACTGCGGTAACGCAATGGTGTCATATTTACTGCCTAAATAAATCAATTTTGAGATCAATCTTTACCTTTGTAAAAAAATATTTGGTGTGCTGACTAAGTAGTTTAAGTGTTTTCTTTTGTTATTTGTCTAAAATGTTCGTGTTTCTTTTATCTACCGTGTGCCGTCATAAATAAATACGTTTTCTTTCTTTCTAGTTTCCGCAAGTAGGCATCCGGCGGGCACTTTTTGTGTGACGCTTGGCTTGACACATATTTTTGAACTTTTTAGATTACCGTTTCTTCACCGTTTTAAAAGTACTGGCATAGTGCACACACATTTTCGGACGGAAAAACTCATTGGTGCACAACTGGAATTGAACCCACAACCTTCGGATAGGAAGACGGGGCCGCTGCCACAAGACCACTGCTTGTGCGCTCTTTACCTTTGTATAAACTGCAACAAAAACAGCTATGGGAACATAATTTTTTGTATGTGTTAACACTGATTATTTTTTATTCGTAAAAGGATCATATAAAAAAACGGTAGAAACCGAGCCGTTGTTTTTTGCCTGTTCTTCTAGGCTTGGTCGCGTGGAACTGGCACCTAGACTCACCCAGCTTTAAGACGTTTCAAAGTGATTCTTGTAATTGAACTGAATAAAGACTATTTAGATTTGATTTGACTTGTCAAAATAAGATTAGTTACAATAATAAAACAACAGAATTTGCAGTAAGGTCCCCCGTAACCAAGTGTCAAGCATTGGCCCTGACTACTTACAGACGAACGTCGCCTGTACAGAAATGGTCCAATACTAATTCAAAAAATTGTGCAGTGGTACAAAGGTCACTTTGAATTTTTTTAAAGCTAGGGGAGTCTATGTACCAGTTCCACGCGATCAAGCCAGGTAAAAAGCTACGTTGGATCGTCATAATTAGCCTAAAGAAGTCCACTACTGGACGTCGGCCTCCCCTTTTACATTCGCTCGTCATTAGAAGGGTTTCCTTGCGAATAGGAGTCTAAAGAGACTGGTCAATGTTTGGGATCAACTAAACAATAACCAGTCTAGTTAGAAATTTGTCAACGAGCTGCAAAACCAGTCCAGTTAGAACTTTTTCTTGTTGGCAGGCTTAGAGCAGGGAGAAATGGCGCAAGTATTCGAGGATTGGAACAAGGGAGATCTGGACTCCTTCCTGATCGAGATCACGCGGGACATTCTGAAATACAAGGACGCTGATGGTTAGTTGTTAAAATAACATTTTAAGAACCTCATTTCAGTTCACATAGTTTAAAGGTTTGCGCATGCCTATACACGCACACTCACCCTCATACACCCACCCTCACACACCCACCCTCACACACAAACACTACACTTTTATAAAACTTCATCCTCATAAGTGGTAGGTTCTCTTGTTACCCTTACTCTTAAGAGGCACTGTGATATCAGGAGAACCTTCACACACATCTTCACACCCTTATAGATCTCACACTTATAATTCAACAGGTCAAAGTAATGCAAGCGAGAAGTCGTTTCACGGGTTTCAGCGTAGGTACTGTTAATCAGTTTTGGGACATCCCTAATTGGATCAATCAACGGGACACATCCCTAGAGTAGAAGAAGCGGAAGAAGGAAAGGATGGCGTCTCTGCGGAGTGGGATTATTTGCCGTGTAATAAAGGAACACAAAGTTGTAGCTATATTCAATGAAGAGTTTTCGGCCTATCAGTACTAACGAAAAATATTATAATTATAAGTTTAAAAAACTAGAGAAACCGAATTCATTCAAACCGATTTTAATGAAATTTGTTTGGGACAATCTGGACGTAAGAATAACCTTCCAAATAAAAAAATAATTTTCTAAATCGGTTCTTAATGACGGAGGCATGCAGTTACAAACATTAATAAAAATATTTAAAAAAAAAATGGCAACACCGAAATAATAAAATTAAAATGGGACAAATCTGGAAGCATATAAACCTTTCAGATAAAAATCAATTTTTCAAATCGGCTCACAAATTAGAAGTTATGCGGTAACAAACATTAAAAAAGAAAAAAAAAAATAACCGATTTGAGAACCTTCTCCTTTTTGATTGGAAATCGGTTAAAAATGGTGGAATAATGTTTTATTAAACTGTGTGCAGGTAAATACCTCTTGCCGAAGATTCGCGACACAGCCGGTCAGAAGGGCACTGGCAAATGGACTGGCATCGCTGCCTTGGAGTACGGCGTGCCCGTCACGCTAATTGGAGAAGCGGTCTTCGCTCGCTGTCTGTCCGCCATCAAAGGTAACTATATAGTGCCACGTATGTTTGTCTCGAAAATTTTCATTAGAGATAACCACTGGGCGTAGGCTTTACGACAGAATAGGGAACCGGTACCCAAAGTCCCAGTGCATTTACAACATTTCGTTACTAAATGTTGTTTTCGTTTCGCCTACGTGTCTCTCTTTTGCATGGTATTTTATTTATTTATTTATTTATACACATTGCTCTATCTTTACTGGGGTACCCTAATACGATGGCGCAGCCATCATCCTCCAAATTTCAGATTTAATAATTCTACAATCACAAACAGTTAATAAATAATAAAAAATAATCACAATAAGACACACCGGATCCAATCAATAAGTATTAAAACAACAAAAATAAGCAATATACATTTAAATTAATTATGAGACAACAACTCTTAACTACGTAACGTATTTTTGCTGTCTCATCTTTTCTCCCTACAAAAGACAGAGACACGTAGGCGAAACGAAAACAACATTTGGTAACGAAATGTGGTAGCAAAACTCAGACTTCGGGTACGGTTCTATATTCTGTGAATTGTGTGTTTGAGCATCATTCTAAGTGGTTCAGTGGTTGGCGCGATTGAGCCACAAACACGTGGGTTCGATCCCCAGAATCCCCACCGAGAACAAATATTTGTGTGGTGAACATAGATGTTTGTTCTCTGTCTGGGTGTTATATTGTACTAGCAGTTTATGACCGAGCTTCGCTCGGTATTTTTTAATAACGTATGAATGATGAAATCATTTTTTTCAATCTTACTAACATACTACATAATAATTAAAAAATAAGAAATGGTTATTTAAAAAAAAATCACGAGTGCAATGAGATGGAAACTTCCGGAACTTGTTAGTGTTTATGTAGTCATTTAGTTCCAAAACTCGTCAAAAGATGGCGTTCTCTGTGAGTTCTCAGGTTCTCATAGAGCTTAGTTTTTGCTTCTGAGCAATAGATGTCGCTAGGAGTAATGATATTACGATAAAGTAGTTTGTTCTTAACTCTGAACGCCGATATTTTCTAAAAATGAATCCTAGCTAGATCGTTTTATCGTCCCCGAAAACCCCTGTATACAAAATTTCATGAAAATCGTTGGCTCAATTTCCGAGATCCTAAATATATATATATATATATATATATACAAGATTTTCTCGTTTAAAGGTATAAGATTCTAAGTATGTATTTACAAAAATAAAATGTATGTAAATATTATATCAGCTATCTGGTTCCCATAACACAAGCTCTGCTTAATTTGGGGCTAGATAGTGTTGTGTGAATTGTCCAAACTAAAAAGATTAATTAATTAATTTAATTATATTTATATTTGCAGAGGAGCGTGTTCAAGCAAGCCGCGTGTTGCCCGGTCCGAGCGCCAAGTTTCGCGGAGACAAGAAGGAATTCCTGGAGCATCTGCGCAAAGCTCTGTACGCCAGCAAACTGATCTCGTACGCGCAAGGATTCATGCTGCTCAGAGAAGCTGCGTCGGTGAGCAACTTACTATAATTTGTAACTAGACGTGAGGTAATAAGATCTGCTCTGACGTCCTGCGATGAGGTGTTATTCCCTGCTTACTTCAGGCCAAGCCGACTCTATACACCACGTTGCGTTAGACACACGTAGAAATCATCAAAGTGAAGTCTGAACTTCGATTAGTTTGTAATCTGGTCGTGCAAACCAAGACTGCAACTTTTCAGGTTGCAGTTTTGGTTTGCACGTTTTGGTGGCGCCCTCTTCGGAGATAAGCCTTAAGATAATAACAAATAAAATCTATAGCGAAAGTATTTTTAAGTTTTCGAATGAAATCTGCAGCCAAGTGGGTATTTTATGGAGTCATGAATAACGCCTCTAGCGTTCGTGTTGTAATCTACATGAACACAGGCAACAATATTGCTATACGAAGCGATGCTTTGTGATAAGCCATGGTTACCACTTAACATCAGGTGGGCCATATGCTTGTTTTATCAACTATTTGTAAAAAAACCTAGATTTTTCTAACTAACAGACATTGGTACTGGTTTCTAATCAGATTCTAATGTATTTTTTTAAGATTCGGTACTTTATAGTTAGCTTGAAACCAGTTTAGTTGTAGTATAAGATGTAGATGGCACTACTGTACCCGAAGTCCCAGTGCATTTACAACATTTCGTTACCAAATGTTGTTTTCGTTTCGCCTACTAGTCTCTGTCTATTGTATGGAGAAAAGATGAGACAACAACTCTAACTATACGTAACGTATTTTTGCTGGCTCATATTTTCTCCATGCAATAGAGAGAGACAAAAAGGCGAATCGAAAACAACATTTGGTAACGAAATGTGGTAGCAAAACTCCGACTTCGGGTTCTGTACTTTCAAATGTGTCCTTTCAAAGCGTGGTTCTTCTAGAGATAATATGCTAAGTGGAAACGTTTAAATTATTATAAGATGGAAGCCAGAAATCCATACCTACTAATCTATCAACAAAGCGTTGTGACTGTTTGTAATATCATGGCTAAATCATTCAATCGATAGCGGTTCTGTACAGATGTTACTTCTTCTTAGATTTATCGTGTCACTGGTTCTTTCGGACCAAATGTGGTGAATGGATAGAGCGCTGGTGGTCTAGTGAAGGCGGGGGCCTTCCGATTCTAAGGTCGTGGGTTCAAATCCTGTCATGTACCAATGAGCTTTTCTGCCCAAAAATTTATGTACACTATGCCAGTGCTCTCAAACGGTGAAGGAAAACATCGTGACGAAACCGGCATGTCGTAGAAACTAAAAAATTCGAAAACATGTCTGAAGTGCAAAAATTTAGCTTTTTAGAGCCGCGCTTTTAATCCATTCATCACACGCAGTGATACGATAAGCAGAAGAAGAAGACGTTGTTTATCGTCTTTAGTTCGGTGCTGCACGCAACACGCATACGCGTGATGTATGAGTAACCTGCGCACGACCTGTGGTTATCCAACCAAAGGTCGAGATCAACTTGACCGACGACACTTTAACCAAAAATTCTGATATTTTAAAGCCGGTTTCGGAAAACGCAATCAAATCAACATTCACTTATCATGTGTCAAATCCCTCCAACAACAAAATGAGTTGAGGAACTCATTTTGCAGGAGCAACTTGCTCATTCATAGAATACGCATTATACTATCATATTATTTGTTCATTTTTTCAGGCCAATAATTGGCATCTGAACAACGGCAGCATTGCGCTCATGTGGCGAGGAGGCTGCATCATCAGAAGCGCATTCCTCGGAAACATCAAGGTACCCATGATTTTTGCTAGTTCTATTTCACGCTATGAGTTTGTTGTCGAAAAATTTATGTACACAATGCTAGTGCTATCAAACGGTGAAGGAAAATATCGTGATGAAACCCGCGCTCAGTCAGCTCCGCACCTATTGACCATGTCTTTCCTGTGGTATGTATCTTTCTTCTCCCATACACTCAAAATCAAATTCTTGCATAGACCTATTCTGATTAAACAGTGGTCTTTTATCTGGGCCCTCGGCCGACTTTTTAAGCTTCATCACCTAGGAACGATGAGTTGCGAGTCACACCAGATCCGGTCACAGTGTGACCATTGGGGGTTTTTTTCCCATCGAGTTACACTGTTAGAGATAAACCAGTCTAAAAATGCACGCCCCTCCACCACGTTTTCTTGAAGTTGGCTCACAGCAAAGTACTTCAAAATGATCTTTGTGATGTAGGTATTATAGAACAATTTACTTTGACTGACTGAAGTAGTGGGACGAGCAGTTTAAGATTGGACGATCTCTACCGGAGTGTGTAGTTATCATATCCATACATACGGCTTACCTTTACGGCTTCTTACCTATTTTTTTAGAAGTTTACATACCAACTGCATCTCTTCTTCGCCAGTGAGCTACATTCCAGTTGTTTCTTAAATAAATAAAATAAGCCTTTATTTCACCGACATTAAATAAATAGTATTGCTTAACTTAACCTGATATGACACCAGCGTGGCGGTACTTAGGTCGAGTTGTCTTTGGACAAAGGCCTCAAAGGTTCTTTCCCCCTAAAAAATTATTGATTCGATTTTAATGCGAGCTTATGAGATGGTTCTTAGCCATGTTTGGTAGAAATCCATGCAGCAGGGGCCTAATTCTGGGGCCGATCTCGATCATTTAGCAACTTTATTTTATTGCTTTTTTACGAAGAAAGATTGGATGATTTCCTTGAGTAATTCATCGACGACCTCATCGTACACTGAGAAAAATGGATTTCTGGCCTAAGATGAATTCCACCTTTGACGGCTGAATTGTAATGACGCGAGGCGATTTTGAAACGCTTACGGTTAATTTGACTTTACTATTCGTTTGCGATAAACTGGTACGTCTCATATGATAAACACGAACCGTCGCAAATGACTTACCGTAAGGTAGTCTTGGAATCCAACTTAACACTGTTAATACAGCAGTAATGGACTATTGAAAGCGTTTTAAATTTACGACGTTGAATATGTGGTGAATATCACCGTAATTAAGGCAAAATTTGACTTAAGTTAAGGTGATATATGCTTTAATAAAAACAAAACAAACTTAAACCTAAGTCATAAACAAACTTTCGAAAGTGGCATAAATAATCTTAAGCATGACAATATTCACCTTACAATAAGGCAGAATATACTTTAGTCAGAAAAAATTGAACGTAAACTCAAAGTCTTTCAGCGGCGTATGAATTTGGCAACATGAAGGTATAATGTGGCCACATTTGCCCTTTTATAAGGCGAAATATTCTCAGGGTACGACGAATTAAATGGTAACATAAGGTCATATAACGGCATACATATTTGACCAATTTAACCGTAAATTTAGCAATATTTACCTTATCATAAGGCGATATAATGCTCAAGTATCAACTGATTGAACGGTAACATTACGTCATAGAACGACGTGCATACTTGGTCAATATAACCGTAAATTTGGTGATATTAGTTTTATCATCAGGCGAAATACGATCAAGTTACGACTAATCAAACGGTGAATAACGTCATAAAACTATTTACTTATTCGGTTAATTAAATCGTAGATAAGACAACAATCACCTTATGGTAGGGCGGATGATACTTTAGTTACTATTTAATCAAACGTTTAAAAAGTCTAATAACGCCATACATATTTGGCCAATTTAACCGTAAATTTGGCAATATTTACCGTATCATAAGGCGAAATACGATCGAGTTAAGACTAACCAAACGGTGAAATAACTTAATTTAACGACTTTCATATTCAGTAAATGAAACCGTAGATATAACAATATTCACCTTAAGATAGGGTGGATGATACTTGACATATTATATAGTCAAACTTTAAAAAGCCTAATAATGGCATACATATTTGGCTAATGCAAGGTGTATCTAAATATGTGTACTATGCGAAGGTGGGGGGTTTCAGACCACAATGGTGATCAGTTGTGGGGGGGAGATAATTAAAAATTCCTATTTTCAGTTTCCCATGCAAAAATATTTAATTTCATAATGCCTAAATAAATTGACAACCCTATCCTTGTAACCCCTTGACTCCTTGACCTACTACCTCTGTAGGTCTACTACTACTACCTACTACCTCTGTAGCTGAGTTTAGGGTTGTCACTTTGTATAAAGTCAGCTGTTCATGTTGAAACTTCGTTGCAGTTTTTTCAGAGATACCAATCGAAGTTCGAAAAGTCGTTGAACAAAAGTTGTTCCCCGAGGGGTGGAAATTCACCCCCCTTCAGGATAGTACACATATTTTGATACACGTTGTATAACCGTAAATTTAGCAATATTTGCCTTAACATAAACGCTCAATAATGCTCAAGTTATGTCTGATCAAATGGTGAAATAACGTCATCTAGCGACTTACTTATTCTGTGAACGAAACCGTAGATATAGCAATGTTCGACGGATAATACTTTCGTAAATATTTATACAAACGTTTAAAACCTACATAAGTACGATCCTAGGTAATTTGGCGAGGTTCAACTTCTTAGTTATCCTACCATAATAATATTAGGTATTGTATCGGTAGGTAAAATAGAATGAGTATATTTTTATTGACGCACAAACAGACGACGTATCTGTACAGCACACAGTAAATAAACAAAGCATTTACAAATCTAACCCTAAACCTGCCTAGCTAAATATCTACCCAACCCATACAAGGTACCTAATAAGCATAAGCAAGCATATAGGTAGGTACATAGAAGTGGCAGGATAGTTGGTGCTGCCGATTTATTTCTCTGAGCAACCCTGGCCGTGGGTCAAATGGATCTCAAATGGGGGCACATTTTAGTTAAGAAGGTAGGTAGGCAGATTTGTACATTACCTACCTAAATACTTAAGTAGGTACTCTACCCACTTATGTGTTTCATTGTGTTTTACTAGGGAGGTTTCTATTGAATCATAGCGCTGTTTAATAAACCATTCCTATTAATAGCTGTTCCATTGAAAAAAATTTGCTACGCTCTATGACTCCTTGTTGCTATTCAAAGGCAGAACCCTTGCTTCTACACATAAGCCCTGTTCTCCTGTAGGTAGGTATCTACTTAGATCAAGCGAAGAACCCAAACCAGTGTCTACAAAAATTTGATACCTATTTAGGTAATATAGGTCTCAGCTACCTGTTTCCCATATTACCAAGCTTTGCTTAGTTTACGGCTAGATTGTGTTGCGTGGAATGTCCGCAAATATTTGTAGATAATTTGGTGGAAGAAAAGTCTATTTTACTCAGTTTTATTATTTTAACGACTTTCAGTCAATTGGTGGGTTAAGTTTAAAAAAACTCTCTAGTTACTGCGAGATACACCTTTGAAAGGCACTTGTCGTAGGTACAACTAAAATCTCAATAATGCTGCCAGCTACAAGGCAAATAACCTTGGTTCGTATAACTGTATGAGAGAGAGTATATGAACTTGAAAACCCAATGTCAAAACTGCTGAACCGATTATGATGAAATTTCTATGGGACTAATCTGAAAGTAAAGTTAAGATATAATTTTTCAAATTAGTTTACGAGTTATGTGGTAACAAAAAAAAAACAAACAAATCAAATATCCGTGAAAACACCCATTTAGAATCTTTCCCTGAGTTTACTCACTTTTAGGTTGGAACCCTGACGAACGAGATTCAATACCTACCTACTTTTGCTTTGTGCTGTGTGCTAACTACACGAACTATGCTTGGAGCATAGGCCAATCGACACACACATGACACAGGCAGTTAGTAATGCAGTACAGTTTTGACTTAAAGACTACGTATAGCATATTTTTGATTGTCCTCTCAGCTCAGTTGGTAGGATCTCTGTCTTCTGCGCTGTAGGTCGTGGGTTCGATCCCCACCGAGAACAAATATTTGTGGTGAACACAGTTGTTTTTTCTCTGTTGGGGCATTATATTGTATTCTATGTATTTACATAAAAAATGTGTGTAAGTATTATATCAGCCATCTGGTTCCCATAGTACAAGCTCTGCTTAGTTTGGGACTAGATAGTGTTGAGTAGATTGTCTTGAATATCTATTTATTTTTATTTTGTTATTTTTAACACCCACCACTAGCATAATCTGCAGTAGTCGAGTTGGCAGCACTGCCCACGAGGCCACGAGCACGTACGTAACGACTTGTTTCATTCGTCAGTTTGGTTTGACTTTGGACGGAGTGTTTGGTTTAATTCTAAGTCATTCAAAGTTTATTTTGCAGGTTTTTTTTATTATCCCTCATTTTCTGAACGCTGCTGGCTGTGTCAGTGTATGGAAGCACAGACAAACAGATGTAGAGAGGTCCAAGACAGACCTATCAGCAGCAACCAACCAGTCAAAAATCTTCGTGCTTTGAACGTGGCAGACTCTGAATCTGAATCCCACAGATTTATTAACTAAATGGGGCACACACCTGATTGATACGTCATTTCGATGTAAGTAGAGTACCTGTATCAAACTCAGTTATTCCATAATGTTTTTGAACCTAATCATGTTTTGTATTTGATAAGTTTAGGTACCTACTCCCTAGATTCTGGTTGTGGTGGAAACATGAACGAAATATGATTTATAAAAATATGTCTAAGTACATATTCATGTTTTCAGTTTTGAACTTTTGCATTTAATTTTGTATATTGGTACAAAGGAGTTTTTAAACTTAGGAAAATTAATTGTTTATTTTTTTCAGATAAGGTGTACTTTACATAATACGCAAAGAGGATGGGCTACTTAACAGACTGGCTGGCTTTGGCTTTCTGGATTCCAAACAAAGAAAATAATTGGCGCATTTGTTATTGGACTCTGGGCTAGAAGTAAATCCAAACACCAAACATCATTGGAGTGATTTCAACATGGCCACGCGGTATTGGAGAACCATTTAAAAAGGATTATAGCTGTAAGTACTTGTCATTTGCTATCAGTGATTCAAACGATCTCTCTGACTTAGAACCTGCAATGCCAGGCCGACCTGTCCTCTAATAAACCTGTGGTCATAGTTTGGTTAGATAAACATAATACCTACTTGTACTAATTACCATCATAGAATGCTCTACTTTGTTTGCGATAACTATTTCCTAAAAAATACATTATTTTATTTCAGGTATTGTAATCCAGTTGAGGAGGCTTCACTTGCAATAACGGTTGCCGAGGAAGGAGCTACGCCATGAGAGGAGCTAGCCTGTGGGCAATAACAGCAAATGCGTGCCTACAAAAGCTTTACAACGAAAAGGGCATTCTCCAAGACGATTTTATCTTGTTTTAAGTATTTAAAAAGTTAATTACTTATCTAAATTGATTTTTTAATACAGATTTATAGATTTTTATTGAATGGTTTTATTGCAATACCACTATTATTTATATAAGATGCAAAAGCTATCGGCTTATTTATTAGGCTAGGTTGAGGTTAAACTGTTGGGTTGAGAAAATACTAGTCTATCTAGTACATATCTTTGGTAACCAAAGATAATCAGTTATTATTGAAGTGCTTTATAAATTTTTGTTCTATTAATTTCAGAAGCTTACAAAGACTGGGAGAACAGCTTTCTGAGGCAGCAGGCTACGCTGTTCACTGAAGGCATGTTTGGCTGATCTATTATCATAAAGTTCATGTGAAGTATATTGGCCCATTAGTATAGTAGTTCATGTGAAGTTACCTAAGAGTGAACTTTGAGCGGCCCAATGCCCTTAATATGAACTAAATGATAGTAAAGCAAGTCAATCATGCCCTTAGGGAACAGCGTTACTAGCCGTTAAAAGGCTTTTTTCCGGTCTTCATAAAACGTTTCTGCTCATAAAGAAAGCAAAAATTACCATACGATACGGCTAGCCTAATCGTATGAAACATTCTAAAATAACTTTTTGAAGGCAAATACGACTAAGTAAATGTTGAAAACGCTTTATGCTTAGGTTAAACCCATAGTAAATAAAGACGTAAAACACCTTACTAGAAGAAAATTACGACTTAAAAAAACATCATTATCGGTTAATGAACAGGTTAAACTACAGTAAGGTAAGACGTACGACGTCTTACTAGAAGTCTATTATGCCTTAGTAAACAGCTTGAACTACAGTAAGGTAAGACGTACGACGCCTTACAAAAAGTCGATTACGACTTAGTAACCTTTGAAATCGCTTAATGAACAGATTAAACTACAGTAAGATAAGACGTACAACGCCTTGCTAGAAGTCGATTACGACTTAGTAAACGTTGACAACGCTTAGTGGACAGGTTAAACCCACAGTAAGTAAAGACTTAAAACGCCTTTCTAGAAGCGAATTACGATTTATGAAACGTTCAAAACTTTTAGCGGATCGGTTAAATCGCAGCGAATAAAGGTATAAAACACCTTACTAAAAGTCTATTATGACTTAGGAAGCAGTCAATAAATATTCAAAACACTTTGTGAACAAATTAAACCTCAGTAGGAAAAGGCGTAAAACGCCTTACTAGAAGTTAATTGGGGCGTAATGATACGTCGGATATTACTCTAGGAAAGATTTACGTGTGTGACCCGAGCACCTTCTTTACCTTTTATATCGCCTTACCGGAAGTTTAATCCCATCGTCAGTTCGTCGATCCTATCTCACTTACCACGTTAATAGCTTTTTATTTAAGGCTAATCTGTAAAAAATACGTCTAAAACACACATTAGAGAGTATAATGCTGCTTATTTGTTGCGCCTCACGCTTAAGGCGTAAAACGCCTCCAACCTAGGAAGGCGTTTTTCGTCCAAGTACGCTTGGTCGTTTTTTCGCCTTCATTACGAATAAATCCATCTTAATTACGAACTTTTCAGCCTTACATTTTTCTCAGTGTAGAAGCCTCGACAGCTACGATATACGGAAAACGTAGAAAAAGTGTGGGGTTGTGCAATGCCAATGTGTATTTAAGGGACATTGAAAATCTCGGTCGGCCCGAGAATTAGGTCCCTGTTTCCATGTTCTGATGATATTCATCCTCAGAAGTTTCACGGGTCATGAGTTTTTATTATGTTACTGCATAACTGTCTGCACTGTGTCATCTATTGGCCTCTCACTGACTGACTGGCCTCTCAGCTCAGTTGGTAGTAGCTCTGCCTTCTGCGCCTTAGGCGGTGGGTTCGATCCCTACCGAGAAAAAAAAATTGTGTGATGAACGCAGATGTTTGTTCTCTGTCTGGGTGTCATATCGTATTCTAAGTAATATATCAGTTACCTGGTTCCCATAGTACAAATTCTTTTTAGTTTAAGGCTAGATAGTGTTGTGTAGATTGTCTATAATATTTCTTTATTTACAATGACTTGTTCTATGCGTGGTGCGTTTGTTTGACGTACTTACGTCGTCCCTCATGGTTCAGCTGAAAACTATCGTTGGATAGGTAGCTATATCTGCCGTCCTTTTCAACATAATGAAACCTGTTGAGTAAACACTAACCATTATAGATCTATTAGGTGGATGGGTTTGCATGTAGGTGCAGTATATTTTCTTTCTATTTTCTAGCATTTTGATCATTATGAGTACACTTCGATTCAATAGATAGAATGCTCCAATCATAGTCGCTGCAGTGAGGTAATAATAATGACCTGAGCGACATTGTGATAAGGTCGGTCGTAATACCTTGAGGTCGGTACGCTATCACGCAAAGCGATACTCGAGTTTTTACATGCAAAAAAAATTAATTCATCCAATGATTATTATCTTTTAAAATGGAATAACACTGTCATCGAGTGTGGCATCCGCTCATAGCTTCGTGACAAACCGTTATCATAGGAGTGATTGTCAATACTACGAGTTTAATATATTCCTATCGCCTATCATCTTTTCACAAGAAATGATGACTAATAAAAATTAAGTTAGAAATAGAAAGAATGCTTTTGTAGTCCATTTCGTAATGCGTTTTGAATATTAATTTGCTGATTAGATACCTCCAGTAATTTAATGACTTGATAACGTATTTGCTTACGTAATTTTAGTTTGCCTGTTAGAATGCATAATTAAACGATGTACCTACTCATGATAGTTACTTAATTGTTCATCTATTATTATTTCAATAATATTTGACTAGAAGTTTGAGTAGTAGTAGTGAAGTTATCTTACAAACAAAGTTAAATGCCTAATTTTAAAGTGTTCTCATCGATTTATCGAAAATATATTCATGAATTTGGATATTCAGTTCAAGCAGCATTTCTACGGCATAGCTTCGAGCTGGCACGTTGTACCTGGACTCCTGAATGGACCAGGCAATGCCAACCGTCACGGTGCGGCAACGGCCGATGGGATGCCTTCTACAGAATCACTACAAAAAATACGATCCCAGGGTAGAATACGCAACGTTGCGATGGCGAAGAGACATGAGAGTTTCGCTCTTATGTTTTAGAAGGGAACGGTAATCTGTACAGCATGAGAAAGGCAGATGTGAGCACACGGTGGTGCTGTAGGTACCTAGGGGAATGGCACCCGACCTTACCGCGCGGTCGCTTCAAGCCCGGACCCCTCCGATCATCAGGTAGCGCTGATCCCTAAACTACAAGACAATGAGCGCATTATACTCTGGTCGGAAGGGCAGACCGACCCATTTTCCTATATAAGAATTATGAATACGATATCACGTAGGTAGACGCGGCTACAATACCCTACCCTGTTACTAACGAGAAGGACGAATTGCCAATTATTTGAAAATTTACCAAACCATTTTTTATGGAAAGATACGGATGGGTTTGTCATGGACAAAATATTTATTATGGGGTCGGGATAGGATTGGAGTATTGCAGATAATAGAAAAATAAGTAATTTGGTACCTACATTTCTGTTGTAAGGGTAAATCTATATATAGGTTTGGATCGGGTCCGGACCTTTTTTTTTCTGTAGGATGCACCAGGATATGCACAAAATATAAAATCACGTAATGTTATTTATGTACTATGTCTAAGAGTACTTACCTTTTTCCGAAATATAAAAAATAATTTAATTTTTGATAACCATTCAGTTATACCAGGCAGGCAGGCGGTTAAAAGAGTTTAGGTTGGTCTTGGAGTGCAAACTTAGTGAAATGAATAGTACCTTTTACCTAGATTATTATCGTGGATCAACTCAAAGGGATACTATTTATCTGGGCACATGATAATAATATAAATATGATATTAATATAGGACGTGTGATATGGATATATTATATGGTATAAATCTACTTTTACCAGTGCTGGGGAGTCAGCACTCCTATGTAATTTTTACCCTCGTCTGGTCATGCCCTGAAAATAAACATACTGTTATTGCAGACATGGTTCGGGTTATAAAAGAAAGATAATAGGCACCACTAATTTAAAAAATTCATAGTTTTTGACCAGTTGAACGAGCGACCGCCGAAGTTTTAGTCAAAAAATATTTTTCCCTTAGTGCCTCAACATTGTGAATTACCCGCAGCGCTGGTAAGAGTAGATGGACCCCAAGAATTGGATCTGTCCGTAGTCTGTACTATAACCGTGTGTCCCCAGGACGCGTTCACAAAGAACCCTCAGCTGAAGAACCTTCTGCTGGACCCCTACTTCAGCGAGCGCATAGCCTCCTCGCAGGAGTCGCTCAGACAAGTGGTGGCTCAAGCCGCACTTGTGGGCGTGCCAGCGCCGGCCTTCTCCGCCGCGCTCGCCTTCTACGACGGATACAGGGCTGCGGTGCTGCCTGCCAACCTTCTACAGGTAAACAATCTTATAGTAGTATCCAACAACATATTGCACATCACAAAGATTTTTATAATGTCCCGAAAGTTAAGAGCCGAGCGGGATTTGAACCCGCGACCTCCCCCTTGGTACGGGGCTGCGCTGACCTTATTGACTCTAATGGACTGTTCGGCACTAACGCGATTGTGGCTTCATCTACAGGTTTGACGTTACAGTCAACTACTTACCTGCTCGATAACCGAATTGCATTCAGTTGAATCGACGAGAGATATTACTTTTTATTGATTTTATAGTGTTTACTACACTTAAGGAAATCACAAAGATTAACTTATTCCTTAACTTCTTTTGTTCTTTTGTTATTTCTCAACTTTTGGGACATTATAGAAATCTTTGTGATTTCCTTAAGTGTAGTACACACTATAAAATCAATAAAAAGATATTGCACATCGGCTAATTTAGGCTTCATAAAGCATAGTGTGCATCAGAAAGATATAGCGTTCCCTCAGAAAAAGCCGATGTGCGATATTTATTGGCTACAACCGTACACTCACCTGTGATAGTGATCCCCAATCCCCATGGTAGTCGTAAATATTGAAGCAATATTTGATTCGTAACATTTCTTTTAACAAGGCGAAATCAGATGCAAGGACCAACTGGCAAGAAAGCTAACGGCATCTCAAGGGCGTTGCTCATTGCTGCCACATCTTTTCTGAACTTTTAGCCAATCGTAGAAGTAACCAAATCGAACGACACATTTTGCACTTTGTGTTCAATTCACTTTGTCTTTGATATCATTTAATTTGACTGAATTCACAATGCAACAATAACAGTAAGATTTTTTTTCAAACTTCGGCCCGCTTCCTCTCCAAATATTGCTAAGCAAACTTAAAGGCCTATTATGTATTTACGATTTTTAACTTAAGACCTCACCATGTAACAGAATAATCGAAATAAAATAATATGAAAATGAATCCCTATTTCCACCACGGGTGAACGACTGGACCGAGTTGGCTGAAAATTATTTGGGAGCTTGAAACCAGGAGACGGACATAGGACTTTATTTATTAACTGGAACGGAAGGAGCGAACCCGCTAGTTTATTATATTATTTGTTATCCTTTGTTTATCCTAAAATCTGTAGGTCTAGGCAATAAATAAGAAGCCATATTTTTATTGAATTATCTTATGGAGCATGGAAATAAATAAGTTGTGTTGTGTCCAGGCGCAGAGAGATTACTTCGGAGCGCATACGTACGAGCTGATCGGCGCGCCCGGGGTCTTCGTGCACACCAACTGGACCGGCCACGGCGGGAATGTATCCGCCACCACTTACACCAACTAAATACGTAATAGTAAACATTCGCGCAACGTTCCTCGGATCACGCACCTTTCGCTACCGGGGATGTTATATTTACACGGTCTAATTAAGGTGTAATGGGTATTGGAATTGCAACGCCTTGCCTTGCCTTGTAGAGCTTTTTATTTTTAAGCATATTTGTTGATAAAATAAGGTTTTGATACATTCCTGTCATGTATTTCTCTGGTGCATATTTATGAAATTATATTTCATAAATATTTATTATTAAGGTATAAAAAATATATAGGTAGCAAAGTATTGATCCGAGATCAAGAATACAATCAAGTGCTTTTATAAAGGTTTTAATAAAATTTACTGTTTGATAAAGATTTGTTTTATTTGTCAATTATTCTTAGATCAAGAACGTTATATAAAATATCCCCAGCGCAGCGTCAAGGTACGGTACAAGTATGTAGTGCAGGGGTGCTCAAACGCTCCATCGCAAAAGCTTTTGATCATCTAGAGATAGCTGAACTGATCCAAATCAGTGCCAGACGAAAGCGTTCCCAAGACGCTGGCGGCAATAGCATTGCTGATGACCTACCTACTTAATAGTTTAGTCGATCCCTTACAAAATATTATCTGGTTGATCGCCGACACTATAAGTGTGAGCACCCCTGATGGTGATGTAGTGTATTGAAACTGGAAGGCAGAAATACGAACCTATAGCTGACATTTCTAAAAGATTTGCTCACGTAGCTGTGGCAGTGACAGTCGATAATAATTGCACTAAACACTTTTATTAAGATTATTAATTGCTATTTGGTGTTTGTTTCAGGGTGAGAGGATTGTTAGATAATTTGCGCCCCTGTTGGGGGCTCCTTTCGTGCATTAAAACAGCGTCTTAACATGATAACGTTGAAGGCCTGCGCACACCTAGGCCGCTGGCGACCGCGATCAATGAAACGCTGTCAAATCTCAAATCTGACAGCGTTTCACTGATCGCTACCGCCAGCGAACTAGGTGTGCGCAGGCCTTTAGTTGTAAATAAATAAGACCATCATCATCATCAACCGCAGCCGGACTTAACCCACTGCTGGGCAAAAGCCTCTCTTTGCTTTCACCATGATTTTGGGCTACGCTGATTTAACCCACTGCTGGGCATAAGCCTCTCTTTGCTCTTTCCTTTCACCACGATTATGGGCTACGCTAATCCATCTGCTAAAATGAGATCGCTTCTAATTATTCAAAAACGAGAATATTTGATCTTAATATAATCATCATCATCATCTCAGCCCGGTATCACCCACTGCTGGGTACAGGCCTCCTTCATATTTTGCCAGCCTGTCTTGCGCGTCTCTTGTCAAGGTGTTTCCTGCGACCTTTAAGATGTCGACGACCCATCGCGCTTTCAGGCGCCCTAAATTTCTTCGGCCACCTTTCCTTACGGCCTTACTCCACCGACCATCACCACATTTAGCAAGGTGTCCTGCCCAGCTCCACTTGAGATTTACCAAAAAATAAATTCTTTATTTACACAATTATAATGTCCATGGTGTTAGTAACGAAAACAGGAAAAGTAGGTTAGTAACTTATAACTAGTTACTATTTAGTCCTCTGGATGAGTCTTCATACCAGAGGACAATTTATTCTTTCAGCAATCGCTTCTAGGATACTGTTGCTACTCCCGCGCAGTCTATTTAGCAGTGACGTTGTTTTTTACCAGATTGCGTCGAATGTGTCCTACGTGAATCATCAAATCAAATCATAGCGTCTGCTGCCGAGGCTGTTGATCCGAATGGAATAGACAAGGCTTATGATTTGCTCCAAATACGTCGAAACTCGTCAGCATCCTAGCTATATGAGCAGCTGGCTCATATAGCTATATAAACAAGAATTCATGAATTCGCGAACTTACTTGAAACTGCGAGCGTCACACGGCTAACGGATGCACATCGAATGGACGTAGCTGTGTATTCCGGGGTCCGGGGTCACGTCATATAAAACTATGCGTGCAAATCGGCAAATTTTATCATCCGCACTTGATGTGAGGGCTGGTTTTTCCGCAAGTAGGCCGCTGGTGGGCCCTTTTTGCGTGGCAAAAAGGTTTTGCTTGACACGTGTTGTTCTACGACACGCCGGTTTCCTCACGATGTTTTCCTTCAGCGTTTTGAGAGTACTGGCATAGTGCACATACATTTTTCGAGAAACTCATTGGTACACGACTGGATTTGAACCCACGACCTTCGGATCAGAAGTAGTGGCGGCCACTACCACTAGACCACCAGTGCGTGCATAATGTGTTCCTGTGCGGATCCGCTGCCATTTAGCCTATCATTTCACGAGTGTGTACACAAAAGGAAACGCGTGAGTTTCTGATACTCTTAGGGACAAAATTAAAGCGATTTCCTCCATGCAACATCTTGAAATACATCGGTACATTATATAATTCATCATCATCAGCCTGAAGAAGCTGGACATTGGCCTCCCCAACACATTTCCAGGAAGAACGATATACGATTATATATTTAATTAGTAATAATGAGTTACCTATACGTGGTCGCAATGTGACAACCTTAATAAGAATAGCTACGGATAGCTCTTCATAATGGACGTCGTTGGAGGGTTGTCCAAGTTCACCCTCTACTTAACCTCAGGAACATAAAACTTGGTATTTATTTATGGGAAAACCAACAACTTAAAATAACTTAATAATATGAATGGTCTGGAAACTAGCCAAATAAAGGTTATCACCATCACGGATGCAAAACAATCTATAAGTACCTAGAAAAAGTTACTGTGAACGCTGCGCTGTAAGTTGACATAATATTGAAGAAGATGAAACAGTGCATGCATGGGCGTTTATGTAGGTAGACTTAAATACTAACCCGGTTCAATCCAGATTAATCATATTATTTGTCTAACATGAACGGATGGAATGGTAGATAGGTATCGTAAAACGTGCCTACTTTGCACCTTAATGGGTAAAAATACTCCAATTTTTTTAAAACAATATTTCGGTAATAATCGGTAAAAGCCACTTCCGATCGAGATAACCGCTTATATGTTTAAGGTAAAAGGGGGTTTTATTTAACTAGGTATATAATTAGCTAGCGAAACAATAAAAGTTTCTAATTTTTCTTATACATGTTTTTTTTGTTTCGACCATAAAAACTAGCTAGAAACACCTAAATCTACTACTTTATGGTTTTCTTCAGGAGCATAGTAACAGTATAAGCTGCTATCTATTCACCAGATCTCAATAGTACACTTTTTTTGTCCGGAGATAGTGCAGGAGCATTGTTCCCCAAAAGGGTGGGTAAAATTGCTCAAAATTTAGCGTTTTATATATACTTCAGAACTCAATAAAAATCATTTTTACTAGTGGAAGTCTATAGCCTATAAGGTCTTTTTTCAATATACATTAAAAAACAAGCTTTAATGTAGAAGGTTTTTAAGTAATCACACTTTCTCTAAATTTGGAGCCAATTTTGGAGCAAAGTAGGCACGTTTTACGGTATATAGTTTATGAAATTCAAAGTTTATTTCAGACATCCGAAATGGTATAAAATTAAATAAATAAATAATGCTGGACAATTCACACAACATTCGATATTATGATACAGAAGAAGAAATTTTGTCATATAGTACTAACCGCCTATAAAATCTTGAAGTTCATATTTCATAAGCAGCGGCCAACCCTATTGATGAAATTTTAATGTCGCTCCAAGGCTTCCGTCATGACTTAACAATTGTAGCCGAGATGTGGCCGCGACTGGAAGCTAACGAGCCGGACGCACACGAGCGGTCACCCATCCAAACAGTGACCGCACAGAATAGTAAACTGCATGAGCGCTTACGTTAATAATTATTAGGTACTTAATAGCTAGCTTTCTATAAAATTCAGCTTAGTTACATAATTACTTTTTTTTGTGTACAGACGGCTACACATCTATATAATTAGCCATTACTGATGAGTATAATGGTCCGGCCAGCACGCTAGTGGGGAGAACGTAATAACAACTTATCGCACCCTCTCGGTTAGTTCAAAGTCCACAGCAGGGTAGCCTTATGTGTAGCCGTGTGTACAATAAAAAATATCATTTCATTTTGTTGTAATATCGGCTTAGATTTTTATTAAAATGTGCCATAAAACGCATCAATCTATGCGGTAGCAGATGGTGATGTTGATGATCAGCAAATGCTGATATTCGCAAAGACCCTGGCACGAACCACGAAATGAAAGTAAAATCATGGACGAGAATAATAACAAAATATATATTTTCAATAAATTTAATTGTATTATTCCTAAACTCGAATTATATGGTAGGTACTCGAAAAAGAAAATAAAAATACAGCAAAACTCAAAACAAGTAGGTATAAACTTTCTTAAATACGACACTCCCTGAACGTATACTGAGACTAAAATGAGTATCAAAGGCACCATGCGAACAACTCTCTAGATCTTTACACATAAACTACATAAACTACCAAAGTCAATCTCAGTATAAGCAAGGATCAATAAATAAAAAGCGAAGTAAATTGCAAGCGGAACGACTAAATTGAAAAAGTCTAAACATGCAAGTTAAAAATGTGTAGCATAAGAGGCATAATCGCGACGTAAAATTAGGTACCTAACTAGTAATAACTCAAGCAGAAAAAGCTTAAAAAGATCTATAAATAGAAAGCAAAACTTTGAACAGAGCTTTTGATTAACTGGGTCAAAGGTTACGCGATTCCAATTATATGTCACAGTATGAACGCATCAATAGGTCGGCATCATTTTTACACAGGAATTTATTACGAAGGAGCACAATAAATGTTCGGTGATTTAGAAAACAACTCCTTGTGTTTCTAGGGATTTCGTACCTGCCTTGACAACAATGGGACGCTTACAGGTAAAATGATGACATTATCTAAGTTTTAAACTAGGTAGGTACAATTGTGTGAACGTGCAGAAACATATTGTCAATGTTATCTCCATCATTAAACGATTTATCAATTAAATACCAACTTACGAAGTGAAAAGACTGGAAAGAAAGGGTGGCAAATGCCGATTGAGTTAACGCTCAAGTTTGCTCCATTGGCGTCCTCATTAGATATAATTATGAAAAAGAAATATAGGATGCTAATTACTTTGACTATTGATCTACAATATGCGCTGAATATATAATTAATCACCATCTTGTTTTTCCTTTAAATAAAATTAAATCTGATGAGGGCGTCGCCACTGGCCGCAAGACTGCAACCTTGAGGGGGTACGATTTCCATACAAACTTAATTTACACAACTATGGGCGAATAAAGTAATAATGTACACTGAAATACCTGTAATAGGCTTTTACAGTGGTCCTTATTACCGGCCAGTTAGGTATATAAAGTTGGAGTGTCAGCCGTTGGTCGTGGCGTGGCAGTCGGGGCTTCAGAAAAAGAAATAACAGACTTTTACGACTATTTTGAGACATATGTTTTAAGCTCGTTCACGTATTCAATGCCGAGTACCCGTTAGAAAGAATGACGAAAAAATTACTTTTTTATTAATATTTCTGTTATCCTAGTTTTCTCCAACTTTATATAACTGGCCGGCAATAAAGACCACTGTAAAAGCCTATTACAGCTATTTCAGTGTACATTAATACTTTATTCGCCCATAGTTGTGTAAATTAAGTTTGTATGGAAATCGTACCCCCTTAAGTTATCGTTTTAATAGGAATGTACAGTCACCTGCACTGAGATGGTTACCTACGTTTCGGAATGTTCAATAAGCCTACGTCATTAATTTAATATTCACGTCTGGAAGATCCTGTAGATATTTTGGCAATAACGTCGTAAATGACACAATAGGTATGTACCTACCATGAATCTACATACTTCGTTATAAAATCCTTGGTACCTACATTATCTTCAAACAACGAAATAGGTACCAAAGTAATGACAGATCTTCAGACGTGAACACAAAATAATCAAAGTGTTAGTGCAGGCAACTTACTTTCATATGTGCTCGATGAAAGTTTTACTCTTATATACTACCTACTTACTTAATAACTTATATTATTATTATTTTTTAACTGAGCTAAAACTACCTATAATAGTTATGAAAATTGAAAATGATTCGAATATTAGAAATATAGTCATTGCAGTTTTCCACCGCGAGTCTGCATTGACTAATAAACTCATGGATATAGGGTATAGAGGATGCAAATAATATCAATAGCAAAAGTTGAACCAATATGGTAGTGAGCGGGTTGTATAAATCTAAGTTATGCCGGTATCAAACCCTTTAAGTGTGGTTAGACTTTGTGTTCAAGCTAAAAATTCTTAGTTTCTGTTCTTAAGTGTGCGTACAGCGAGCCAGTAATTGATTCTGCTATGCCTCGAGCAAGTTAAGGTAGGTTATCATGAAACTAAAGACCTGCGCACACCTAGGCCGCTGGCGACCGCGATCAATGAAACGCTGTAAAATATCGCTGTCAAATTTTACAGTGTTTCACTGATCGCGGTCGCCAGCGGCCTAGGTGTGCGCAGGCCTTTAGAGTTGAAACACAGACCAACGATCGACTATAAATACAGCCTAGGCTAGTATTTACTACATGGATTAGTAGATTTAGCATAGCATTTGATTCATTGTCTGATATCATATTGGCATAATTATATCTGCATATTATAAAGCAGCACGCTCTAGTAAAACCTTAGTGAGAATTGCTTCTTATTTCATATTTTGCATTTTCACACGCACGGGCACAAATTTCGCCTCGATGACAGTAACTTATTGCCTATCGATGACATTGATAATAAGACGAGATCGTAGAAGCTTTATAGATACATATTATTCTATAACTTAGGTACTATAGGTTGGTATTCCTATGGTTTTTATAGTGGCTACCACACAATTTCTGACTAGGTGTGAGTAATGACAACAAATCATTTTTTAATAAACAGAACTTTTAACAAGGATTCTAAAGCACGTTTTCTAATAATTATTAAAATACCGAAAACTTGAAAATAAAAGTTGTTTTTGTATTTTTTCCTATAACCTAGATTAAGTAATATGTAACGAATAAAATTTCCTCCACTATTTTAGAATTCTTATACTAGGTAAACCGATTTGCAAAAGCTTTATAATGTACCCATGTAACCATAATTTTAAGGAAGATATTGTTAGGTTTACGGATAGCACAGAAAAATTGATGGTAAAATATTTTCATATGGATAACCACTAACAAGTATATTCGATAAAAACTACAAACCTGTGAGTTCAAACTAAACCTACCTATTTACAATCTTATTTCCGTAAAACCTATTTTAAATCGTATTCGAATGCATACATCATTATTCACGGGCAAGAACCCAAGATATTTGTTCGCGTCTTCTTTATTGAAATAGAGACGAAAGTGACGTAAAGTTTCTAGAAAAAAATCTAATTCATGACACAGAATATACTTTATTAATTTAAATTAAATTTATCAGGAAATAAACTAATTGGTTGTGATTGGTTACTGAAACGATAGATAACCGTAGGACAAACTCCGCAAAACGATAGGAGTTTCGTGTTGACAGCGTTGCAGCGAGTCAAATGTGGAGAAATTACCACGCTACCGCGCAGTGCGTGCAACTAGCCGTAAAAATAAAATATTTTAAAAATTACGAAGTGTATTGAAACCATATTATTGTACACGATATTTTGTGCAGCGTCTTCAACTTCTAAAAAGGGAAGGTTCTTCATGAATAAAGCACTTATGTTAGTATAAAAAAAACGCATCATAAAATTTCCAATCGATGAAATACATAGGTTCTTTCTTTCTTATAGGTTAACGTATAAACTTACCTAATACCTAATTAAAATAACTTAACTGTCAAGTATGTCTACCTACTTCCTTATCTAAAGCCTAGAGCTTAGACAAGATCCACTCTGTTTTCGGAACACATCTGCGGAAAGATAAATGGTATGGTATTGCACTTTTGTATGGAACAGCTGATTCTTTTTCACGTTCAATGTTGGTTCCTCAGACAAAGATATTCATATTGATGGATAATATAACCCCCTGAAGTATTCGTTGACATCGTACGTAGTTCGGCGTGAGCAGGCGTGACCATTTGAGCTGATGACATCTACATGGTGTTTATTTTTCCGTAGTCGTGTTCCTTAAATATAATATGGATCTTGGCTAGGCCTAGGATTATTGAACATGTTTATTTTTCCTTATTTATGGCTTCCTCCTATTTGTCACTTCGACGGACAATCTTGCCTTCAGACTAATAGCTTTTAGTTCAGCGTTCTGGCGCTGCGAGGCGGCGTTCGTCGGCTCAGAATAGTAGGTATACAGTTTCTCATACAAATTGCGAATTTAATTTCGGATTATTTTGAGTTAGGATTGGGATATCCTGATTCCTTACTGTAGTTGTGATGAAAAACCGCCAAGATCGTCAAACGAAATAACATACATGAGCGACCAGCGATATAAAAGAACCGAAGCGCCCGGCGCTACTACTGTTGTACTTGATGATTTAAAAATACTACTTCCGAAAACTGAAACGGGATCTTCAGGCTATGCATCTTCTTAGTTCAACAACTTCTTAGTAAAACTAAGCTAAAAAATATTGTAATTTTTCATAATTCCAGTCTTCTATGAAAAAGATGGTTCTTCAGTTAAGTAGGGAGTTGGGATCATATAGTAGTACATACAAGTACTTTCAGTTTTCGAGAATAGTCTTTTTGCACTATGTTTGTGAACGGGGTACAAATTGTTCAGGCCATGAGAGTGTTATGGACAGTAGTAGTAGAAGGTCAAATAAGTTTGAGTCTGTGAAACTAGCCGCTTGTATGAGCTGCGCTATGTTTCCTTCGCTACTGTGATGGTTGGATGATGTACTTAGTTTTACAGAGATCGACATATTTGACTGCCACTTTAGGTATATCGCTTTGCGCGCGCTTTGGTTGCTTTTGTAGGATGGCATTTTTGGTAGGCCTATATAAACTAGACAGACCGTGAAAGTACTGTTATAAGTTTTAGTAATCTACCTTGATTTAAATGTAAGTTAATGATGTTTTATAAAGATAGAGAATTGTAACCTATATTCACAAAATATTTAACTAGTTCATGTTGTACCAAATAGGCGCCATTGTAAAAGATTTTTAAGATTACAGCACATTATCAAACAAGTTAGCTAACATTACAATTAGCTAACCTAATTAGTTAGAATCATTAATTAACAGTAGGTACTTATAGATACAGAACTAAGTAAAAAGCGGACCCTTAAAATTATGGTGACTCGGAAATATAATAGAATACGTATATACAGATTAGATTGCGATAGTCAGCGCACGCAGACGCAACCCTTGGCAATGCGACAGTGAAGTTTTTCTTATCACTTGCTCCGTTCCCGCACTCGAGATATCGGCACACCCTGAAAATTACAATGAAATGAGCGACTAATAGCGAGTGTTATTCTACTTAATATGATATGTAGGTAAATTGTTAGTATGGTAAATGGTTTACCTTCGCCTTGTGGTGGTATTAAAAGCATTGAACGTTATAAATGTCCTTCGATTGGCGCTGGCGAAGGCGCTGGCGCTGGCTTTGGCGATGGCGATAACAATCCCGCAACGCGTATCACCAATCCTCGTGGTTCCTTTCCACCGCGAAGTGCTTGTCCCGTGCACTTTGTTGACACCACATCGTATCGTTGTCAAGTGCACACACACCGCTGATCTGACGTAACTTATCGCTTAAATGGCGAGTAAATGCACAGCATTTACCGTCGCGACGTCTATCATACACAATAATATATGCATCTAATAGACGTCGAGCCGAAAAATACTTGAGTGACGTCGAAAATCTCGCAAGTTTTCAAATAACTTCAACCCGCACAGCACTGAACTAACGTATTACCTCATGATCGTACAAGTGCTTGTCCCGTGCACTAAAAAACTGCTATATTTGATCGAAATATTTTGCCCTCCTATAAATATCGAATTTAAATAGCTATAATGCAACCGTCTGTCTTAAAAAATGCAGCAATGTTTTTTTCACATAAGTTTTTTTGGTAATTTTTACACAGCCTATCTAACCCCAAACTAAGCAAGGCTTGTCTATGGGAATTAGGTACCTGCTAGAATACTTAATTATTATTATTCAGCCGTTTTTGTCCCACTGCAGGGCAAAGGCCTCCCTTTCTCTTAATTATTATTTTTAAATATTACTCGTTATGCTAATAGCACCCAGACACAACACACATCGAGGGCATCGAACCCACAACCTACAGCGCAGATGGCAGAGCTTCTATCTAACAGAGCAGGAGCTCATGAGAAAATCGCAAGGCTTTGATCCAGGGTCCGAAATAAAACTATGACATTTTTCTGTTCAATTATTTATTATTCGTAAAAAAGATAATTAGCACACATAATTGGAATTATTCTACGGAAGACAAAATTCGTTACTGTCCCTATCAGTAGTGCCAAGGGGAAGTCTATGCGCAGAGCTTTTTATGGGGTATCTGGATTACGTTTATTCAGAATTTCTGTCAACGTTATAGCGGCTCGGTGAATGTTGTTTTTGACATTTTAATGCCAACAAATAGTGAGGCAACAGATTTAGCGGTGAACCAGAGAACCAGAATTAATAAGGTCCGTTATATATTCGCGTTTTTTTTAAATCAGACATTATGTTGCGTTAATCAGAATGATGATTGGTGTACTTGTTGATGTGCTCTGTTTCTAGACTTGGGCTTGACTCAACTTATTGGGACATCATGCATACATAATAGAACTGAGCAAGATCATTCTACAACCAGACCTGGCACTAACTACACTAAACCTACATGGCTAACTAGGAGCTACTGTTCACCAACTCGTAAGGACGTATTTACTGTCGGTACACTTAGATGTTCTGTATAAAATCATCTAACAAAATACATCATCGAAAAATAAAAGCACAGTCTTCTTACGAGTTGGTAAAAGTAGCGGATCAATATTTACTAAATAAAAAGTTTATAAAAAATCAGGTACAGCAGCGCGTTAAAAACTACTTAAAACAGAGATCATAATTCAAATAAGGCACTAAATAGGTAACAATAACGTGCCCCAAGCTATATTGACGTCGATTTGATTGCTGTGTCGAACAAACACAAATATATTAATCATTGGGAATTTATCAAGTTATTGAACAGTAGTATGAAAGGAGAAAAACTACAATAATCACCTGCTTAAATTATGTCAGGTTATTAGTCACTTGAGTGCATATTCTTAGAGATGTTTTATTTAATAGTTTAGTAAATGTCTTAGCATTATCTAGCAAACAATGCGCAGTACTGTCGCATCATAGAAACTTGCATGTTTTGTACCGTGAGTCGCTGGCACTGTTGTCGGTTAGTATGTATACAATTGTGCTTTGGCTACGGCTGTCTATTAGTTAAGTCGTTCTCGCACAAACAAAAAGGCCGATAATTCAACTCAATTTGCAAAGACACAGCCAAATCGATGTACAATAATAACTTGAAGATACACGAGAACGTAAAGTTCTCCTAAAACTATTCATACAATTACATAGGCGGATTTTTTTAAATATAAGTAGTAGTTCTGAAGCAAAAAATCTAACTATTGTAAGCGCACTGACGTTTACGAAGGCCAAAGTTCACCAGTAAATATGAGTAGTCTGTTCAGAAAGAGAGCCGTCGTGACCAAATTGTGAACTAACGTTTCGATTTTTATATGGCAGCACCTTTCTTTCAGTCAGCATTTTGCATCATGAAAATTAAATAAAGGAATAGTACACTAGTTGCGATAGGATCAAAACGCAACAGACGCGCTATATTGTATTGCCCACTAAACGAAAATTAGTAGATTGTTATACAAGGGCAGTAAGTGAGCTTTTGCAGAACAAGATCCTTTTTGGCGCCCGTACGAGCGCAGCTCGCAAAGGGCACTAATGGATCGAGTGTACCCGAGATATTTAGATGCCCGAGCGAGCAAAGCGAGCGAGGGCAAATATAGTTCGAGGGTGCAATAGCTACTTATGACCGAGGTAAGCATTCTACTTTACATCATTCATGTGAGGTAAATTTTTAACTAGCTGATGGAACAAACATATGGCCCACCTGATGTTAAGTGGTAACCATTGCCTATAGCAAAGCATTGCCTCGTAGGTCAAGCAAGTCAGGAACGTGCCCTACAATGCACTGCCCTACGACCATCAACTTGAGACATACGGTTGTTCAGCCTCACGTGTCAGTGATATCACCGGCACCCATACCCTTCAACTCGAAACACAGCAATGCTGCTTTTCGTCAGAAATAGGCTTACAATACAACAATAACACAACACTTATACGGGAATGACAAAATGTAATTTTAATTTGAGAAAAATAAAATTACAATAATAATTTAAGTATTATTAAACTATTAATTTATTTAAATTAATAGTAAAATATTTGTACCGGTAGGTATCTGCTAAAACAGTCGTAGACGCACACTTATGTACGCATCTGTGAGCTACTATATCTTTTCAGTAAAAAGTTTTCATATCATTTGTAAGAAAAGAGATTGTTTCACCAAGGAGGTTTGCATAGCTCTTGAACTGTAATGAACCATTACGTATCAAGCATAGTGTGACGGTGAAGTGATTTGAAAATGGAACGCATTTACAATGCACTGGGCTGCACACGCCTACTTACACAGCCTCTTTGCGTTAAAGTAAATCCTATTTACTGAGCATGTATGATGTAAAGATAATTAAGCACAACAGCGCCCTCAAATCCCACGACGGCTCTCTTTCTGAACAGACTCTAACAATTTACTCAAGGCTACTTTTGAATATTTTAAATGTGTGATAGCGAACCGTAGCCTTCGTAAAGGTAGACAAGTAGGCACACGACCGATGAAGGCAACCGCGACACGCGTTCGTTTTTATCGTTACTGCATGCATTCACTTCAAAACAGGTAGGCAATGCGTGTTGTGTTGACCTTTTTCGGTCGCACCCTAATGTGAAAGCAAAATGGATACATTGAGTACGGTTAAAGCTAAATTATCAATAGAAATATGGCAACGATGTATTGGTACGCGTTTTGACTTGGGTTTGATATTATATTCATTGCCTCAGAAACTATTACAAATTTTAATAACTTTACGATCTAAATGACATATTATTAATTTTAGTTTGACTTAGTCTTACACTATAAAACGTATAAACACAAAATGTATCTCTAATAAAGATTAATACATCGGTTTAAATAAGAAGTATGTTTTGGTAATTTATGTACAATAATGATAAAATATCGGTTCAAATAATGGTAAAAAGTAATTTTATAACGATAAGTACATTGGTTCAAATAACGGTAAAAAATATGCATTGGTAATTTATGCAAAAAGCATATTATTTGCATCTATCTATCTATTGATTTATCCCTAGTTTGAATCTTAAAGTAACATACTGTATTGCTGAACCACTTTTTAATTATTGCTTTCGTAACTAGTAACTAACTTAATTAACTTGACTAGCCGTAATACTCGTTCGTGCGTTTGAGCAAATACTATCATAAAGAGAACCTAAGAGTTTATCCGGTGAATTTAAAGATTTTTCTATAATTTAAGGTTTAAAAATATAGTTACTAAAGAATTCATGTTAATTACTTAGAAAATTACAAAATTATTTTATAATTCTTTGGAACAATGACTTTAATGGCTTCTCAACGATAATTATCGGTCTGTTACGACGAATTAACAGAACGAATTCGCAAATGCATTCAAATTTTTGAAAGGCAATTCTTTGGTTTTTGACAAAATTACCGATTTTAGGAACTTTGTAATCAAGTTTGACTAAATACAACAAAAAGCAGATCATCATAGCATTGATCAATTAATACTACAGCACAAAACATTCAATTAGCTAAGATAACAAAGCAGTTGGCATGGACATTAACCCAATTGTCACAAAATTTTAGATTTTCTCCATTTCATACAAATATTTGCATATGTAAAAATATATGATCAGATGACAAGTAGCTAGCTGACAAATCTGACTGTAGACGATTGGGTTCAGTCCAATTACCATACATATTTTCGCAATGCAAAATAAATTTAAAAACAAAACGCTTATATCATAGAGTTACGTAAATGTCGTAAGATCAGTCTTAGGTAAATCATAATAATAATAAAAATTAGTATTTCTACTAAAATCAGTCTTTAGTATGGTTTTTATAAGGTAACTCATAATAATCGGATGTAAAAAAAAATTATTTCTATTAAAATCAGTCTTTAGCATGGTTTTTATAAGGGTAACTTATAATAATGGAATGTAAAAAATTAGTATTTCTATTAAAATCAGTCTTTAGTATGGTTTTTGTAAGGTATCTCATAATAATGGAATGTAAAAAATTAGTATTTCTATTAAAATCAGTCTTTAGTATGGTTTTTGTAAGGTATCTCATAATAGTGGAATGTAAAAAAATAGTATTTTTTATTAAAATCAGTCTTTAGTATGGTTTTTGTAAGGTATCTCATAATAATGGAATGTAAAAAAATGTATTTCTATTAAAATCAGTCTTTAGCATGGTTTTTATAAGGTAACCCATAATAATGGAATGTAAAAAAATAGTATTTCTATTAAAATCAGTCTTTAGTATGGTTTTTGTAAGGTATCTCATAATAATGGAATGTAAAAAATTAGTATTTCTATTAAAATCAGTCTTTAGTATGGTTTTTGTAAGGTATCTCATAATAATGGAATGTAAAAAATTAGTATTTCTATTAAAATCAGTCTTTAGTATGGTTTTTATTTATAAGGTAAGTCATAATAATGGAATGTTAAAAAATTGTATTTCTATTAAAATCAGTCTTTAGCATGGTTTTTATAAGGTAACCCATAATAATGGTATGTTATAATTATTATTTCCATTAAAAATCATTCTTGATACGGTCAGTGATCAATTGGTCAGCTTATCTTAAATCAGTGTTTAATAACACTTAACTAATTAGGAACTTTAAAACGAACTACCTAACCAACCAACCTTAGCTTTTATTTGCTAAACTCATTACAAGTGGACTGTAAATTCTGAATTAATTTCATAATTTTCTATAAACCAGAATCCTGGCAATATTCTCAAATGAACATCAATGTTTTTGTTACTCTAATACCACCGAGATTAAAATAAAAAAAACATGCCCCCGCGACATTATCTGAGTTATTACCGGTCAGGTCAGTCAATTTAGGTCAAACTTAGAACTATAATACGCGTTGAATGACATACGTCAATTCAGAGACATTTACGAAAAAAAACCTCACTGCACGTCACAAGGAGATAATTATGTTAGTCATTCGAGTGCAGTTCATTACGAGACTGTGGTTTTCAATGGTACCAGATCGCGGTTTCTCTTTCTGTCGCTAGAACACTAAGACCCCGGTCTAATAAAAAAAAATGTAGCCGAATTGATACCTCACCCTTTGTTTTAACTCAGTTAAAAATAGGGTTGGTTGGAACAATTGTGACAAAAATTGTAGCGACGAAATGCGCTTATGACGTACAGTGCACCCCCATAAACAGCGGTGGTGGTAGGTAAAGACACCCTTTTATATTCTACTTAGTCTAACTTAAACCTATATATTTTGAGTCAAAAATTTAAAAAACTAAAATAGTTTCAGTCATGGCTACTTCTATGTTCAGTCTTTATATCTGTCAGTCAATAATATCAATAAAAAGCTTTAGATTTAAAGTGCTTTTCCAACGAGCAGTACTCTGCTCAAAGGAAAATAAAAAATAAAAAGCGTATCTATCAAGCAGGGTTACCTACAGATTTGATGAAGTAAATGCAAATCCTGCTGGAGCCGAAATCACATTCATAATTACCTTGAAATAGCATAATTAAGTAAAAGCCAATTGAATTCCCATGAAATGACATTATGTTGTTAGATGCCATTGGCAAAAGTGATATACATTGCCACCAAGATAGTTTTTTGTTGTGATATCTCAAACGATGAAATATGAAATAGAAGCAATACGATATTTCACAATTGAATATAATTTCGGTTATCCAGCAGGCTTTGATTTAATTCAGCAAATCTGTAGATAAGGTGTAAGCCGCTTATGTACTGTGCTTATGGTTATATCGAGCAGTTATTCGACGTGCTGGAATCAGAACTGAAGAGGCAGTTCGCCAACGCATAGCGTTATCAGTCATCAATGAACTGCTAGGTTAAAGTCCGACCCAGGCGAAGAATAAATGCAGCATAAAGTAACCAAAGTAATGGCGCAGAGTTACAGAAGCGATACAAATGTTTGTCCTGATCACCCATCCGACAGATTCCACTTTTCCTCTTTCGGTTGTCGAGAAGATCCATTCTGTTATATTAAATTTAGAACAATTAATACGTCATAGAAAATAACCATATTTTTTAAAACTAAAATAGCGGTGCGTACGCAGTCTTCACGATGAGCAAGATGTCCTTACCTTCTCCCTATTGGTAAGGGGGGTAATAATGCTGATTTGGATATCGAGCTCCCATAAAGTAAGGGTTGTTTTGAGCATTTTGGGGCGGCATTGCCGGCCGAGGCGCCTGATTCATGACTACGCCGGGATACGGGGGATTTGGCATATCTGTAAATCAAGGACAATTTAGTGTTATTATTATTTTAAAAAAATCATAATCATCATTTATTTATTGCATACATGTTACATTTATATTAGCTTAGGGATTATTGAGCTATAAGGTGGACATGTACCCTGTGAGGGCGCAGCAATGTACCTACATAAGTTGAAGTTGTGTTTTAAATATTGAATATCATGCACATTATAAAAGAACAGCTAATATGCCTGCCTGGCAACATCATCATACCAACTAGCTTAACAACCTATTTTACTCGTTTTCGTACGAAATTTACCAATACTATGTCAAAGAACCAAGGAGTGAATACAGTGATGAATGCTGACAGAGACAAATTGAATAGGAAAACATGACGACTTCCCTATAAGGTGGGATAAGGGCAGGAAGAGGATGATGTGACATCAAGGTTACTAATAACTGCTTGATACTATTGAAGATCAATAACGTTGGATACGTGAGACCTACGAGGCAAAGTTTTGTTATAGGCAACCACTTCACAACAGGTAGGCCATCTTCTTTTTTTTATCAGCTATTGTGGAAATAGTATATTTCATTACAAGTGCGGGAAGGCTGTCATTGCAAAGAGTTCCGACAAATGTCTACCCGAGCCGAAGGCGAGGGTTGACAGTTGGAACAAGTTGCAATGACGGTTCCGCACGTGTACTGAACGACTATTTTTAATACAGTTGCGAAAAAATTAAGCAATTTAATAAAATAATAAAAATACCATTTGCTTTTTTCTCTTCTCTCCACGCAATAAGTTCGTCGTATGTATGCATGTAGCGACTTTTTGACTTTTCCGGTAAAATGTTCTCCGAAGCATTTTGTGCAATTATACTGAGTTCCGGTGGTGTTAATTCAAAAAAACTAGGGTCGAAATTACTCATTTTGTGCAACAAACAAATAAACTCGCAAAGAAAATTTCTGAAAAATGGCGCCAACGCCAACCGTAAAATATAAGCAGAGATTTTTTTTTTTCTTCACCCATTCTGGAAGGCAAAGGGAACTATACCCATACAGCCAAGTCTTCAGTAGATTTTTTTTATTGATATGAATTGAAAATGAAATTTAATGAGATGAAATGAAATGAAACCTAACATAACTCATTCAATCAAATCATTAAATCTGTTAATGAAACAAATTAGTAGCTTCTTTTTAGAAATAATACGTATTTGCATGAATCATAAAAACTTCGATGAATTTTTTTAGTAAAAACTTCATGGTTGGTTTTTCTTTTTAGACATTATTTTGACAGTTGGGAAAGAAAAAGCACTAGTGCGGGAATGGTAAAAAAAAAGCACGCGTGTGTAATAGCCCACATCCCGAACGCTATACGTCCCTGCAATACGCCACTTTTTGAGCAACTGTATTAAAAAATAACTTTACACAAAATGTATGTGAGCTGTAGGTCGTGGGTAATCAGCTATCTGATTTCCATAGTATAAGCTCTGCTTAGTTTGAGGCTAGATAGTGTTGTGTGAATTGTCTATAATATTTATTTATTTATATTTATTATAATATATTTATTTATTTTATTATTATTTGGTGATAACAGATGTAACTGAAGTTGAACTCTGAGATAAGTAGTATTTTCCTTAGACGATGGCTTAAAATGAAGATAGTTTGAGTAAAAAAAGTAATGTATATTAGTAAAATGTAAGTATATTAGTAAAATGTAAATTCACCGACAGTAAAATAGAACACATAATATTGATGAAGACGTCAGTTAAGGTGAATGAATACATGTTTAATTATCGAAAAGACTAGAACTGCACCCTGGCCTGGGGCGTACCTAATACTTAATTCTATTCTACTATTCAGTCTACTTTAGGCTTGAACATGACTAGATATTTTAAAATAGTTATAATAGTTACTACAAGTACATATTATTTGTTAGCATAGATAAGTTACTAAATACTCATTTACACCAAAACTCGTAGGTACATTTATATAATTCCATCCAAACTATTTATGAAAAATTATTGACATAGATTGCTATGCTTTTAAAATGATGCCGTGGGGATTACATTGCACGGCATTGAAATACGCGCCACGGGCTCTGGCGGCGGCATGCCATCTTCCCAGATCACATATTTAAGGATTTTTTATGAACCTAAAAGTTCATAAGTTGAAAGGAAACCTAACTTAGCAAGGGTTTACTGAAAAGCTAAATATGCCTTAGTCAATTAGAGCTATAAATGTATGGTGTACCCTTAACCTACATCAAAACATCAATGACTTCAGTCACTGTACGAGTAATTATTAATATATACAAAAATGTAAATTGTATTCCAAAAATGGTAACCCTGAATAATACATTCACAGTCCATTATATAAAAAATTCCAAAATGTAAAAATACAAAAATATAGTAAAAACGTTAAATGTAAAAAGGTGAAACTTATGTGCTAGTGATCAAAATATTTTATGTAATCATATTAGAATGTACATTTTGTGAAATGAGATGAGAGAAAGGCGACCTATATTCGAAGGAACCCTGGTTAAGACCGGGCCTTTAGCCTGTATCACTTACAGTAAGACTACCATCGGGTTATAGATACCGTTGAGTTTGTCATATACACCACTATTTTGTAACTACCAAAAAAAAATAGGGTAATGTAGTAGGAGTAGAAATTATGAATGTGCAATCAGAATTTTTAGTTTCGATAAAATGAAAAAGTTATTAAATGTTAAAATTTTCAGAAATCCTGCATAAAATTATGGGCATATATTAGTTACGTAGTACTAGAGAGAAAAAAATGTACGCTGTTCGATCCGCTTGGTATTTAGCGTTTATGAATGAAATGATTTTGGCTTGTTGAATCATTTCCCAATATTTGACTAAAAATTGTGGTTATTTAAAGATATTTTTTTATGACTTAATTTTTTTTTTCGTGGCATTTTTTTTTGGTAATTACAAAATAGTGGTGTATAACTAGAGTACAGTATTGATGTAATAATCTGACAAACTCAAAGGTATTAAAACTATAAATAACAAAATGTTAGAATAACTAGACCTTGATCGTGTCCATCAATTCCGGTTTCAAAATACTACGGTACAATAGAATACGTTCTACAATAATTATAAGTTTAAAAAACTTGAGAAACCGACTTCATTGTCAAACGGCTAAACCGATTTTAATCAAATTTGTTTGGGACAATCTGGACGTAAGAATAACCAAATAAAAAAAATAATTTTCTAAATCGGTTCATAAATGACGGAGGCATGCAGTTACAAACATTAAAAAAATTATTTTAAAAAAATGGCAACACCGATTTTAATAAAATTAAAATGGGACCAATCTGGAAGCAGTACCTTTCAGATAAAAAAATAATTTTTCAAATCGGCTCACAAATGACGAAGTTATGCGGTAACAAACATTAAAAAAAAAAATAAAAAAAAATACAACCGAATTGAGAACCTCCTCCTTTTTGATTGGAAGTCGGTTAATAAATAAGGCTACTGTAGCGTAGGTTTACTCAAAACATTACTAGATGTCGCCACTAGTAGATTAGAACGCGCTATCGTGCGTTTTGCCGTCGGAATGACCTGTGGACGAATATTGTATTGTATGGAGGTCTCTCACATTATAGCGAAACTAATACAGATACGGTTTCTCCGGACCAGTTAGATTTCGACTCATGCCACCTCTCCCTCCTGCGTTTGGCGGACCGGCTCCCGGACCCAGACGTACGGCACGAGAACTGGTACATCGCTGTCCAACCATCGGGACATTTCCTGTAAACGCGTACTCATGTTGCCTCTCTCTGGTTTATTTACAATAAACAAACGACATCAAAATAACGCGCGTTTCCATTTCCCGCCCGGACACCTCCCTTACACTACTTATTAACCGACTTCCAATCAAAAAGGAGGAGGTTCTCAATTCGGTTGTATTTTTTATTACACTAAATCAATAAATGGCTACAATGTATTAAACCTAAATGCGACCTTTACCAAGCAGACAAGTTAATTTAGATAACATAACAACATAAAAAAAGGTACCAGCGCATAGCTTCCTCACAGAAGCTAGGCATTATGCTGAGTCAAGGCCCTTTTGCTGCAGCAGCAAAAGGGCCTTGACTCACAGCAGCACACAGAAACACGACACACTTTTCCTGTATCGATGTATTGTTTGTATCTTTCTTCTTTTAGTTTTTGGTTTATGTGTGCTTATGTAGTAAATAAATAAATGTCTATGTCTATGTACTTTTGTGGGACTCAATTTTACGGATGGCACCAATGAAAGTTCTTCTGTGGAAGAAGCACGCGGTCACGCTGCTACTAGTAGCAACTCTAACCATCTCACTGAGAGTAGACATTCAGCTCAAATCTATTATCGAGCTTGGTAGGCTCGGTGGGCTCAGTGAGCTTAGTGGGGTCAGTGGGCTTGGTGGGCTCGGTGGGGTCAGTGAGCTTGATGTGCTCAGTGAGCTCGGTGGGCTCAGTGATCTTAGGGGGCTCAGTGAGCTCGGTGGGCTTGATGAGCTTAGGGTGCCCAGTGAACTTGGTGGGCTCAGGGAGCTTGGCGGGCTCAGTGGGCTTGGTGGGCTCGGTGAGCTTGGTGGGCTCAGTGAGCTTGGTGGGCTCAGTGGCCTCAGTGAGCTTGTTGGGCTCAGTGAGCTTGGTGGGCTCAGTGAACTCAGTGAGTTTAGTGAGCTTGGTGTGGTTAGTGTTCTGTGAACTTGGCGGGATTGGTGAGCTTGGTGGTCTCAGGGAGTTTGATGAACGCAACTAGCTTGTTGAGCTCAGGGAGCTTGGGGTTAGTGGGCTCAGTGAGCTTGGCGGGATTGGTCAGCTTGGTGGGCTTAGTGACATCGGTGGGCTCAGTAAGCTTGATGAACTCAGTGAGATCGATGGGCTCAGTGAGCTTGATGAACTCAGCGAGCTTGATGAGCTCAGGGAGCTTGGTGGGCTCAGTGATCTTAGTGGGGGGCTCAGTGAGCTTGATGAACTCAGTGAGATCGATGGGCTCAGTGAGCTTGATGAACTCAGCGAGCTTGATGAGCTCAGGGAGCTTGGTGGGCTCAGTGAGCTTGGTGGGGGGCTCAGAGAGCTTGGGGGGCTCAGTGAGCTTGATGAACTCAGTGAGATCGATGGGCTCAGTGAGCTTGATGAACTCAGCGAGCTTGATGAGCTCAGGGAGCTTGGTGGGCTCAGTGAGCTTGGTGGGGGGCTCAGTGAACTTGGTGGGCTCAGCGAGCTTGGTGGGCTTGGTGAGATTGGTGAACGTATAAGTGGGCGCAGTGAACTTGGTGGGATCAGTGAGCTTGGTGGGATTGGTGGGCTTAGTGACCTTGGTGGGCTCAGTGAGCTTGGTGGGGGGCTCAGAGAGCTTGGGGGGCTCAGTGAACTTGGTGGGCTCAGCGAGCTTGGTGGGCTTGGTGAGATTGGTGAACGTATAAGTGGGCGCAGTGAACTTGGTGGGATCAGTGAGCTTGGTGGGATTGGTGGGCTTAGTGACCTTGGTGGGATTAGTGGGCTCAGTGAGCTTAGTGGGCACAGTGAGCTTAGTAGGCGCAGTGAACTTGGTAGGCGCAGTGAACATGGTGGGCGCAGTGAACTTGGTGGGCCCAATGAGTTCGGTAGGCTCAGTGAGCTTGGTGGGATCAGTGGTCTTGATATATTTAGTGTGCTGAATGGGGGCGTTAGAAGCGTGTTTCTACGTTTCCTATGTGCACCAACAGATTCAATGCCTGAAAATAGACACCATGCTACAATCATTTTACTTATTACTATACTACAAATACTACTGGTAATGTTTTATATAATCACCCCCACCCCATTCATAATGCCCGACACTTTTATGAGGCTCGCTAAACTGTCATGCCAACAGAGATCAGGCGAAAGACTTAGCGGCCTGCTAATCTAAATCAGTGCTTAAGACCATTATAAATGAGAGCCATTGTAACTCAGCAATAAACGAAACGTGGTATTTTAACAAGAAAGAAAAGCAAGCAAAAGAGCGAACTATCTTCGATATGTTTTTATCATCATCTGCATGAAGCGGTGCCCTACAGGTTTAAATTGGGAAATTTATTTTTCATTACTCATACTCTGAAAGTAGGTCTGAAGTTGCCTGAGGGGCCTAATTGAAAGTAAAACTTTCAGCCCTAGGGAGAATCGCTTTCTACTGACAGTTGTCAAATTATAAAAAAAAACAAGTTCTATTTTATTCAACCATGTTCCAACTTTCTAAAGTCTTTCTAACTGCAAGGAGGTCGTTGCCAAATTCCAACTTTTTATTCAGCAAGTAGGTTGGAAACCCATTACAACGGTAAGAAGTTTAAAAAGTCTAATAAGATAGCGCAATGTAAAATTTAAATTTAAATAACACAAAGATGGTATTAAATAAATAATATATCTTCTAAATTACTTGATTAATATATAGCTTCAACTATTTATTTAAAATAACATAGATTTGACATTTACCATTTTTTAACTTATGAGAATGAAAATAATGGCTGAATAATGCTGGCGAGCCGAAGCCGAAGGCCCGCCAGAGAAAAAGAAAAAAAAAACTGGGAAGGCGGCAATTCAATCAATCTTCATTTTCACAAATTTTTCTTTCATGTTTTTATTTTTACTTTCCTTGTATTCGTAATGAAAAGCACAGTGTTTACCTCGGGTGAAAGTCTTTTAAGTCCCTCAAGCTCCATTGGCGCCCTCGCTAACGCTCTGGCGCCAAACCCGTTTCGGGACTCAAAAAACGTGACTTTCAACACTCAGGTAACAATGTACTATTTCATCCCACCAGCTCGAATAGTGTGTTTTTGCTGTTCAATATCTGACTGCAAAAGCCGTTTTTATCCGCTAGAGGATAAAGTAAATTTAAATTTAGAATATCGTGTTCAATAAGTTTGTGAATACACAACCTATTTACTTCTACCTGCATGGTGCTGAATTTATCATACAACCTTTTTTAATTTGGTAAAAACTCGCACTCGTAACCTTCTTGGTGTATTTGTGAATTCAAAACACCATTAAACCTATTTACTTCTACCTGCATGGTGCCGAATTTATTTAAGGTGCACTCGAGTGCAAAGATTTTTCACCTTGTGCTCTTTTGATTCCTTCGCCAACGCTTAAGATTCTAACTTTTAAACCACTCGCTACGCTCGTGGTTAAACTTTAGAATCCTGCGCTTGCTCAGTCATCAAAATTGAGAACTCGGTTAAAAAGCAGCTTTGCACTCTTGTATAACAAATAACTAATACTCGGCACATCTAAACGCGACCTGCATGCAATCTCTACAAGGACAACAATTTGAAAAACAATCCGCTTTCTTATTTTTTTTTTCATCCCATCTATTCAAAAAGAGGCGATTGGTTCCTTAATAAGTGCGCCTAAAGTAGGTACTTTAGGCGCACTTATGGTAACAGTGACACAAAGACTTTTAAATTTGGAATACTATTAAATTTGAACGTAAAAAGTTTGAACGCAATTCGCTACGATAAAATACTGGCTGGTAGTGGTAGCATAAAAGATATAGCCACGGTATTGGTTAATAAAATAAAAAAAAACTTCCCGCGCTATTGTATTGACCCTTCATCTTCTATGTCTATGTTTATTATTGTCTATTCTTGTGTATTCTAGTGTATTATTGTGTAATCTTGTGATTCTTGAGTATTCTTGTGTATTCTAGTGTAATCTTTTGTATTCTTGTGTAATCTTGTGTATTATTGTATATTCTTGTGTATTCTTGTCTATTCTTGTCTAGTCATTTCTACTCTTTTCTATTCTTGCCTTTTCTTGTCTTTTCTTGTCTATTATTGTCTATTATTGCCTATTATTGTCTATCATTGCCTATCATTGTCTATTATTGTATATTGTATGTGTATATTGTATGTGTATATTATGTGTATATGTCTGTGTCTGTGTCATCGTCTTATTAATTTTCTCATAGAGGGGAATGAAAGCAGAGTGTGCCACACGGTACCAAAATTATTTCACCTCGAGCGACGTACTTTGAATCCCTCGCTACGTTCAGGATTCAAAAAATCGCTCTCGCCCTAAATATATTATTTTGGTCCCTTATGACACAATCTACTATTAAAGCTTGGACACGTGAAACTCTTGGTTCCATTTTAATAGCACGACTATTAGTTTTTGATTGCGCATGATATAATAAGAAGCACTTGAAATCTCAGAACTAAACGAAAAAAGTCTATCTAGCGCTCTTAGAGTTGTATTCTGATCTCAGCAGCTCACAGTGTTCTTAACTTCTTACCCAGTTGCTATCACATTTTAACCTAAATGGGATAAGTATCCCATCAGATCAGAAGAGAGAAGAGATCAGAAGTCAGAGCCATCGTTTTGGATTAACGAAAGGTCGATCAAAGACTGATGCCGGTATTCTGCTTTTGATGTATGCTGATGATACCAAGATATATATGAAGGCTCAAAACCCCATCGACTGTATTAACTTACAGGTAGACCTTGGTAGGCTCAGCCGCTATTATGCACTCAATCGTATACGTATAAATATAGGTAATAGTACATTATGATATAAGTGCGGTAGGTTGAAAATTATTATCAAAGCGCACGTATGTCATGCGACGTTTTATAACATATTTGCAAGGAAATAAATAAAAATTAAACGTATAAATTTTTCATCACTTGATAAAGCAGTTAGAGAATTTGAAATGAAATAAAATACATAGACATAACAGATTGTAAAATGTCATTTCATTTAATTTCATTCCAATTCATCCAGTTTCATTCGGTTTCATTCCTTTTCATTCAGTTTCATTCGTTTTCATTCCTTTTAATTCAGTTTTATTCAGTTTCATTCAGTTTCATTCGGTTTTATTCGGTTTCATGCAGTTTAATTCGGTAGTTTCATTCATTTTCATTCGGTATCATTCGGTTTCATGCAGTTTCATTCGGATTTATTCAGTTTCATTCGGTTTCATTCAGTTTAATTTGGTTTCATTCGGTTTCATGCAGTTTCATTCGGTTTAATTCAGTTTCATTCAGTTTAATTCAGCTTCATTCAGTTTTATTAAGTGCATCCGGTTTCATTTCATACATTTAGCATCTGGATAACCTTACGTTATACCTTATTAAAAAGCAACCCGTGCGTTTTACATTACATTACCGCACTAGTGCGTAATGACATACATTACGATATTGAAATCGGTGAAATGAGAGACCTTTTACGAGCAAATGTGTTATAAATGTCATTATTTATCTTTTACACGTAAAAGACGTCCAACAACATTTTATTACAAAATTAATGATATCGTCATTAACAGTTTGACATCTGTAAGAGACCTAGGTGTAATAATGGACACTAAACTTACTTTCTCAGATCACATTGCAAGAATTGTTGGTAAGGCTTATAAAAGTTTAGGATTCGTTTTGAGAATAAGTCGCCCTTTCCCTGATGTGGGATGCCTTAAGATTCTGTATTTCTCTAATGTCAGTACATGACATATAGTCGGATTTTTAATTAGACGATACCTATTGACAGTAGCTAATGTCACTTTGTAAAATATGTTGCCATATTTAAAGTAATAGTGCTGCGTTCAGTTCTCGTTCAATCAGATGAATGAACAATGAGTGAAGAGTTAATCATTTCAAACTATAAAATAATATTGAAATTTGAAAAAAAAAAATGTATAAAAGTGCTCTGATATTATGACCATGGCATGTTGTACATTTTGACGATGGAGCGTATTAACCCAAGTACAATTAGACTTCTACTCTTAAATGTTCCGGGGCGGATCTAAGTTACTTGTAGTATGTAACTACAATCAGTTTTTTGACGGTTTATTACAAAGCGCGGCGTGGCGACTAGTGCCAACACCGATGAACGCGTCGGTCACCATTTTGTTTGTAATTCGGCTTCTAACCTCTGGCTGGCGTAGCACGAATGTTTTTCTGCACTCACGCTGTTTAGTTATTGTTTTTGTAAAGTTTTTCGTTACGTTGTGTTTGTGGTAATTATTGTGTATTTTGTTGCTATATTGTTTCGCGCGAACGATATGGATCCTTAACCAAGCACGTCAAGTCAAGTTCGGCACACTAACTATTCACTAGAAAAACGAGACAATTTCATTCATTCAGGAGTTTTTTCAATCATTCACTTTGTCACAACACTATTTTTATTTCATCAAAAACTGACAACACAGTAAACGTCAGCTAGCTTCGTCTAATTAAAAATCCGAGTATAATATTCAAAGCGTAGAAATTATTCAGCATAAATTTGTCAAGCACTTAAACTATCGTAGTCTTTAAATTGCGGTAATTTAACGACTACGAGGATTCTTGTTGTTTTCACCATCTCACAACGCTTGCGAATCGCCGCTACCTAAATGATATGTCATTTTTGCATGGCTTATGAAATGGGCATAATGAGTTAATGACTGTGCAGAATTGTAATCCCAAACTTTATGTTTTTGTTGTCCTAAAAAGAGAATACCCAGAGAAAAGAGAACTAAAAACCCATACTTGAAACTGAAACTCAAATTTTTTTTTTTCATTGAACCCATACGTGTGGGGTGGGGTATCTATGAATAGGTCTTCAAAAATGATGTTGAGGTTTCTAATATCGTTTTTTTCTAAACTGAATAGTTTGCGCGAGAGACACTTCCAAAGTGGAAAAAAGTTGGTCCCCTTTGGGCCCTTTAACTTCTAAAGAGAATGATAATACTAATAAATTATAGTTAAAAAAACTAAAAATAAACGCTTTTATAACTAATTGAACTAAAATGTAAAAAATAAAACTAATAATCAATTGAAAAATTTATATTATTGTACAAAAAGCGTGGGGTGCTTTTTATAATAACTTCAGATATAATAAACTATTGATAAAATAATTACAACAATCAAAATCAAGCCCCCCACGCTTTTTAACAATAATATAAATTTTTCAATTGATTATTAGTTTTATTTTTTACTTTTTAGTTCAATTAGTTATAAAAGCGTTTTTTTTTAGTTTTTTAAACTATAATTTATTTTTTACTTTTTTTTTTTTTTTTTTTTTTTTTTTTTTCATGTTATTGCATTGTCATCGACCTTTGACAGGTGTGCAAAGTTTGAGTCAAATCTGATAGTTCAAAGTAGGTTTTTTTTTTTTTTTTTTTCATATTATTGCATTGTCATCGACCTTTGACAGGTGTGCAAAGTTTGAATCAAATCTGATCGTTCAAAGTAGGACAAAATCGAGCTCAAAGGGGTCGGTTACATACATACATACAGGTGAAGCTAATAAAAGCGTTATAAAAAAAATATATGTTGTACATTACTATGCAAACTTTCAACGATATTTGGTTTGAACGAGATCTAGTCAGTAGTTTTTTTTTTATACGTCATAAACCGTAAACCGCAATTTACCTTTCGACGAACTACAAGAACCTTATTATGTTACATCAAGTAACATAATATAAAGGTTCTTGTAGTTCGTCATGCTACGGAACCCTTCATGGGCGAGTCCGACTCGCACTTGGCTGCTTTTTTTATATTCCTTTCTCAGCGACGCCGTCGTGACACTGCGCCCGAGCTTGGAATTAATGTCGTATGAAATAGAAAATTAAGAGCACCGGTGGTCTAGTGGTAGCAGCCCCGCCTTCCAATCCAAAGGTCGTGGGCTCAAAACCAGTCCTGTATCAATGATTTTTTCTCTCGAAAAATGTATTTGCACCATGCCAGTGCTCTCAAACATAAAGGAAAATATCGTGAGGAAACTGGCATGTCGAATAATATAAAAAGTTCGAAAACATGAGTGTACGAAAGTAGCCTCAGTGGCGCACTTAAATCAAGATGATTTCAAGACGGTTTGTAAGCGTCAGTGACACGATAAGAAGAAAATCTATGGGAACTAGTAGCACTGCGTCAGTACTGCTGCGTTCTACCGAGATCGGAACACAACCACTTTGGCCGCTCTGACGAAGATGCCGCGTGACATCACCTCGATTACGCGTACGTATAGTCGCGGTATGAAAATGTTCGTCGATTTTCAACTTGATTTGTTCAACGTTTCACGATCACATACTATACTACCTTTTGAAACTGAATAGACAGAATACACATACCGTTACACCGATAACTTAACGTCACAAATTATGTCAAAATGTGTTCATGATCAAGGCACTGGTGCAAGCGAAAACCGACTCTAAGGTGACGAACATTTTCATACCGCGACTGTACATCTACAAAGTTTTGGCAAGCTCCGAAATTTATTTTATCATAAAAAAAAATACCTAATTGAGATATCATAATATATATCATCATGTTTATTTTTAGAAAAAGGTTTTTTAAATAGGCATCTTTAAATCTTAATCGTAATGAATTCATTAACTTGTGATGTGCCAGAGATTCAAAAGTCTCTGTCAGACATATTCCGTGATAATTTATGATATACATTTTGGAATTTCTGACACAAACTTTTTAATTTTGGCAGAAACTTGTTAACAAGTGTTTGCGAGTGTAACAGATTGATAGTGTGCTTGTTCTTGTTCGCGAACACAAATTGAGAATTCAAATTGTCTTTCCAAGAAGACCGCCAATAGTGCTTAGGTTTAAATGACTTACTGTTAGGATAGTGGCCGAAGAAAGTAACCGTCTGCTGGTGGGGCGCGGAATAATTTCCGGGTATGAAGATAGGCGGGGCCCCAGCCGACGGCGCGTTGTTAGGCACAGGCGCATTCTCGCACAGTCCGGGGTGGTACTGCCGCTGCTGCAGCACCTGAGCTGGTGGCTGGTAGCGCGACGGTCCAGCCACATTCTCCGCGTAAGGCCGCCCCAGTCCGTCCGTGTACGGATGCGGCTGCGGCTGCGGCTGCGGCGCGCCCATCATGCCATCCCCGTACGGGTGCGGGTGCGGGTGCGGGTGCGGGTGCGGGTTGGGTGGACCCTGTGCATTCTCTAAGTAAGGGCGGGGGGGAGCGGGATTGGGGCCGGGTGGCTCGGCGTAGGGGCGCGCGGGCCCGAAACTATCGCCGTAGGGGCGCTGAGGTACCGGCCGCGCGAAACGAGCCTCGCTCAACCGGGGAGGCGACGCGCCCTCCGATAGGAATCGATTCAATCCGTTGCTAGCACTCGACATAGCCGAAGTGGACGGCCTCGCTTGGTCACCTTCGCTAGAACCATCCAACGCAGATCTCTCCGAAGATGATGGTACTGTAGAAAAATAACATAAATGAAACCAAAATAATCGTTCAGGATTTAATGAAGTTCTAGTTTGCCCAGATTCTGGACACACTCGGCTATATATAAGGAAAGAGAAAGACTGTGATGTAGCTGAGTTTAAAAACTTCGAATTTTCATTGCGCATAGATCAAAAACCTTTATGTATTATGTTCATAAGACATCTGCACGGGTCACAAGGCCAAGTAAATACCAAATGATGCTGTGAATACTGTACGGTAAAGAGTACAGCAATAAGCACATATTCAAAGTGAAAACTGGTTTGCGTCTTCTTATAGGAGCATTAACACACAGATTAGATGTTACTTCGTGTAGTTCGACAAACACGAATGTGCAAAATTAAATGTGCGACGTCATCTATGTTGGCGGTCCGTGGTGGGAAAACACACAAACATTTTTATATTGTATTCATTTATATTATTGTTTCGGATACCAAATACTTACAATTATCGAGTAAACTTAAGATTGTAGATAGTTCGCCAGCGGAGTTGGACGGCATCGGCGTCTGGTAAAAATATTACAATTATTAAATTTGGTTCAACTTACATGCACACCCCTAGTAAGTAATCTATAATTAGTAAAAACTCCAGTAAACTTTAACTGATACATTATTAGGAAACTATGATAAAAGATGGAATGGTCTTCTCCCTTTATCGTGTCACTGATACTGACGAACCAAGTGAAGTGAAGAAAGGATTGTAGGTGCGCTTCAAAGAGGCTCTTTTCGTGCACTTAACACATATTTTATAACTATTTAGGTTCTACGACATGCCGGTTTCCTCACGATGTTTTCCTTCACAGTTTGAGAGCACTGGCATAGTGTACATAAATTTTTCGATAGAAAAACTCATCGGAATCGGAGGATCGGAAGGCGGGGCCGCTACCACTAGAGCACCAGTGCTCTCAGATGCTTCTCAGGTGGACTGGCGAGTCGCGTGGTATGATTGATGACCAAGCACGAACTGATTTGATGAATTCAATGATTGGTGTAAAGTGCCTTGTATGCGCAAATTAAGGTCGTACCCTGAGCCAATCGTTTTGAGAGTTTCGTTCGTATGCAACCCACCGCTCCTCAACTATTGTTGAGGAGCGGTGGGCTGCACAAAACACGCACGGATTTGTGATTTTTAGTTCATAAAAATTCAATTCTTTCGATTTTTTATAATTAAAACGGCCATTAGTTCTATGACTTAATTATCTATCTATTAGTCTAACCCCCGAATACTGAAACGCAACTCAGATTTAAGCACGTCTCAAGCGACGAATATTTGACAGATTTTCATTGAAAACTGTCAAATATTCGTCGCTTGAGACGTGCTTAAATCTGAGTTGCGTTTCAGTATTCGGGGGTAAGATCCCTAGAAGAAGGACCTTCACCGAGCTGGTTATTTAATGAAACGTATTTTATATATAATTAAACATGCCAATAAATATATTCTATATGGGTTGCCTATCAAATTTCAGTCCAGGATAATTATGATTAATTAATAATTAAAAAAAAAAAATTAAACTTTCCACTGGTTTGTTTATTAAACAAATTCTATACCAATCGAATGTATAGACCCCAGTATTTTTATTCAATAAACATACCGGTGCAAAATGCTAGTATCGATTTTCCTGTTTATACCTGGTTACCCGAGAGTTGTGACCAGAAAAAAATAGGCAACCTAACGTTTGCATATTCTATGGGGTCTATACTTTCGATTGGTATAGAATTTGTCTAATAAACAAACCGGTGGAAAGTTAAAAAAACATTTTTTTTTTTTAATTATTAATTAATCATATCCTGGACTGAAATTTGATAGGCAACCCATATAGAATATATTTATTGGCATGTTTAATTAAATATAAAATACGTTTCATTAAATAACCAGCTCGGTGAAGGTCCTTCTTCTAGGGATCCTATACTATATTGATGTAAATAAAAAAAATAAACAATATCAACTTAAAAAGGATTTGCAAATTTATATTTGCTTTTTTGTTTCCTTTCGTGATTTTTTTTTTGAGTAAATACGACGATAAAAACCATTTAAAAACGGCCAGAAAATAGACGACCTGTTAGAAATTCATGCTGTTTTTTCAGTTGACTTCTACCTCCTTCATTTACGGAGGAGTTACACACTGAAAACATGCTCAGTAGGAGCTCAGCAGCGAATTAGCTACATGAACGCCCTTAAGGAGGTCACGTGTGTACGGGCTCGTACATAACCCCAAAATAATATTATATTTTGACGATAAATGAAATCCATATCCTAAAACATTTACTTGTATGACAGTTATAATTTTTTTTTTAATGTAACTAGCTGATGGAACAAGCATATGACCCACCTGATGTTAAGTGGTAACCATCGCCTATAACAACGCAATGCTTCGTAGGTCACGCACGTCAGGAACGCGCCCTACGAAGCACTGCCCTGCGTCCATCAACTGGAGGCATACAGAGGTTCAGCCTCACGTGCCAGTAATTACACCGGCACCCACACCCTTCAAACCGAAACACAGCAATGCTGGTTCACGGCAGAAATAGGTCTGGTGGTAGTACTTCCCCGGACGAGCCCTTCACAAAGAGCTTAGAAGAGATTTACCTACTTATTGCAAGAATTTCATAAAAAAATTGGATGTGTCATCGGACCATTCTGTATTTGTGATGCGTCTTAGGTCCTTAGGTGTCTACAATGTGCACGTTGGTAAACGAATAACATGTGAAGATGATGAAAAGTACTCACAGGCTCCTGCGGTTCCCTGGGGCGATTCCCCATGATTAAGTCAATTAGCTGCTGCGTCATAGAATTGTTGGTGCTGGTAGTAGCGGTAGCCCCCTAAAACAAATCAAAATGCTCATGTAAGTTGGAATGAGCTAGAAACCGAATATACACCACTATTTTGTAATTACCAACAAAAAAAAATTGGGTAATGTAGTAGGAGTAGAACATTATGAATGTGCAATCAGAATTTTTAGTTTCGATAAAATGTCAAAGTTAATAAATGTTAATTTTCAGAAATCCTGCACAAAATTATGGACATGTCATATTAGTATTACGTAGTACCAGAGAGAAACAAATTTACGCTGTTCGGTTCCGCTTGGTATTTAGCGTTTATGAATGAAATGATTTTTGCTTGTTGAATCATTTCTCAATATTTGACTAAAAATTGTGGTTATTATAATATATTTTTTACGACTTTAATTTTTTTTTAATCGTGGATGTGTTCAGTAACAGCTGCCAATATCAGTATTTTTTTTTTCGGTAATTACAAAATAGTGGTGTACATATAATATATTACATATAATAGGTTCGATCAAATCATTTACAAATTAAATTTACACACGTAATATCGTTGATGTAAAGGCCTGCGCACACCTAGGTCGCTGGCGTCGGCGATCAGTGAAACGCTGTCAAATTTGACAGCGATATACGTAGCACCATCGCCTCTATAGTCGGATTTTTAATTAGACGATACCGACTGACAGTAGCTAATGTCACTTTGTAAAATAATGTTGCCATATTTAAAGTAATAGTGCTGCGTTCAGTTCTCGATCAATCAGATGAATGAACAATGAGTGAATAACTATAAAATAAAATTGAAATTTGTATAAAAGTGCTCTGATATAAGTTACTTGTAGTATGTAACTACAATAAGTTTTTTGACGGTTAATTACAAAGCTCGGCGCGGCGACTAGTGCCAACACCGATGAACGCCGCGCTCGTTGTTCACCATTTTGTTTGTAGTTCGGCTTCTAACCTCTGGTCTGATAGCACGAAAGGTTTTTCTGCGCTCACGCTGTTTAGTTATTGTTTTTGTTAAGTTTTTCGTTACGTTGTGTTTGTGGTAATGGTTGTGTTTATTTGTTGCTACATTGTTCCGCGCAAACGATATGGATCCTCAACCAAGCACGTCACGTCAAGTTCGGCACACTTTCACTAGACAATCGAGGCCATTTCATTCATTCAGGAGTTTTTTCAATCATTCACTTTGTCACAACACTATTTTTATTTCATCAAAAACTGACAACACTGTTAACGTCAGTTGACTTCGCCTAATTAGGAATCCGATAGATATGCGCAGGCCTTTAGGGCAGAAAACAATTGATTTTTGTATCATTAACATGTTTTTGTTATAGTTCTGCCTGGTATTTTAAAATAAAAAAAAATAGGGATACCTCAAGAAAATCCACCACTAATTATTATGAACTGAAACTCCTTGTTCGGAACTAGTGGTGAATGAGGACATGATACACGTAATTATTTAAAAAAAATGTCACGCGCTTTACAATTGACTTTACATTAAGATCTCACCATGTTAAATAATAATTGCAATAAACAATAATAAGTTTGCCAACTTACCGGACTTGGATATATGCTTGTTGCTGCTGGGCCTGGAGAATCCATGCGCAGAAAAGAGAAAGGAGATGGCGCTCCCTAAAAACATATAAAGGAAAATATACAAAAGGTTCAACATTTCTGTAACAAAATGGCACTGACCAATATACTATACACTTACATAATATTATAAATACTAAGACTTGATCAATATTTAGTAAGAAAAGCAAACAAGCCTTTAGAAATGGTAAATAAATATGCTTGCTTCTTATAGAGGAACGTACGCAACGTTACGAATCTTTAAAGGTCTCTCCACACATCCGTGGCGTGGCGTGTCAGGGACGTGACCGTGGCAAGACCGAGCCTCCGTATCCCGTCAGGAGCTGCCTGTTCACACACGTCATCCTTTTCACCTAGACTAGACCCGCCTCTTACATCATTCTATTTCATTGTCCGAGTAATAGCCTCATCAGTTTCATCAAGTTTAATAAATATATTTTGCATTTTAATTTTTGTCCGATCTCATCCCATATTCGGTTTTTGTATCTCGGGTTAGACAAGTCGCACAATACGCTTTATATGCGCATTATTCATGTTCACCAACAAAAAAGTCAACAAATTGCAAGGAAAAAATATGAACACGTGCACGCCACGGAATGGAATCGGAACAATTTGTAAACGTCCCTGTCCCGTCCCTGACACTGCATAGATGTATGGGGATAGACCTTTAATAATTTCAAAGTTGGGAAATACACAGTATGTACTTATACACTTTAAGGCGTTTCAAAGTGATTCTTGTATCGTATTGAATAAAATTCTATTGAGTTTGAGTTTTGAGTTTGATACAGTTAAAATATATAATCGATTAATAACTAAGATTGTTAATTTGAACTATTTTTAGCATCACTACAGGTACATGTAAGCCGTTTTAAATACAACACTCACATTTTCAATGTATCCTTCTGCGCGCCTAAAGATCTCGGGATCCATGACAGATCTGAGCACTTGCTTCTTTCGGTCGTAGTCTTCAATTCTGCCGTTCTGTTCGGAGCGAGCCACATCGATTTCCTGCTGCAGTTGATCGATTCGCGAAGTATACAGTTCCGTCCTACGATCAGAATATTATAATAATTAAATCATCTAAGCACATGACAACGATTTCGAACCCGTAGGATGCAATTTTTCGTAATTCAAAAAATAATAATATTATCATGATGTCAACCGGATTACCTGGCCATTTTAGTATTCATGTTTTAAACCGTATTTCCCGTTACAATAATAATCGAGCAAAAATAATATTGAGGGCACGCTACGGCTGAGGTGTAGCCACGACTCGCGTACAAGGCAAACTGATCGCGTACGAGCAGATAGACTATGGTTCGTTAGATATTGTGGCACTGGGCTTGGGATGGTTGGGTCCGCTACCTGGGTAGGATCACTCCCAAGGTCGGCATAGTCGGCGACTCAATATTTACTGGCAATCATTCAAACAAATATCTCTGTCGAGCAGCGGCCGACTTAAATGCTGACGATATGACATAAATTTACAGCGCAAGAATATTTATTACATAATCTGCATTGTAAAATTTATTATTTAAAAATCATGGGCCAATCTGGCCAACTTTTCAGATAAAAAATTATTTACTAAACCGGTTCATAAATTATGGAGGTATGCACATTAAAACAAAACGGCTACATCGATTTTGATGAAACTCCTATGGGACTAATCTGGAAATATACTTTTCTGTTAAAAAGTTTTTTTTAAATTGGCTCACAAATAACGAAGTTATGCGATAACAAATATAAAAAATAATGAATTGAGAACTTTCTCCTTATTTATGAAAACTCGAATAAAACCATGGTAGTTTCAAAAATAATATTTTTGAGTTATGCGACTCAATAAACATTTTTTCCCGTAGAAAAATACAAAAGCAGTGATTTTAAATTTGTCTCCTCATGTTCTAAATTACACCCGTTCTTCTTCTTATCGTGTCGACGATTTATTAAATAATTTTTAAGTATCTACTTATGAGAATTTTATTTTAAAAAATATTTTTTTACCTTACCTACAATAAACTGCAGCTGCAGCTCCATATTTCTTACTTCAGAAACTATATCAATTTTCTCGGGATTTTCATAGCAATACTTTAAAAAATCGGATAGAGAATTAGAGCTCTTGTTGTATAGGTTTTCATTTACTGAGGAAACTGTTAATACGGTAATTTCAAGCTCTCACATCATCTCAGATTTTAATAGATTTCACAAGGTTTTACTTGCATTTCGGCATATTTTTCAACTACTAGCAAGTTAGCAACCCGTTTTCGCACGGGTGAAAAAAAAATATTTTTTTTTGTTATTTTGTTCAGACCTTGTCCTGACAACAATGAACACAAAACCAAAGCATTATCCAAGTTGCTGCAGTCGATCGGAAGTTATGTGCGTACATATATTTCGGCGTTTCATTTTTATTTTGAATAATTCGAATAGTACCCGAATTTGAATAGTAATGTTAACTAATGTTAGTAATATTAATGGTACGTATATTGGTATATTTTGAGGCCCTATTGCCTAGCTGTCCGGGAACTAGCCCTATGTGAAAATGACTATACTGACTAATACAGCACAACGGAAGTCAAAGAAGTTTGTGTAAACCGAACTATAATGCATAATGCGTACTTTCCGATTAGACCGTCCAGGAAGACATTAAGTGGGGTGCTGATTTACGCTAAGTACCTTAAATTAGCTTTGTTATCTAATATATTTTTATTTTGCAACGTTTGAGGTACGATCATCGACATTTCTATTTATAATTTTTCTAGTAGAGTCGTCTTACTTTTATATTAAATTCTTCTTCCTGCCCTTATCCCACTTTATGTGGGGTCGGTAAAACTATCTTCCTCCTCCATTCCACTCTGTCAACCGTCACTCCTCTCTTATACATGTCATCTTTCATACAGTTCTTTCATGTTTTGTTTGGTCTACCTCTGCTCACTTCATCAACCACATCATACTCATCACTCTCCTAGCCACATGACTTTCATCCCTCTGCATGACATGCCCGGTCTATGCCAGTCTGTTGCTCCTCAATTTTTCTGTCTCTGGCGCTACTTTCAAAATTCCCCTGTAATACTCATTCCGTCCCTATCCATTCTCGCCACGTCAACTCACTTGTCATTTTTCTATTAAATTATAAGTAAAAATATTTTTTTATTACAATTGTGATTGTGTTATTTGTTGTTATTACTAAACAAGTTATTATTTCGTAAATATGTCTACATTTTGCAACTGTTTTGTAAGATTGGATTAATTAATGCTCTATTTTATGGCAGACAGTTATTCTAAAAGGTATAGGTAACATTTTTTTTATGCATTTAAATTAGCTTTTTGTGAAAACGCAATGTTGGTTGGCCGCACCCGTTAATTTGATTCGTCACATTAGTCGCTTCGCAGGCCCGCATCTATATGAGCTGCATATGAGCTTTGCTATAGTTGCTTATTTATATGTATTTTAAACTGAACACACGAGACTCGGCAATTCAAACCTAGGCAATAATTATATAGCCGTCCGCGTCCTTCAAAATATGAATATGTATAGTACAAGCTGCTAATGTTATGTAATAGTATGGTAACGACTTAAATCCGACTTCTCGCACAGCAAATTGTCCTTGAATACTCTTTCTCTTCGCCTCGGTGAAGCCAGCCGACAGATACATCATTCATAATAAATCATTACCATACTATTGAAACATATAATACATACTAATATACTTATAATAATCGATAACGACGATGTTCGACAATAACAAGCCGAAGGATAGCCATACAATCTCGATTGCTAAAAATTCGCTAAAAAAGATGTAAAATACAATTAGGATAGGGATATTCCGATTGTGAGCGCGCATCGCTTGCATAACACTCGCTATTTCACAACGCCCGTCTCTATGCATATGCATATCGTTGTTGTTCGGATGTTTCCCTTCCGTATTGTTTTATCATTTGGCATGCGAACAAATATACAGGGTGTCCCATAAGTCAACGTCCAACCGAAAACGGGTGATGCGCCTAGTCATGACAGTTATCAGAAAAATATTTAAAAATTATTTGTTATGTAACTTTCGAGTTATGAGTATTTAAAAAAATCAGAAAAAACTGACACCCTGTGATGATCTTTTAAGTCCTGTGACTACAAATATCAATTTTTCATGAAACTTTTTTCTGCAACGTAAGCATGAATAACCCTTCTGTAAATTACAATTCAAAATTAAGCCATAACTGCCTCAATTTTCAATGAAATCGTGGAGTTTTGGCCAACGTTTCATTTCAGATAATTACATCACCCAACTTAAACCGTCTGTACCGCAAAAAAAATGTACTACACTATCATGGCATGTAACTTTAAAAATTGGCGCATTTATTCAGGATTCCAAAATGGTATAATACTTGCTAGAGTACTCCTTAGTTTTGGAAGTAAAAATGTTTTTTCAACTAAACCGGATTTCCAATCAATTTTATTTCAATAGATAAAATGTTTGTACCCTTTAAATGATGAACTTAAAATGCGTACGCTGTGTTTTTAAGTGACTCACAATTCACAGGTACAAGTAAATACATTTCGACAATGCAAGTAAACAGATAGATCCACCATCTTGTCGAAAGAGTAATAACCATGGGTTTTCAAGTAATTTGTTAGTTTTAGGTAAAAATTTGAAATAAAATTCAATCATAGGATTACTTCAATCGTGGTTTTAATCTAAAGTTTGCCTTCGCCCGTCGCCGGTCTTATTACATGGTTTTTGACGTGATAACGTCTTAAAATTCGATGGAGCCGGCTGCTCGTACGAAAAAACATGACTCATGCGGCGTTACCTCGCTCTGAAGCGTTCCATTTAATACTTGAAGTGCAAGTGAGAGCGCGGAACGAGCGACAAAGAGGCACAATCGGCCTCCGCGTTCGGCAGCGTTCGACATCGGTCTCTCTCCTACTTGAGTGAGCGATGCGTCCGCGTGGACAGCTGTATGACGTTGTCACGTTCAACTGTCGTCAGTTAACTGACTTTACAGACAGCTGATTTTTTTTAAGGAAATGTAGTGCTTGCATTACTGCTGAAGGCTAACAGTTTGAACATTTGCTGTAAATCCTTGATGTAGTTAAATTTAAATCACGATTGAAGAAATCCTATGATTGAATTTAATTTCAAACTTTCACCTAAAACTAACAAATTACTTGAACACCCATGGTGTTCAAGTAATTTGCTAGTCTCTTTCGACAAGATGGTGGCCCTATCTGTTTACTTGCATTGTCGAAATGGTATTTACTTGTACCTGTAAATTGTGAGCGATTTAAAAACGCAGCGTAGGCATTTAAGTCCATAATTTTAAGGGTACAAACATTTTATCTCATGAAATAAAATTGATTGGAAATCCGGTTTAGTTGAAAAAACATTTTTTATTTCCAAAACTAAGGAGTACTCTAGCAAGTATTATACCATTTTGGAATCCTGGATAAATGCGCCAATTTTTAAAGTTACATGCCATGATAGTGTAGTACATTTTTTTTGCGGTACAGACGGTTAAAGTTGGGTGATGTAATTATCTGAAATGAAACGTTGGCCGAAACTCCACGATTTCATTGAAAACTGAGGCAGTTATGGCTTAATTTTGAATTGTAATTTACAGAAGGGTTATTCATGCTTACGTTGCAGAAAAAAGTTTCATGAAAAGTTAATATTTGTAGTCACAGGACTTAAAAAATCATCACAGGGTGTCAGTTTTTCCTGTTTTTTTTAAATACTCATAACTCAAAAGTTACTTAGCAAATTTTTTTTTTATATTTTTCTGATAACTGTCATGACTTGGCGCATCACCCGTTTTCGGCTGGACGTTGACTTATGGGACACCCTGTATAAGGTAATTATAAATGATTAGGGAGCAAACCTTAGTAGACGCTGGAGACAGTTATCGCAGGAGCTGTCATTGGAAGACTCCGTTTTCCGCAATTTGCTTGGCCCGGCTGAGAACAAAATCAATGAGCGCATAGCAGAAATACAATAGCAGTCAGAATATACACAAAATAACAATATAAATTGCATGCAAACGATTTCCGTGCAAGCAGCATTTGAATGATGGTAGACTGCTGCGAGCTTGATGACGCATCTACTTTCGCATGATGGATCATATCGATTCTTATATCGATTAACTTGTGTTAGTATCATTTTTAAAAGTATACTTAGTTACATTTATTGTTATATGAAGAGCTATGGCAAAAGTTACATTAGGTGGTGATAAAAACGTGTTGAGGAGCTACTTGAATCGAAATTAGGCTTGAAAACGCAAAGCTGTTTGTAGATGGTGCTTTACAACTTATTCTAATTCAAGATTTAAGGTTTGCACTGGCGTCCTGATTGTGCATCGTCTCCCTGCTAACCTCACTCCAGCCAGCCAAGCTTCTTAGAGTACCGCTACTCTAAGAAGCTGGGCAACATTGCTGATCCAGCCAACCCAGTCCTTCTCCGCAGAAGGACTTTGGGTTGATGGCAGCAATGTTCTTGCATACCCAAAGGTGATTTGGATATGCAGAGGGCTTGCCAAGCAACGCAACTGATCCGTTTTGTACCTAACTGTGCAGAGCAAGGTAGTACATGCGTCACAGTTTCTTCTTTATCCAAGCAGCAGCGAGAAAGCAGAGGTCAGTCTGTCGTTCCGATCTTGAGAAGATGGTAATTCTGGTCATAGTGCCCGTGATGCTGCCAACCATCATCTAACTCTGCGCGTTTGAGGCTTAATATTATTTTTGTTTAGTGTCGGTTTAAAGTGCCTGGAAGGATTGTGTATTCACATCATCTTCGCTCCTATTATTTTTTATGTGTCTTCTGCCGTAATTTGAACTGTGCAATGAATTCTGACTTTTTGTTAGATATTCCCAATGCGTGCATTTTTACGTCATGAATGCTTGTTGTCTGTTGTAAAAAAAAGAGGCCTGTAGTTGCAGGTCAAGGTAGGATCTTTCGTATTTTGCCGATTTTCCATTTGATAATGTTTGTCCGTAAAGTATGTATTAGCTATTCTGTCCACTGTTAGGGTTTCCGGGATAGCAGGGATACGGATAGCCTATTCCAGAATCTTGGCATAGTTTGTAGTTCTTCTACTGCCTTTCCACTGGATTGTAGTATTTTCTGGTGCTGTACATTCTGCGTCTTTGCACGTAAACTTGATTTAAAGTTCTTCAATTTTGTTAGGAAAAACCAACATCAAGAAAAGACAGGTTTTTCATCAAAAAAACCAGTCAAGTGCGAGTCAGTCTCGCGTTCGAAGGGTTCCGTACCATTATCTACAATAACGGCAAAATAATCACGTTCGTTGTATGGGTTGCCCCCTTTAAATATTTTTTTTCAAAGGGGATAATAAAACTCAGCAGTCTGTGATTATTTCATGCGTCGATGTTGCCAAATCGATCAAATCGTTATGAAAATCGAGCAAAAAAATGTTTGCAGTACGGGAGCCCCCTTTAATATTTATTTTATTTTGTTTATTAGTATAAAGAATTTTTTTGATGAATGTGTTTTATTATGGAAGAGAATTCACTTTTTATGTGCAGAATATTACATATTTTTATTTACCAATTTGTTATAAAAGCAAGATCAAGCTTCTTTGACATATGATCACCAAAGGTTTCAACTCAAGTAGAGCTCCTCATGATAACGTTATACAGTACTAAGCCAACGATTATATTAAGTTTATGATTGAGATAGATTCAATACTGCTGATTCTATGCTGATTCTATATGGTGCGTTATTTATTTTATTCAAAAACTTTAAGGAACATTTCACTTCCTGTACCACATCAAAAATGAGTGGCGAACTGATGAGGTCACAAAATAACCCTTTTTCATGAAGCTTGCCTAGTGGGCAGCACGGAAATCGCAGCATCTAGTATTATTTCTAATTAAACATACTTAAAAACGTTCGGACTCAACAGGTAAATGGTATTGCAAAATAAAATAATGGCAAATTAACACAATGTAACAAAGCATGGACGTCAAAAAATACTACCAGATATATCGCAAAGAAAGTTTCGATCTCTTCGAAAACAGTAATTAATGCTCATTTTAGAGATTACTACATCAAGACCATGTCCATACTAAGATTCATGTTCTTGTTAAAAAGCATCTAAATATTTAAAAAATTATAAATAAAGCTTAGCTACAAGCTAGACCATAAATTAATACAGAAATATGAAGAAGGGTAGATCTAAATGACGTTAACATTTTCCGTCTGGATAGTGACATTTTAACATCATGGTGAACCCAATATTTATTACCCAGCACATCAAATAAGTGAAATATAAGCAGGATGGTACTTGCAAAACGGGAGCCGAAGACAGCATTAGATCGAAGAAGCTCACTTATGTACTGTGGCTCACAAACCGATGACATGCGACTTATCGGAATTTCAAGGGATCCATGTCAAACATCAAACAGTAACTAAAAAGCAAATTATTGGCTTATTCTTTATCACAAATTAACAACTGCGGTACTGAGTCAAAGCGACCGCGACGTCAATTTTTGGTATTATAGTGAAACCCACGTCGTCGGTCGCATGAAGTTACAGCATAAAATGATATTCCGATCACAAACTGCAGACCGCAGACTGCAAACTGCCGAGCGACTCAATGTACCTAATTCCAACGCAATAACGCTCATTTTGCATCGCAAGCTGACTTGTCGCCAGGGCGCAGGACTGTTCAGAAACTAATATCACAGAAATGAACTTTAAAGCGTTTACTTTAGATTAATAATGAAGACTCTCGGGACTCGGGTTGCGGTCGTGATCTGCCGCTGTATTCGGAATAGCACCTCTACTGTGGCGCTCGACACGATGCAAGTCCTGCGTGGGACACATGCGACTACGGTATCGCAAACTCATTCAGAAAATGTCTTCTAACAACAAAATAATATGGCATGCATATAAAAGAATTTACCTGTCGAGTCCTAAAGATAAGAAACAATGACAATGTATATTAATAGCCGAATTGTAACTGGTATTGATAATTATTTTGTTGTATTAGTAAAATAAAAGAAAATAAACTTTTAGACAATTTAGAGGAAAGCTACATCTCCTTATTCTTATCGTTTCACTGATTCTTTGAAACCAGTGTGGTGGAAGGATCCAAGTGCGCCTCAGAGAGGCTCTTTGAAAGCTATGTGTAACGATGATATTTAGGAACTCCATCTCCTTTAATTATCCAAAAAAATATGAACCTCATATTGAATTGGAGGTGATATTTTCTATATCAATAAGTTTCTGAAAAAAAGGAAAACATACGAGCACGTATATAGCAGATCTGGATTTTATGAGACAAAATGGTTACTCTAGAGGCATTATCCAGGGAGGAAATAGGGGACTACGTTTGTATGGAGAGTCGCCTGTGTGATTCTCTCTTAAGGAGGAGAGCTAACTCGCTGCTGAGCTCCTACTGAGCATGTTTTCAGTGTGTACTCTTTACACTCCTCCGTAAATAAAGGAGGTAGAAGTAAACTGAAAAACAGCATGAATATTTAACAGGTCGTCTTTTTTCTGGCCGTTTTTTATATTTTCTTTTCGTCGTATTTACTCAATAAAAAATTCACGGAAGGAAACAAAAAAGGAGATATAAATTTGCAACTCCTCCTAAAGTTGATATTGTTTATTTTTTTGTTTTACACCAAATAGATAGATAATTAAGTCACAGAATTAATTGCCGTTTTTATTATACGAAAGAATTGAATTTTTATAAACACTAAATACAAATCCGTGCGTGTTTTGCCAGGCGCAGTATTGTTCAAGAGCGGTGGGTTGCATACGAACGAAACTCTCAAAACCATTGGGTCAGGGTACGACCTTAAGTTGTACACTTTTATTAGTATATACTTTTTATCAGGTCATAAATGTTGAATAGAATAACATTTTAATCAGTATGTTGTTCAGATGATTAGTTTTGGCTTACGTATGAGTGTAACCATATTTTTTTTAACCAGTAATATAATGATTTATGAAAAAACAAAATAAATTATCAATACCAGAATCAACAATGTTTTAAAAATAATTTTGTCCTAAAAAAGTGATTCAAAGTTGTCTTAATTATTATTCGCTTATGCTACATTATTTTAAGATGGCTTTTCTTAGTTCTATATTACCAAATACTTCTCAACTAGTAGTGGTTACTTCAAGAAAACATTTATGACAGCTCTTGTATGATCGATGTCGCTGAGCGCTGAGTATTATGAATGTGTTTTAAAAAAATATATGATTTGATTTTATACGAATTTATGAATAATGTTACTGAAATTACCTTCATTTTCGTCAGCTCCCCGTTTGAGCGCTCGGTTCGGCGAGGTTTGCTGGATGGTTGGAGGTGGTCGGCTTGGGTCAAACCTGGAAATAACACAAATACTTTCAAATTATATTTCCTTCAGTACTTTTCCTACATAAGTATTTGATGTAGTAATAACTACATCAAATCGTATTTGTAAAATCACAAGCCAATTTGTCTAAACAGAGTAGAAAAGGACATTTAATTGCAATGTTTTAGGACGTATTCCTGTAAAAATCTAAAAAATCTATGAATGTTTTGGTAAAAAAGCAGTCAAATGGCTGATTATTACAAATCAATAGAACTTAGCACAGATCTTAGTTTAAAGAATGAGTACTACAATTAAAAAATTCTTACAAAGAAAGCGTACTATACTCCAGATAGCTATATTAATGATAAAACTGCGTGGCCCGATGTCACGGTCACTCTACCCATAGGAAGCTAACATGTCAATTTGCAATGTCTGTACCTACTCTTTTCATATCTTATTTTTATATGCTGTGTAGAGGTAGATACTTTATTATAACTTTGAAGCGTAGCGTGTGCTGTCTTTGAAACTTTTGGTTTTGTATTATTGCATTGCATACGTCTGACTAAGTGAAGTGGCACCGCACTGGAATTTCACTGCTATTATTTTTGATTTGTAAAAGGATCATATAAAAACACGGTAGGAACCGAGCCGTAGTTTGTTGCTTGTTCTTGCGTCGGCTTGGTCGCGTGGAACTGGCACCTAGACTCACCTAGCTTTATTTTATTTTATTTTATTTTATTTATTGATCACCAACATAATAAACACTAGTACAATACAGCAAGATAGTGCTTAAGAGTACAGAGTCAAGTGCTATTATAATTACAGGTGAAGACAGCATGCGTACAGAATATAAACGAGCAACAGAAGACTTATTAACTAACATGACCTAATTACTAACACTATTTACATAAACATACACCTACATAATATTACATACTAAGGTTAAACAATTAAATCGAGGAAAAAAATAAAAATAAGACTTAAGACGTTTCAAAGTGATTCTTGTAATTGAACTGAATAAAGACTATTTTGATATGATTTGATTTGATTGGATAAAATAGAATAGTTATGTCAGGGTTAGCAGGTTCAATACTATCCCTTTAGTTGTGAAAAGGTTACAAACAAGTGCAGTTACTTTGACCTCAACATGGATACATTAGGTTTGTTACAACAGGAACACTAACCTGGCAGGATTGGGTGCTTGTTGATTGCTGGCCGCGTGGTAGGCCATATTTGGAGATGTTGTTGGTTGGGACGCTGTAAAACAATATTAAGTGGTCTAAATTAATGTTCATAAAAGTTTCTGGTTTCTAAAGCTATGGTTTTTCGAATTGGAGACAATCTTGACTTTTCGATAGTCATAAAACCATGAGAGTTTATTACCAAACAATAACTTAAGATCCAGGTTATAGACCAATTCTGAAACCGGTTCGAACTGCACCTAGCTTTTAGATGATCCTTGGATACATCCAAATAAAAAAGTTTTGATCTTGAATCTGGCAACAATATACATCATGTCTTTTGAGTGTAAAGTAGCTTATATGGTAGGAAGTACGGTGGTAGGAACCGAGCCGTTGTTTGCTGTCTGTTCTTCTACACTTGGTCGCGTGGATCTGGCACCTAGACTCACCTAGCTTTAAGACGTTTCAAAGTGATTCTTGAAATTCAACTGAATGAAGACTATTTTGATTTTGAATGTGTAACGGATTATTCTAAGATAATGCTCGTGGATGATTGTAATTCCATTGAGAGAATGAGCCTAATATTTGGTGAGAAAAACAGACTGAAATGATTGCTTTTTGTTTTAGCAATGTATTTTTTACTGATTTGTAGATTTTTTATTTCCATCCACAATCGAATCATAAAATAAATAACTTTATTTTATGCCACACAGGATGGTATACAAGTCACAATGACATAAAAATAGTAATAATGAAGGAGGTGGTTGGTGGTGATAAAGTGAATACTTACGAGAGTACAATGGTCCTGACATCCTTATTGAAGCCACCAATGAAGTCGAAGGTGGCGGTGGCGGCGGCGGCATCATTGAGGGCATGGACGCTGGCGCCGGAATGCCAACTGGTAGTGGGCCTTGCATCGGGCCTGGCATGGGAGCCTGCATTGGGCCTTGCATTGGACTCTGCATTGGACCTTGCATTGGCCCCTGCATAGACCCTTGAATTGGCCCCTGCATCGGTCCTTGCATTGGTCCCTGCATAGGACCTTGCATTGGCCCCTGCATAGGACCTTGCATTGGTCCCTGCATTGGTCCCTGCATTGGTCCCTGCATAGGTCCCTGCATTGGTCCTTGCATAGGTCCCTGCATTGGTCCTTGCATAGCACCCTGCATTGGTCCCTGCATAGGTCCTTGCATAGCACCCTGCATTGGTCCTTGCATAGGTCCGTGCATAGGACCTTGCATCATGCCTTGCATTGGACCTTGCATCTGCCCTGGCATTGGTCCTTGGATGGGACCCTGCATTGGCCCGTGCATAGGACCATGCATCATGCCTTGCATCGGCCCTGGCATTGGTCCTTGGATGGGACCCTGCATTGGGCCTTGCATGTGCGGATGCATATGACCTTGCATAGGACCCTGCATGTGACCTTGCATGGGGCCTGGCATAGGACCCTGCATGTGACCTTGCATAGGGCCCTGCATGTGAATATGCATAGGGCCCTGCATATGTCCTTGCATGTGTCCTTGCATGTGATTCTGCATTGGTCCTGGATGCATGGGATTTTGCATAGGTATATGCATGGAATTTTGAATAGGGTCTTGCATTGGATTGCCTTGCACTGGCATATTAGATAGCTGCATAGGTGAATGCGGCAGCGGGATGGGGCCAGAGGGCAGCGCTGGCGGCGGCGGCGGCGGCGGCGGCTGCACGATGTACTCGTACATTATATTGTTTTGAGGCGGCATATTCTGATTGTTTTCGTTTCCAGCTGTAGCTGGCGAGTTCATAAGAGCGTTGTATCTTTCAGCCAGCACTCGGGGTACAACACCAGCATTCAAAAACAGGTTCTCTTCTTCGCGACTGGTATGCAAATAGGAGCAGTCTGGTCGGGTACAGCCAGTTCTGTTCTGGTGATCATGGCAAAACTTCAGCACAGCTTTCATAGCATCCAATTGAAATTCATGTCGATATTTACACTGTGTATTAGCGCATAGGCCCCAGATGAAATCCCTGCAGATTCCTTCCGCTTCGCCCGATGAATTGGCAAGGGGAGGCCCATTTCGTGTTCGCGGATCTGTTCGTGGATCTGTTCGTGGATCCGTTCGTGGATCCGTTCGTGGATCTGTTCGTGGATCAGTTTGGGGCGCTGTCGGGCGGCCATTATGTGTATTGTTATTCATGAACTGTTGGGATAAGTTTATAAAGTTATTTTGCCATCTCGTAATAAGGGAGAACAGAAAAATGAAAACATTTCTAAATTACATCATTGAAATTGTAACTTACCGTTCAGTATGTGCCAAAAGTCCTCAAAAAATATATTGCCAATTCACCACAGCATTTACTAAATGCTCTTCTATCACGTCATGGACTGGATCACCGTGGTTACAGGTCTTTCATTCTGAAATATGGACAAGGAACAATTCTCAGGCACAAAATTACATGAAAGTTGGAACACGAAAACCATGTGCTTTGTCCTAGCATGGCGTCATCGTAAACTAACACTATTTTATAAAATCTCGTAGCGCTTATCAAATTGTAAAACTGGCAAATAGTGTAAACTGAAAAACTACTATACTTTTTTTTATTTCGCGGAGGAACCGCCTGCGTACGCAAACCGCTTCTTGTTCAGCTTGGCTTCGTTTGGTTGGCCTTGTTCTGTCTCGGCTGGCAAAAGCAAGCAAGCATTTTTTTTTTAATTTTGTGCTGGCTTGGATTCAAAGTCCTTCCGCCAAGTCCTCTAAGTGCAAGCAAGCAGAAAGCACAATGTTGCCAGCCAGGTTTTGACAAAACCTACCAGAAATAGTATAAAAGTAGCCTTTTGGTGTGAAAAGTACACCTTTTGTATATTTTTTACACTACTATTACAGCTGTTGATAGACCAGTATTAGGTTTTAGTATTTCCATTTACACTAAACATATTTTTTTTATTAAATTTAACGCATGACAGCCAAAAACCAATTCACAACAAAGAAGTTAGGCCTAGCGTAGGACCTATAGTCCGTCCAAGCTATTTTGAAAAATACTTGAATTAAAAATAACTTTTTGGTAACACCACATGTGTATCCAGCATTAAAAGTGGTTCATATTTATATTTATTGCTTCATGTGAAGCAGCAAGACAGCAATTGTAAGGTTTTAGGGGGTACCTAATAGCTTCCAGAACATGAGCCCCGCTGGGGCATTACAATGGCCTTACGGCTAAATACGGTTAAGCAAACCTAACCTAAGTAAACCTAGGTAACAAAATAATATTCTTAATAATAAGTTAATAATTCTTATGAATAAGGTTTTGATACTTTTGTGACCTCTCTGGTTTGTTCGTTGCATAAGATCTCGGTCAAGCAAACACGAGATGCTGGATGGCGTTTATTAAATTAAAATGAATCACTTAAAAACAGCTTTAATTTCACTGACTTTCAATGATGGTAGTATTTAACTCATACCTATCTTATAGATACTACATATGATAAATATCAGTATAAATGAAAAAAGCGGTTAGTGCGAGTCGGGCTCGCCCAGGAAGGGTTCCGTAGCAGCAAGTAATATAATAATGTAGAAGTTCTAAGAGTTTGTCAAAAGGTACATTGCGGTGTACGATTAATGACGTATTCAAAAAAACTGCTTACTAGATTTCGTTGAAACCAAATTTCGGTGGAAGTTTAGATGGTAATGTACCTACATCATATATTTTTTTTGTTTTAGTTATCTTGATAGGTATCGACTAGCGAAATTTATGTGAACTGTGTATTATTCAATTGGCTCGGTGCATCAAATCACAAGTAATATCAGTAGATAAAGTAATAATATAGTAGGTAGGCAAGCTTTTTTTGTTTTTTATTTATTATTGAGCAATTAAATTGAGTATATACATAATAGGCCCTAATGTACAGGGCATAGCAATATTTGGAGTGGAAGCGGGCTGAAGTCTCGGGTAGAAGCATGCAATGACAAACATTTAAAAAACAATTCAACAAAACAACTATACTGATTTTGATACAATAAAAGAAGACTCTTTTTAGATAACAAAAAAATTTCTGAACTCAGCTCACACATGACGAACTTATGCTTCACAAACAGCTTCCTCTTTTTATAATATGAAGACGGTTATAAATTACTGACCGGTAGCCCTTCGAATTTAGCACATAAAAGTAGCCCGCCAGAGTTAAAAGTCGCTTAAGGTATAAGTAACCTCCTGGCAACACGAAAAAACTAATGAACGAATGAAGTATTGTAGTCTATTTTAAATAAGAACGACAAGTTATCATTGACCATTGACCACTCCTTGCTAGGTGACAGCAGTGTGGCCAATTATACAGATTTATCTGTATTTATACAGAATTTTGGCTAGTAATACAGATTACAGATTTGACCTTACTTTTATACAGATTTTTGGAATCTGATTTAGTCTATGAAAAGGTAATCCAATATAAAAGAAAATTCTATATTATTTGTGTATAATTAGGGTAAAAATGGGAACCCTATTACTAAGGCTTCGCTGTCTGTCTGTCACCAGGCTGTATATCATGAACCGTGTTAATAAGACATTTGAAATTTTCACAGATGATGTATTTCTGTTTCCGTTATAACAGCAAATACAAAATATAACAAATGTTTTTAGAACGGGACCCTTCGTGCGCGAGTCTGACTCGCACTTGGCTGGTTTTTTTTTGTATTATTTTCTGTTGTATTCTGTGTTGCATAAGTTTCGTTTTATGTTCCGTGTGTTTTTTCGATCAAATACAGATCTATACAGATTTTTAGACTTTGAAATCCAGATATTTTGGTTTGTCACGTGGCAACACTGGGTGACAGACAACTACTGAATGAATGAATGGTTGTAATAAAGATTGATGCAGGATTGATGTTTTTTTTTTTTTTTTTTTTTTAATTTATTTAAAGGGCTTTGATTGATGTTTTTCCTCAGACTATAATTTAGAGACGGTTTTCTAATGATTAACGAGAAGCGCGCAGATAATAAGTAATTTAGTTAAGTCCCTTTTAAGCTCTCCCCACACTCTTGGCGAGAACCCCGAGAACTTCACACTCTCGCTTTTATTCTCATTCTCGGAGTCCTTGCCAACCTAGATAAGCATAAATACTTACATAGGTACTATTTTTAGGGTTCCGTAGCCAATTGGCAAAAACGGAACCCATACAGATTCGTCATGTCTGTCTGCCCGTCCGTATGTCACAGCCATTTTTCTCCGAAACTTAAGAGCTACACTGATGAAACTTGGTAAATAGATGTATTCTGTGAACCGCATTAAGATTTTCTCACAAACATAGAAAAAAAAATTGGGGGTCCCCATAATTAGAACTGAAATTCAAAAAACTTTTTCATCAAACCCATACGTGTGATATACTAAGAAAGACCGCTTTTTTTAGGGTTCCGTACCCAAATGGCAAAAACGGAACCCTTATAGATTCGTCATGTCTGTCTGTCTGTCTGTCTGTCCGTCCGTATGTCACAGCCATTTTTCTCCGAAACCGTAAGAGCTATACTGATGAAACTTGGCAAGTAGATGTATTCTGTGAACCGCATTAAGATTTGTACACCAAAATAGAAAAAAAACTATAAATTTTGGGGGTCCCCATACTTGAAACTGAAACTCAAAAACTTTTTTTTCATTAAACCCATACGTGTGGGGGTATCTATGAATAGGTCTTCAAAAATGATGTTGAGGTTTTTATTATCGTTTTTTTCTAAACTGAATAGTTTGCGCGTGAGACACTTCCAAAGTGGAAAAAAGTTGGTCCCCCCCCCTCTAACTTCTAAAATAAGATAATGATAAAACTAAAAAATATATATGTTGTACATTACTATGCAAACTTTCAACGATATTTGGTTTGAACAAGATCTAGTGAGTAGTTTTTTTTTATACGTCATAAATCGAAAGCCACAATTTACCTTTCGACGAACTACAAGAACTTTTATATTATGTTACTTGTTGCTACGGAACCCTTCATGGGCGAGTCCGACTCGCACTTGGCCGCTTTTTTATTTGTAAAATAATTACAAATAACTGGCCTGTCAGCTCGGTTGGTAGTAACTCTACCTTCTGCGCCGTAGGTCGTGGGTTCGATTCCCACCGAGAACAAATATTTGTGTGGTGAACGCAGATGTCTGTTCTCTGTCTGGGTGTTATATTGTATTCTAATTATTTATTTACAAAAAAATCTAGCTCCCATAGTACAAGCTCTGCTTAATTTGGGGCTAGAAAGTGTTGTGTGAATTGGTATAAAACAATTACTAATACGATCACCCAGACAGAGAACAAACATCTATGTTCACAACACAAATATTTGTTCACGGTGGGATTGAACCCACGTCTCAAAAACTGAACTACTATGAGCAGAAAGGGCTGTTCAAGCTGGAGTGGCACCACACTGGAACTTCACTGCTATTTTTATTTCGTACATTGCAGAACCCCATACCCCTGGGAGTATGGTGGGACAAAACCATACCACGATAGTAGCGTTAGGAATTGAAAATTTTTAAATTAATATTATATTATTTAAATTTATATTATATAAATTAATATCTCGCTTCCGATATATTCTAGGCAGTGGCTGTAGTAATAAAAGTTGCTCATTTTTAGGGTTCCGTAGCCAAATGGCAAAAACGGAACCCTTATTGATTCGTCATGTCTGTCTGTCTGTCTGTCCGTCCGTATGTTAGCCATTTTTCTCCGAAACCGTAAGAGCTAGACTGATGAAACTTGGCAAGTAGATGTATTCTGTAAACCGCATTAAGATTTTTACACAAAAATAGAAAAAAAAATCATACCTGAAAGGGGTCCTCATACTTGAAACTGAAACTCAAAAAATATTTTTTCATCGAAGCCATACGTGTGGGGTATCTATGAATAGGTCTTCAAAAATGATGTTGAGGTTACTAATATAGTTTTTTTCTAAACTGAATAGTTTGCGCGAGAGACACTTCCAAAGTGGAAAAAAGTTGGTCCCCCCCTCTAACTTCTAAAATAAGAGAATGATAAAACTAAAAAACACATATTTTTTTAGTTTTATCATTCTTTTTGTACATTACTATGCAAACTTTCAACGATATTTGGTTGGAACGAGATCTAGTCAGTAGTTTTTTTTTTATACGTCATAAATCGTAAACCGCAATTTACCTTTCGACGAACTACATTAACCTTTATATTATGTTATTTGATGCTACGGAACCCTTCATGGGCGACTCGCACTTGGCTGTTTTTTTTTTGAATATTCTGAAGGATATTTAACAGTCCCATTAATGTAACTGTTTTCTTAGGTCACATCTCCATGGTGGTATGGTTTCGACCCACCATACCCCAGGGGTATGGCAAGGGGTATGGTCTGCAGTGATTTCGTATACCTACCTACCAACGCAACTAAGGTAGGAACCACGCCGTAGTTTTAAAACTGCGTTGCCCGTAAAACTGTACCTACCTACCCATCGGAAGCTAACATGTCAATTTGCAATGTCTGTACCTACTATTATTCTCGTATATATTTTTACATGCTGTGTGTAGGTACTTTATTATAAGGTGCTATAAACTTTAGTTTTAGAGAAAGGTTAGGTCAAATGTATCCTACCCGACGAGCATGTGTAGGATTGGATCGAGCGAGCGAGCCGTGGCGAGAAAATGACGATTTTACAATAAAATCTAAAGCGCTATCCTCTTCAGAGCAATTATCCATCGCTAGGTAAAAAATAAATGAATTAAGTATTGAACTGCTGCGTGTACATCGCCAATTTTACCTCAACAATTTGAAAGTGGAAAAAGTGGATTCTTTTTAATGGGGGTACATTAAGGGCCTACATGAGGTGAAACCGAAAATGTAAAGTAGCATTTTTTTTCGTTGTATGGACGAATCCATTTATTTTTTTTGTAAAATATTACAATTAAATGGTGTAAAAAAATTATGATTAGGCTAGAAATTCTCCTCAACTCACAGGGTTCGATAAAATTGAACGCAAAGTTTGCCAAAAACTCTCAATTTTTTTTGGATTTGAAATGGTTTTTTTCCGTTGCTGTTAGAGCCATTGCAATGAAAGTTTTGTTCCCGTTTACCTTAATAAATACGTAAAAACCTGATGTTATTGCATTTTTCTTAGTTGCCGTAGTTTTTATAAAAAAATAAAATTTTCAAAAATATAAATAGATAGGTTTCTGTACTTACTTCTCAGTACAGCCCGAGCGGCCAAGAAGGTTGGACCTATGTCAAATTTCGTGACATGACATTTCATCTCTGACTACGTAAAATATACCCTAGATTAAATCATAGCTACTACTGGTACTATAAATTTGCCACAGTGTAACATAAAACAAACTGTCACAGTATAACGAAATGACATAAAACCATCTTCATCGTACATTATGATCGATAACCTGTATTCACATCATCATCAGCCTGTAGAAGTATATATTTTATGTAGCATATAACTTATCAAGTACATTCTAGGGCACGTTCCTATCGTGCGTGACCAGCGAAGCGCAATGCTTTTGTTAAATACCTCCATTTTTGTAGTTGCATAAGTAGCTATCTTCCTATCTACCCAGTGCTTTCCGTCATCATCATCAGTAAGTAGAAGTCCACTGCTAGATATAGACCTCCTTTATACATTTCCATGAAAAAACAATTTGCCGATTTCCCACGATCTTTAGAATGTCATCGGTCCATTAGGTGGAGGGGCGCTCTGGTTGCTTAGCACCGGTTATATTGTCGTAGCGACCCGCTTTTTGATTCTAAAGGCGTGTGTTCAAACCCCGTCATGCACAAATTAGTTTATCTGCCAAAAATTTATTATAGCATAACATTATTAAAATTATTATCTACAATGCACACGACACACACACTACACTACACATTCACTCAATTTCACTTTTTACACACATCTCACACTTGCTTAGCGATTCATCTGTGTTTTTAATTTCTTATTTTTCAACTTTTGATTTTAAATGTAAGTTTCTAAACTAAATACTTAATATACTACCTACCAAATTTAGCATGCTAGTTAGATAACCTGATATGCTACCTATTTCAATTAGTTCGCCGAACATAACTTTAGAAAGATAATAATTATAACTGTTTTTGTACCTACCTACTTACTTTACTGCTTACATAATGTAGATTCAAATTGGTTAATGTATAAAATACATCGAATAGCTTAAGATAAACAATATTGTAACTGTGAGTCTAAGAATAAATAAATAAACAAATAAACAAATAAACAAAAACCTATGTGCACTATGTCAGTACACTCTAACGGTGAAGGAAAACAATAAATGAAACCAACGTGAAGTAGCAAAACTTTTGAGGCACATTCATAATCCACCACACCAGCTTTAATTTTCTATTGACATGACAAGAAGAAGACTCAAAAACTAGTAGCCGATTTTAGGCCTTTATAAAAATAGTGTCGATTTTGCAAAGAGTTTGGGAGCCCATTACAATGAAAAGGAAGTATATATATATATATATATATATTATGGACAATCTACACTACACTATCTAGCCCTAAACTAAGCAGAGTTAGTATTATGGGAACCAGATAGCTGATGTAATACTTAAATACATTTTGTTTGTAAATACATAGGTACTTGGAAAACAATATAACATCCAGATGGAGAACAAATATCTATGATCACCACACAAATATTTGTTCTCGGTGGGGATCGAACCCACGACCTATGGCGCAGAAGGCAGAGCTACTAATAAATGAGCTGAGAGCCCAGTCATAACAATAATATCATGGGTTTTGAGTATTTTTGATTGCCGTCTTTTAAATCTGGAGGTGCCTGTAATGTCCCGAATTCTGGAACTTTCTGTCAAAGGCTTCATGCACGGTGCGCTCAAATACCCAAATACCAAAATACATGTGCCTATTTCTATACACGCAGCAAGGAGTTTCCCAAGATTTTGCGTTTGACAGAACTTTGAAGAGTCAGTTGGGGTTGTCGAAACTCTTTGGTATACCTAATATTTTTAAATGCCGATAAAATACAATAATATAAGTCGAATAGACAGTGTTATTTCACAATGCTTCACTGATCTCCACCGCAATGAGCACCGAAGGCCTAAATGAGTGCAAAGCTTAAAGCCACCCATAAATAATTTCCATTTCAATTCATTTATGAATTGAAATGAAAATTATCTATGCATGTAATGTATTGTATTATGTATATCAGTTATCTAGCACCCATAACACAAGCTTTGCTTAGCTTGGGGCTAGATCATGTTGTGTGAATTGTCCAGCATTATTATTATTATTATTTATTTCCATAGGCATGAATTCTATGCACTAAGTTATACTTACTAGATTTACATACAGATCTGGAAGTATAACCTTTTAGATAAAAGAAAAATTTACTAAATTGGATCATAAAATTAAATGACGAAGGTATGCAGTAACAAACAATAAAACAAAACGGCTTAGCCGATTTTGATGAAATATTACTTTTCAGAAAAAAAAAGATTAAAAGGGAGAAGACGAAAGAGAAGAAAAAAGATAAGAATATTATTGTACAAAAAAAATTGCCCCCCTTGCCCCCCAGGACCCCCCCTTTTGTGAGTGCTACCGGATGCCGTCGAGATAGGGGGTTTTCGATTAAGGTTTCGTATAGAGGGTTTCTTCCTGAATTGAAAAAACAAAAAAAACACCCCCCTCTTGCCCCTTTTTTCACCCCCCCCTTTCGTATCTTCCAAGCGGAGTGACTTGCAAGACTTTTTTTTTGGGTCATGTAGGGAAGGTGAGATTATTTTGAAAGCAAAATAAATTTTGCCCCCCTCCCCCCTCTAGACCCCTTTATTATTTTTGACCCTTTTTTTCGAGTGGAGCATTGCGGCGAGCGAATGGGGAACAGTGCGGCGAGCAAAGCGAGCCGTGCTGTGACCCCCCCCCCCCCCCCCTAAGCCCCCCAGAACCCCCTCCTCCTGAACCCGGGGGGAGCGTCGCGGCGAGCGAAGCGAGCCGTGCTGTGACCCCCCCCCTCAAGCCCCCAGAACCCCCTCCTTCTGAACCCGGGGGGAACGTTGCGGCGAGCGAAGCGAGCCGCCACGCGACCACGCCCACCCTACTGAAATTTAGAACCCCCTCCTACTGAAATTTAGGGTGTCTTAGGGGTGTGAAAAAATGTTCACTAGACTGAGTTCAAAATTCAAAATGGCGGCTGTGCCACTTCCGGTTTTGCAAAAATCGTCCGATTAAGGTCGTTCAAACGGTTCATTCGACTGAGGACTATGATTGGAGATTGAATTTTAGGTTTTTTAAGGTGTTTGATTGGATCTTCACTTGGTTTAGGGTTCCGCCCCTGTGGGAACGCATTGAGGACGCGAGCTGCTTGCAGCTCGCGATGCACGCGACCCGGTAGTCAACGTTTGGGTTCCTTCCAGCGGTTTCGACCCGTTAAGGGGTTTGGCTTGACGTACAATTTAGGGTTCCGTATAAGGTTTTGATTGGGGTTTTACTACATTGAGCAATTTGATTAAGTGTTCGACTTTTAGGGTTCCTTAGGACTTTGATTGGAGTTTCAACTACACTTAGGAGCTTGATAATGTTAACATTTTTAGGGTTCCTTAGGACTTTGATTGGGGTTTTACTACATTGAGGAACTTGATAAAATAAACAACTTTTAGGGTTCCTTAGGCCTTTAATTGGAATTTTACTTCACTTAGGACCTTGATTATGTAAACAATTTTAGGGTTCTTTAGGACTTTGATTGGGGTTTTACTACACTGAGGAACTTGATTCACTGATCGACTTTTAGGGTTACTTAGGACTTTCTTTACTACTTTTTGGGGTTTTACAAGTGCAAGTGTAATGTAAAACTGGGAGTAGCACACCGACACGCGAGCTGCTTGCAGCTCGCGCACACGAAAAAACTAGTTAAGGGGCTGACGTATGGAAAATTTTCATACAAACGGAATACCAAAATGATTTCTAATTTAGACAGATTTACACTATATTATTGTAATAATTGTATTTGCATAGTATTTATCTAGGTTCCTCAACAGTTTTTATTTCAAATTACTTACCTAAAATGAAATAAACACCAATCGCATTTTGCACATTTTTATGCTAAACTTATCAAGTTTTCTACCTATTGGTTTCGTACTAAAAACAACAATATCTTACGTGTTTTTTGTTAAGGAACCTAGTTTATATTGTCTAGTTACAGAATAACAATACTATGTAAAGAATACAAAAAGTTTTCAGTCATCATTTTTGGTATTACGGAACACGATCAAATTCATGGCATTTTCGAACGGCTACTATTGCTATCGCGCACGCACGGTGCGGGTGGCGGGGTGCAGGGGGAGGAAACGCTTGAAGCACACGGGACACTTCGGTTTAGTGTGTGAATCGCTCGGACTTCGGACTAGTTAAATACCTACACTGGCATAAAACATAATGCTTAGATATTTGATAATTGTTAGTTTAGGAAGGGTACTAAGTGAAGATGGGAAATACTAAGCACCTAGGTAGGTTGTAGGTTGGGTAAACGAAATTAAGGTGCAGCACTAGGTCAAAAAGTCTGCCAGACAGACAGACAGACAGACAGACAGACATGACGAATCTATAAGGGTTCCGTTTTTGCCATTTGGCTACGGAACCCTAAAAACTGCTACCACTCAACGTCCGGTGGAAATATTGATAAAAGGACTGAGAAATACTTGAACAAAATAGTTTTTTTTTTATATAACTGGAGCTCAATAAACAGAGTACCGCTCAACGTCTGGTGGAAATATTGATAAAAAGACTTGGAAAAATTTCAGCAAAATATTTTTTTTCTTTATTTATCTGGATCTCAAAAAACCGACTACCGCTCAACGTCAGGTGGAAAGATTGATGAAAGGACTAAGAAAAATTGGCACAAAATATTTTTAGTCTTTATTTATCTGGGGCTTAAAAAAACTGCTACCACTCAACGTCAGGTGGAAATATTGATAAAAAGACTTGGAAAAATTTCAGCAAAATATTTTTTTTCTTTATTTATCTGAATCTCAAACAACCGACTACCGCTCAACGTCAGGTTATAATATTGAAAAAAGGACTAAGAAAAATTGCTACAAAATATTTTTATTCTTTATTTATCTGGGGCTTAAAAAAACTGATACCACTCAACGTCAGGTAGAAATATTGATAAAAAGACTTGTAAAAATTTGAACAACATATTTCTGTTTTATTTTTCTGGAGCTCAAGAAATAAACTACAGCTCAACGTCAGGTGGAAATATTGATAAAACGACTAAGAAATTAAAAAAAAAACTTTATTTATTTTGAGCTCAAAAAACTGCTACCACTCAACGTCCGGTGGAAATATTGATAAAAAGACTGAGAAATACTTTAACAAAATAGTTTTTCTTTATATAACTGGAGCTCAATAAACAGAGTACTGCTCAACGTCTGGTGGAAATATTGATAAAAAGACTTGGAAAAATTTCTGTAACGTTCACTAGAAGTTGCTTCATGCAATCAAAATTGAGTTCTATATAGTAATTGTGATAAGACATAAATAATTTTTTTTTCAGTTTGTTTATAATCATTATAATTATAAGTATCCACCTATAGTAGGTTAGCTTGGTACACTTTTTTCGCGAGTTTTGTGCGAAAGCCGAGGTCTATGTAATTGTAGGTCGATGTTCGCAATCGTTGGTTTTGCGAATGTAAATAAGCAGAATAAAAGCAACCTAATTGCTCAACGAATAAAGTATATTTTTAAATGCAGTCACATTATTAGACTTTCTGTACTTTGGTAAGTGAGCCGCTTTGCGTGTTTTTTATTGCTGTGTGTGTGTGATCGATGAGGTCTGGCGAACCACACCCCACCTGATGTTGAGCGGACCTCCACCCATGATCTTCAACTGTAACGTCATGACTGGTTTTGAACCCACGCCCCCCAACCGCTAGGCCGATGAGGTCTGGCGAACCACACCCCACCTGACGTAGAGCGGATACCCACCCATCATCTATTACTGTAACGTTATCACTGATTTTGAACCCGCACCCTCCAACCACTAGGCCAATGAGGTCAAGCAAACCACACCACACCTGATGTTGAGCGGACTCCCACCCATCATCCTCTACTGGAACGTCATCAACCACAACTCCATCGCTCCGCGCCGGGGTCAATGGCTCTCTCAACTCAACTCGGAGTCAATGGTTCTCTTTACTCTTCTTCAATTTGGTCCAGAACCCGCACAAACCCTACCTGATGAATAAACTCACTCGTATCATGTTAGAGAATTTCCTGGTGTCTTTTCTAAGTGCGTAAATAGCTACTCTGAAGGTTCTTTATCGGTTCAGGAATGTTGTTTTTTTTTTCACTTTATTCTTGCATTCAGAGCATGACCAATCCTTGCTTATTGAATACTAGAAAAGCGAAACAAGCAAGCAATAAGCTTAGAGGGTTAGTCAGGTAATGCAGCCACAAAAAATAAAAACATAAAATTGTAGGGTGCAAAAAGTCAACTCTCTTTGACCAGATTTGAACTCCCGCCCACCTCGTCCTCTCAGTGTGAATCCGCACGCCCTAGCCACTAGCCTATCTGACGCTTAGTAACGTTGACGAAATTAGGCAATGCATAAAAATCGTTAGCAGTGGCTGACGCACACGCACAAGCGCGGCACTATGGTTGGATTCACGTATAGAAGTAGCGCGTCACACGAGCGCCTGTGTGTGTATACTACTATTATATATTCCGTGGCGCCCGCATCAAATGAATAGAGATAGCTATATTCGGAGCAGTTTTTGCTCACGCCTCGAATTGAAGTTGCGAGCTGTGTACGTCGGCCCGTTAATATTTAGGCATCCGATTTAGGCGTCGCCTAGGTTTAGTGAAAACGGGTGTTAGTAACGTTGACGAAATTAGGCAATGCATAAAAATCGTTATCAGTGGCTGACGCACACGCACAAGCGCGGCACTATGGTTGGATTCACGTATAGAAGTAGCGCGTCACACGAGCGCCTGTGTGTGTATACTACTATTATATATTCCGTGGCGCCCGCATCAAATGAATAGAGATAGCTATATTCGGAGCAATTTTTGCCCGCGCCTCGAATTGAAGTTGCGAGCTGCGTCCGTCACCCTCTTAATATCTAAACTTAAACATTACGGTATTCTAAATCGCTCCATTGACTTATTACAATCGTACTTGACTGATAGAATCCTTAAAGTTGATGTGGGCGGTGAGAGATCTTTTGGGTCAGTTATTGACATAGGGGTGCCACAAGGTTCGATATTAGGTCCTTTCTTGTTTCTAGTGTACGTAAATGACCTTCCTTTTTTGGTTAAAAAACTATGTGAAACAGTACTATTTGCTGACGATACCTCATTAATTTTTAAAGTCGATAGATAGAAGGCTAATTACGATGACGTTAACGCATCTCTGTCGTAAATACTTAACTGGTTTAATAATCTTTTACTTAATGTTAAGAAAACTCATAAGTTTTATGAAAAAATATTTTTTGAGTGTCAGTTCTAAGTATAAAAATCATAATGCGGTTTACAGAATACATCTATTTACCAAGTTTCATCAGTACATATAGCTTTTACAGTTTTGTAAGTACCATACTTCAAGCAAATAAATTATTTCTTTTCATTTCATTTCATTTTTTTGAAAAAAAGTGACTGTGACATACGGATGGACAGACAGACAGACATGACGAATTTATAAGGGTTCCGTTTTTTACCTTTAAAAAATACAAGTGTTCATTCACCGACTACCGACATTTATGAACTTGCAACTCACTCTGGTTTTGCATAATATGAGGAAAATCTCTCTTGGTGGAAGGTTTCTTTTATTAAATCTGGGGCTATTTGCTTGTTATACTATATAAATTAGACTACTACTACTACACTACTATATAAGTTAGATTTAAAATGTAGCGTTCGTGGTAGTTTAAAAAATACCGCACAGCTTGCCATTGTTATCACCAATCCTGGATGAAAAATATGCAATGGAAACTCTGCGACGGGAATCAGCTAACATAACAATTGGGTTATATTTATTTACTGAATATCTGTCTGTGTTTTTGTCTAACGAAGCGTATTCTAGTCAACACATTGTAATGTCGTGACAAATGTCAGACCCAAGCACAGAATAAGTAATAGTTGGTATCAAATACATGAATTCACAGCTCAGGTCAGGCAACGCCATCTTTATTTTAAATTTTTCCAACTTTCCGGTCGTGTTTTGTTTTTAGACCAGCGTATAGCGGAGGCTTAAACAGGCCGTACATTAACCAGACCCAAATTTTAATTACTAAAACCCAAGGACGTTGGAAACAAAAAAAAATAACCAGGGTAGCTCGAGAGAGAGATAAGTGGCAGTCTTTGGGGGAGACCATGGGGAGCCCTTTGCCCAGCAGTGGGACAAAAAAGTTAAAAAAAAAACAGGCATTTGCATCAGATGATTTCTAAAGCGTCAGGGGTAGGTAATTGGTGAACTGATTACACAAGCCCTACTTGCGGGACGCTATACTTAGTGCCTGGGATAGGATTTTAGATGGAATAGGCTTGCCCAGCATCTATACCATCCTGACAGCTTAGTCGGTCTAATCCACAGGAAAGACATGGTCAACGTGCGGAGCTGAACTAAGCCGCGGGTTTCCTCACGATGTTTTCCTTTACCGTTTGAGAGCACTCGTATTGTGTATGCATAAATTTTTCAACTCATTGGTTCACGACTGGATTTGGACCCACGACCTTAGGATCGGAAGGCGGGGCCGCTACCACTAGGCGACCAGTGCTCTAGTTGGAAACAAAACGTCCAACCTAAGAGCCCAACTGCTGAAAAATCATGTTCTAATAAGTATGAAAAAAGGAAATCGTCTAATAAGCCATGGTCATACTAATAATATGTTGTTTTGTCTGAGTGGTGGCATATGACCATGCACGGCTTATAAACGATTTTCTTGTTTCATACATAAAATATCAGAACATGATTTTACAGTAGTCGGGTTTTAGTTTTATATTTTTTTTATCCCGAGGAATCAACGAAACTTGGTGTGTGTGTGTGAATGGATTTGGATGAAACTCGCAATAAGTTACATAATAATTCGGGGACCTAACTAGCAAATGGAAGGAGAAAAACTCTTTAAATAAAACGTTTCTTTTAAGCTATCTCATAGGAACCATGCATTTTTCCGGGATAAAAATTAGCCTGCCGTTTTCTGACTCTTATACTAGAACTACCTACATAGTATACAAAAAAAAACGAACGAGTAAAAAATAAATTATAGTCTAAAAAACGCTTTTTTAACTAAATGAACTAAAAAGTTAAAAGTAAAACTGTAATAATCAATTGAAAAATTTATATTATTGTACAAAAAAGCGTGGGGTGCTTTTTATAATAACTTCAGATTATAATAAAGTATTGATAAAATATTTACAACAATCAAAATCAAGCCCCCCATGCTTTTTCTACAGTAATATATTCAATTGATTATTACAGTTTTGTTTTTAACTTTTTAGTTCAATTAGTTATAAAAGCGTAATTTTTTAGTTTCTTATACTTTTTTTTTTTTACTTTTTTTTTTCTTTTTCTGTCATATTATTGCATTGTCATCGACCTTTGACAGGTGTGCAAAGTTTGAATCAAATCTGATCGTTTAAAGTAGGACAAAATCGAGCTTAAAGGGGTCGGTTACATACAAGCAAGCAAACAAACATACATACAGGTGAATCTAATAAAAGCGTTATAAAAATAATGTCGATCCTTTACTCTATGAAAAATTCATCAAACACAATAGTACATTGTTACCCGAGTGTTGAAAGTCACGTTTTTTGAGTCCCGAGACGGGTTTGGCGCCAGAGCGTTAGCGAGGGCGCCAATGGAGCTTGAGGGACTTAAAAGACTTTCACCCGAGGTAAACACTGTGCTTTTCATTACGAATACAAGGAAAGTAAAAATAAAAACATGAATGAAAAATTTGTGAAAATGAAGATTGAATTGCCGCCTTCCCGGCTTTTTTTTTTTTTTCTCTGGCGGGCCTTCGGCTACGGCTCGCCAGCATTATTCAGCCATTATTTTCATTTTCATAATTTAAAAAATGGTAAATTGTTTGCTCAAATCTATGTTATTTTAGATAAATAGTTGAAGTTATATATTAATCAAGTAATTTAGAAGATATATTATTTATTTAATACTATCTTTATGTTATTTAAATTTTACATTGCGCTCTAATTAGAGTTTTTAAACTTCTTACCGTTGTAATGGGTTTCCAACCTACTTGCTGAATAAAAAGTTTGAATTTGGTTCAACCTCCTTGAAGTTTAGAAAGTTGGAACATGGTTGAATAAAATAGAACTTGTTTTTTTTATAATTTGACAGCTGTCAGTAGAAAGCGGTTCTCCCTAGGGCTGAAAGTATTACTTTCAATTAGGCCCCTCAGGCAACTTCAGACCTACTTTCAGAGTATGAGCAATGAAAATTCATTTTACGGGCACCATACATTGTACCGGGGTCAAATTAGCCATGTGCTATTCCAGACTAGATTCAGACGTCAGAGAAGATCGCCTCATAGAAATCTTATTGATTTCTGTAAGATACTTACCAAAACTCAATCCTCACAACCACCCCTAGATATTATCGCACTAAGCTCAAGCCTACACTCAAATAATTCCTGCTGTTAGATAAGAAAATTGCCGCCAACAAAAACGTCTGGCCAAAAACACAGATGGGTGCGCCCACAGAATACAGAATACAGGGTGCGCCGATGTACTCTCCAGGGCGTGCCGCGCCGCCGGCCGGCTTTTTGATGGATGTTCGTTCAGTTCGATTGGTTCGAGATACGCTCCCGGATGTGTTTGATTTCAGGTTGGCTATTTCGTGACGGTTGGTACTAGCCGCGCAGCCGCACTACTGGAAAAGGGGCGCTTTCCTAGTAGTAACTACGAATAGTTCTGTGGCCAGAGGCTATTGATCGGCGGCACCCAGACCCCAGGGGCGAGGTGCGAGCGAACGGCACAAAGCGACGCGTGCTTTCACCCGGAGGACGTTTCGAAGGACGAAGGACTCGTTTTACCTTTTCAGGTGAGTATTAACAGTGAAAAGCATAGGTTTGATCATTAATTATCTCTTTTTACGGAATAAGATGCCAGATTCCGCACAATCCTGTTAATTTTCGAGAATTTTCCTTCTTTTACTGTTACGCAGCGGTGCCGCCCTGTGGCCGCGTGCTGCCGTTTGTCTCTTTGTTACTAAAAGCTTTCAGTAATTCATCGCGTTCAGATAACTATTCTTACTAACTTCCTAAAATACTTAGCTAGGTATAACATCAGAATTTTCTGAGAAGTCCTATCTAAAGATGAAGATTTTTGTTCTTACCCAGCAAACATCAAGACTGGGGACCTATACTTGCTAAGCCGGTAGGTAAGCCTTGATTGATCAAATAATTATGATTGAAATCCTAAAATAAACCAAAATAAGTCATAAATGCGTGGTTTTGGGTGTATAGTAAACACACAGGTAGGTAAAAGCTTTCGGAAAGCCCATGACGCTTTGTCCGCCATGTTGGATGTAGCTGCGAATCTGCTCATCCTACGTTGTGCTCATTATTAGGTACCTCGGATTCCTATGATTTATGATTTGTTCGTGTCAAAAATATGTTATATAGGTAAGTCATCATGATACTTGCAAGATAAACGATAATTATACTGCTGGAAATACGGTGCTTGGACACTTTTCTAACTTCATTTCCATATTGACAGGTTCCGCCATTGTACAACAAAGATGAAACAACATAAAATTGAATCGATATGTTTCGAATTTCTTTTATTTATTTTCAACGGTTCAACAGTTTTTGTTCAATTTGTCGACAGTTTCGCTTGGTATTTTTGCAAAAACGAATACGAATTACCTACATAAGTGTGAGGTTTGCAGTAATGTAGATATTGAGATTGCCCTATTGCCACCATATTACGCCGTAAACGTCGTCCTACATACTTATTGCCGATAAATAAGTGCGTATAGGTAAATCTGGATTGACATACAAGTATTTATTGAACAATAACTTAAACAACAAAATAAAAATTCATAACATTAAAATAAAAACTAATACCTACTAAAAATCGATGGTGCCAAGAACGCTGACTGCATTTCCACGTTGAATAGCAATAGCTTTTCTCTGTGCGAAAAAAGAGCCAGCCCTCTTTTGTCAATCTGGATTTATTTCATTTTAAACTGAATTCAAAATAATAATAAGTTAGTGGGTTCCTACTAACATTTTTATCGGTTAAAAGTGATTTTTACCTGCTAAATAAACCGTTATTCAATTTCAATAAAATCGGTTGCACACTTTGGTAGTTAGGTTGGGTTTTCTAGTTTTTTGAACTTATCTTGTAGGTGTTATGCACAACGTGTTACAAAATACCCCGTAAAAAATTTTCAAAGCCAAAATTTTTTTCAACCCTATTAGCACAGATAAGATAATACTATACTAGTACTATTAGTAAGCTCTCATGTCAGGGAACGCGTATTTCTGGGGTATGTTAAACAGCGTTACTACGGTTCTTAAATATTGTGAATAGACTCGATAATAAATTAAAATAGCAGTGAAGTTCCCATGAAATGTGGTGAGCAATCGAAAATGTCTTCAAACATGTAATTTATTGTGGGGTAGATAATTGCACTTTATGTTGGTTTTCCCATCCTTTTATAATCAATCGCAACCCTCCTTAGGGGTTGCTATGGAAAACCCAGAAACACAATGATAATTGACCAATTGCTTTAAATTTTTAAGCAGGTAGTACATACCTATTGAACACGAAAAGGTATTATCGGGCAATGTGAACGGAACAGTTGTGCCACTATGTACCTACCCACTTTGAGCATTATAATTGCGAGCGCAGTTTACTTGTTTAATTGAGTGAGCATTGCGCGAAAACATTAGGAAATCAATAATAAAATAATGGAGAAAAAAAAATCCTCGGCAATGGCTTGGTGCAATCAAGCACCAAGCCAAGCCATCTAAAGTTATATGATTACTATTTGACAAGGTTGAAGCTGTTTTCATAATTAGCTGCCATTTTTCCGGAATCTTAGAAAGCTTCATAACTCAACGAACCACGCATCGTAGGCTGTACGGTTTTGATGCCGCTATCATAAGTAGTATATTTCTATGTTGCAGGTATCTCCACTTCATCTACTTTTTCTTCTACTCTTGTGGTTAGAATCCGAACGTTCGAATCATGCAGCGAAAGAAGCAATCTGTTCCATCGCGCACTACTCCTCGCCGTTTTGCCGAGGAAGGCTCTCGAGCTGTGGTGAGTATCTACGAGTATATTAAAAAAACAACGCTATTTATTTTTCAAACAGTCTGTCCAGAGATTTACTTACAGTGCCTAAAGTAATTATGGGATAAATCTGTAAGAAAAGAGTGATTTGCTGACCTGAAATAGATAACACCTATGTATGTTTTAAAACGTATTTTGATATGTTTGTTTATAGGAACCTGCAGCTGGCGCTGGTCGGCGGGCGGCCGCGCCCGCCCCAGTGCCCGCACCCGGTCTCGCTCAACGGTCCTACCGCAGTGTAAAGAAGGTACATATACATAAATGAAAATTACAGCAGTAGTAGAGGACAGACAAGATTTAAACTCTCAAACAAACTTTTAAAGCTTTATTACAAGCACAACTTTAATGATCTAATTAGTAGAGCTTGTTTAAATGCAAAATAAAATTAAGTGCGTTTCTTTGTTTTTTCTAGCAAGCCCGGTTCGCTCCAGTGAGCAGCGAAGACAGCAGGTATGTACTTATTAACACACCAGCTTATCCATACCCACTTAAAGTCATACAACAATCAAGAAATATTGTTATATCTGACAAGTAAGTATAACTTTGTTCTTTGTTATAGCTCCGATGAGCCTTTAAGCCGGGAGATCCCAGTTTCTCGCCGCCGCCGCCACTCCGAAGAGATGTCCAGCGAAGAGAACGACAGCGATGATAGCAACGCTGACGAGAAATGCACTCCCGAGACGCCTCAGGACTCCGACGAGTCATCCGACGAAGCCCCGAAGGGAAGACGTGCCAAAGCTCCTGCTAAAGCTCCGCCTGGCCGCCAAGTTGGCCTCCAGAGGTACGTTCAATGTCATCTATTATTGGTTTCTGTGTGCTATCAAATCATTTGCCCTAAAACAAATAAATAAAACAGTGATGAAAACAGGCCTTTGCATCTTTTGTAGGTTTATACAGAGTCAGGGGTAACTGTTCCCTCATGCTCCTACTGGGGATGATGTAGTGCCCGGGACAGGATATTTGCTTAGACCATCCTATTAGATTAGTCTGGCTAATCCGAAGTAAAACTGGTCAATAATACCTACGTGCGGAGCTATGCTGCGGGCTTCTTCACGATATTTTCCTTCACCACTTCAGAACTTGCATTAGAATAAGGAAACAAAACAGGCTAAGAAAGGTATTCATATAGTTTTATTTTGGTTCCAGGCAACTTCTCACGGCTGAGGAACGTGAAAATATTCTGCGTGGCGGACGCGAGGCTCCGGAAAAGGAGCCCAAGGAGGCCGAACCGTAAGTAGCTACTAGCTACATACAGTTTTAATAGGTTTAACCTCCAACGTACCTACAATACATGGTACTGGAACTGATATTACACGGAGTAATGTAACTGATACAAGTTGTCGCTATGTCGGTAATCAGCCTCAAAGTGGTAGCAGCACATGACGCACCCATAGTTCTGAAAAAAGTAGTAAAAAAAAAAGTAGCATGTATTGTTTATTGTATTAGAAGTATTGCCGATACTCACATTCATAATAAACAATAATTAAATTCTTGCTGAGAATGACCGAACTGAAAACAAATGTTTCTAACAATCGGAATCGGCCGGTAAATCGACTGGTTTTTGGGGTAAAACCCCTCCAAAAATCTAAAATACTAATATAACTGTGTAGAACCTGTACTGGATGTACATAGTATCAAGTTACATGGATTTAGTACGCTAAAATTAGAACATAGTACTTATTTGTTTATTATCTTTCCACAGAAAAAATAGCGCCAGCACTTCGGGCTCAACACCAAAGAAAACAGCAAAGCCACAAAAGGAAACCACTCAGACACCAAAAACCAAGCCGGCTCAGGAGCAGAAACAGGAGGAGAAAGAATATTACGTAGAATTTGAACCTGCTCCGGCTGTGGAGCCAGTCCCAGAATCAGTAGTAATGCCTGACCAGGAATTAGTGGCCATGCCTGAGAAGGAATCGGTGGGCATGCCTGATCAGGAAGCAGTGGCCAAGCCTGATCAGGAACCAGTGGTCATGGCTGAACCGGAATCGGTGGTTATGGCTGAGCCGGAAGGAGTGGCCATGCAAGATCAAGATTCGGTGGCCATGTGTGATCAGGAACCGGTGGTCTCACCTGATCAAGAACCGGTGGTCAGGCCTGACCAAGAATCGGTGGCCATACCTGATCTGGAAATGGTGGTCAAGCCTGATCAAGACTCGGTGGTCAAGCCTGACCAAGCGCCTCAAAAAGATCCGGAGGTTGAAGGAAAACCTGAAATACAAAAAGAAGAGCCCGCTTTGGTCGAAGGGCAAGCTGAAGGGGTGGACCCAAAACCTGAAGCGGTGATTGCTGTAGTGAAAGCTCCAGAGGTGGAGGAGGACCAATCAAATATTTTGATGGATCTGGAAGGGGATCTCGAGCTTGCAGGACCCGACACAGAAGAAGAGGAAACCCTCCTGCAAGAAAACTCCGAAGGAGGAGAGTCTTCTCCTAAGCGCACTAAGGTAATTTTTTATACAACTTACTGATAGAACGAGCATATAGTGCCCACCTGACATTAAATATCATGTATATCATTATTATTATCATCATCATCTTCTTGCCCTTATCCCACAATTAAGTGGGGTCGGCACAGCAGGTTTTCTTCTTCCACTTACCTCTATCATGTTAAATAAAATCATGATACTCACAGATCAGTTGGTAAGCTCTGCCTTATGCGCTGTAGGGTTCGATCCCCACAGAGGACTCATACTTTTTACGTGTTAGTCCTAAAATATTATAGTTGGATAACATAGAAAACAAGTTACAGCTTGTTCTTGTTTGTTGCTTCTTGGTTAAATCATTAACAACAATTCGCTGACAGAGGAATAGCCGACAATAGGCCTGACGACTAATTTTCAAAATCTCTTCTATCATATTCAGAAGTATCTATTATGTCTAAAATATATCATATTTCTGTAGAAAATTAAGGTTTTTGTGCAATAAAAGTACATTTCAATTTAAATTTTCAAATTCACGCCAAAACGCTCGCTGGTGTCATGGCGTCTGTTATTACGTCACGGTGTTAATATATCTACAGTAAACATTGGTGCTTTTAATAATAATATAATAATATCGTTTATTTCAGACTACATAAAATGCACACATTACAAAAATGAAACATCTTAGGTCCATAGTTAATAAATACCTTAGAGACTAACATACATAAAATAAAATAAAATTACTAATCAAAATCAAATCTTAGGGGCTTTTTTCGTTAGCGCACCCCTAAAGCGACGATAGACGATTCCTGGCGGCCAGAAATCCGAATTGAGAAACATGTCCCCATGCTTCGCAGGCACTTGGAACACGTACGATTTGAAGGCCGTGTCTCTCACTCCCGATGGCTCTAGCCGCTGCAGATGTAGCTGTATTGGTGGCGGGTCCTTAATCCAAAAACAGATCCTCTCCTTTACGTAGCGAAAGACCTCATCACCTGAAGTATTCGGGTCCAATCTCGAGAGGTAAAGGAGGATGGTCGGGTCCACAGCACGCAGGGTGGCTTCGGATGCTATGACGCTCGCGGTACCACGTTTATTTCGTGACGGTTTCGCTTTTTTCAGTTTCAGTTTATTATTTCAATAACAATTTTATAATCGTCTCTGAAAAACTTATAAATAACAGTAGCACATAATAATCCAAACACAGTAAATACAAAAAATCAAATATCAAATTAAATATGTAGTGGACATGTCAAAATTAAAATTAAGCAATAAATTACGAGTCAATAAATAATTAAAACTAATCAACTTTTATGTCAGTATTACACATAAAGTCTTCTAATGAGTAGAAACACCCTTTCAACAAAAAACATTCTCAGTTTGACTAGAAATAAATTTGGTCTATCGATGATTTTAAAATTTGTAGGCAATGCGTTAAATAGTTTTACTGCTTGATATCTACAGCAATGTTTAGTAATGGTAAGCCTTGGACGAATAGGTATCTCGAGATTTTTCTCCACCAGGGTGAAACCATCTTTTCATTACTCATACTCTGAAAGTAGGTCTGAAGTTGCCTGAGGGGCCTAATTGAAAGTAAAACTTTCAGCCCTAGGGAGAATCGCTTTCTACTGACAGCTGTCAAATTATAAAAAAAAACAAGTTCTATTTTATTCAACCATGTTTCAACTTTCTAAAGTCTTTCTGACTGCAAGGAGGTCGTTGAACCAAATTCGAACTTTTTATTCAGCAAGTAGGTTGGAAACCCATTACAACGGTAAGAAGTTTAAAAGTCTAATTAGAGCGCAATGTAAAATTTAAATTTAAATAACATAAAGATAGTATTAAATAAATAATATATCTTCTAAATTACTTGATTAATATATAGCTTCAACTATTTATTTAAAATAACATAGATTTGAGCATACAATTTACCATTTTTTAAAATGAAAATAATGGCTGAATAATGCTGGCGAGCCGAAGCCGAAGGCCCGCCAGAGAAAAAGAAAAAAAAAAACCGGGAAGGCGGCAATTCAATCTTCATTTTCACTAATTTTTCTTTCATGTTTTTATTTTTACTTTCCTTGTATTCGTAATGAAAAGCACAGTGTTTACCTCGGGTGAAAGTCTTTTAAGTCCCTCAAGCTCCATTGGCGCCCTCGCTTACGCTCTGGCGCCAAACCCGTCTCGGGACTCAAAAAACGTGACTTTCAACACTCAGGTAACAATGTACTATTATCGACTTTCTTCGATGTACCTACGGGGATCTTCGTTTGTGCCTTCTGCCTCAAACCAGTGCAAGGCACTGGAGATGGTTGAGGCTGGCCGGAAGCTTGCGCATAACTTTTCGTCTTCGCCGGATGACGAGCTGGCGGAGTAGGAAGAGATGTTTTCTTCAAAGGCTGCGGTGTTGGCACGGCCGGGGCAATGGGCCGGTCAATAACCTGCACATCGGTGTCACATGTCGCGCTTTTGTACTAAATCAGAATGACGTTTACGTAAATGTGACGTAATTCGCTCTGACCGGTGTTTAGCTATCATGGCGGATTGTTGTATTTTGTAGATTTATATTATCAAATAAATTGTCAATCTCGACATTAATAAGAGTATAAAAACATTTTTAAAAATCTTTGAATCCTTTTTCATTAGATCAGGGGGCTAATTCTCGGGCCGATCTCGATCACTTTGAAATTTTATTTTATTGCTTCTTTTCGAAGGAGGAATGGATAATTTCCTTGAGTAATTCATAAACGACCTCTTCGTAAAAGCCTCGACAGCTACGATATACGGAAAGCCTACAAAAAGTGCGGGGTTGTGAAAATAAGCAATAAAATAAAATCCCAAAATGATCGAGATCGGCCTGAGAATTAGCCCCCAGATAAATATTTTGGCGATACTTGATTACTGTCTTCATGCCTATTGTCGACTGGACCTTGTTGGAAAACCGATTGACTAAATATGAAGTTTCAAGGTTGTTCGATTTTCATTAAAACTGATTTTTGCCATGGGACTATTGTGTTGTGGGATTGAACGAACTGTTAGATCATCTACAATGTAAATTCGAGAACCTTTCTCAGAAGTTTTATCCATTATGTCAATATAATTACCCTGAAGAACTGTTCGACATGATGCCCACATCTTCATTTTATCACCGCACAGCTCGCCATAGGCAAAGGGCTTATCCACATACCTTGGAGCCGGCACGGTCGCGCACCGTCCGGTTTCAGAGAAACATCCTCCCGCGCACTATGTTTCGGAATTATCTTCCTTCTGAGATTTCCCCTAGCGACTACATTAAGGGGTTCTTCAAAAAGGAAGTTTTAAAATATTTAAAGGGTCAGCAACGCGCGATGATGCCTTTGGTGTTGCAAGCGTTCATAGGCTATACGTCAACCGCTTTCCATAAGGCGGGCTGTATGCTTGTTTGCTAACTTAGTTGCTTAAAAAAACATAATTATACTGCAGCATAATTATAATTATACTTAATAATCTTTAAACGAAAAGAGTTCGTGATATGTTTAGTTTTTTTAGATGAGTAAAAATAGTTAATAATTTTGAATAAAAAAAAAATTATAAGCAAAAAGAGAAACATTATAATCGTTTATTTTGATTAAATAATGAGAAAGAGTAGGTATAATAAATTCGTATAGAAATCGAACCACCTTTAGGTAGTCTAGGTAGGTCGAAAGCATACAAATATTAGAAATTTCATCGTTCTAGGAGGAAGTGAGATATTTATGGGAATGTCTACCGTGCCTTGTGGTGAGCCTATTTAATTAAGCCTATAAAATTATAATTTGTTTTTTTTGTTTCAGGCAAGTGAGTAGATTTGGAGCTATCTTCATTCTGTGTCGTCGAGACATTTGGAGCTATCTTCATTCGGTGTCGTCAAGACATTTTTTATACATTTAACTATACTTATCATAATGGATTTTAATATCCTGTAGTGTATTGTATTTGTTTTATTTTATGTTTAATTTGCATAATCTTATTTCTTATAAAGACTTTTCTGTACCTTTACAAAGTTTTTGGTACGATATTTTTTTGGACGTTCATTTTCATTATTAATCTATGTAATTATTGTACTTTATTAGTTCTAATCTTAAGATGGTCCACTTTTATAAATCGAATTTAAATATCATACTAAGTATGGTTATAGTTCGTCTCAATAAAATAAAAAAATTTTTGATAAAAAAGAAAATAAGTATCAAACTAGCTGGGGCCTAATTCTGGGACCGATCTCGATCATTATGCAATTTTATTTTATTGCTTCTTTTCGAATAGAGAATGGATGATTTCCTTGAGTAATTCATCGACGACCTCATCGTAGAAGCCTCGAAAGCTACGATATACGGAAAACGTAGAAAAAGTGCGAAACAGTCGAAAAGAAGCAATAAAATAAAATTGCAAAACGATCGAGATCGGCCCGAGAATGAGGCCCCTGGTCAGGTCATCCTGTTCACTTCCACAAAAAAAGAGTCTTTAAGAATTGTCATGATACAGAAACGAGTTTTATTTGGTTTTACTTATCGTTTCGGAAATACTATCTGCAAATCATTCAAAGATACATTTTAATCCATCCTTCGTCACAAAGAAAAAAAATTCGCAGTTCTCAAGTATTTTGTTTAATGATTTAAGAAATTCTAAACGACTGATTATTTTTGTGCCAAAGACTTTTAAGTAAATGTATTTATTATTCTTTTTTCGGTTCCTTTTCTGGTTTTCTGTATCGCATTGATCAATACGTGGATCACTCATATTGAGTATCAAGCGCTTATTATGCCATATAGAGTGTACCTATTGAGAGCTCTCGTGACCAAAAAACTCGCTCGCAAAACCAACACCCATAATCGGAAAAAAAGAATTGGACATGATGGCTCACTACTGATACTGATGGCCTATGACGAAACTCTCAGGATGTTCATGACCGAGCAACGTACATTGTGACCTTACAGTGCGCTTACAATGCACTTTACGTCAATCATTGAATTCAACAAATCAGTTCGTGTTTGGTCATCACATCAGTCATCAAGCATACCTCGCGACTCGCCATTATAATTTAAATCATAGTTTCTTAATAATATATCAGCTAAAATTTACTTGAGTTTTTACTGATTGACTATTAGTTACTAGCCAGGGTGTGCATCCCTTTTAAAATTTTAACTGAATCTATGTTTGATTAAGAAACTATGATTAAAATGATAATGGTGAGTTGCGAGGTATGCTTGATGACCAAACACGAACTGATTTGTTGAATTCAATGATTGGGGTAAAGTGCGTTGTAAGCGCACTTTAAGGAGGTCACAATGTACGTGCTCGTACAGTTCGGTTTACGTGATAAACATAATAACCCCACTTTAATCTTGAGGTTGGGCTATTACAATCATCGCATTATTTTCAGTTTGACATAACAGTTCCCATTTTCGTAAAATCTCGATAGCTTAAGTTCTTTTTTTTACCCCATACTAAAATATAATTGATTTTGCTTGCGTTCACGTCAACTAGAATATTGTAACGAACTATGTGATATATAATTTATTCTTGTATTATGTATCTACCCATACTTATTTTGAATATCTTAAACATATTTCGATCTCAATTAAACGGTTCAGTTATTTATGAACTGCCTACATCATCTTTGTATAATGTATTAATCATATTATGCTCTAATAAAGTACCATGCTTGTATTATTTGATTATTATAAGTATGCTTTTTTTTTTTGCATTAAAGTATTTTATATTGGTACCTATAGGTACCTATTTATTGATATTAAACTTAAGTTGTGATTTTTTTAAGTATATTTAGTATACAGGTAAGTACCTGTAATGTACCTAGACATTTAAGATAACGTTTGTATTAATCGTACTAGATGGGAATGGCGTCCATTTGACCCATAGGTACCTATTTCCTTTATGAATACGTACCTAGATCTCGTCTAGCCCCAATTTTCTACTGTGTAATTTCTAGGCATACCTACAAGAGGTTGCTATTAATCGAAGTAGTGTGTAACTGTAGTTTTTTCGAATAAATATTGTGCTTCATAATACGATCGTGTTTTTTTTTGTATTCACCTGTTACTTTAATACAATAAATATAGGAAATAATATAAATAAATACATAATGCGGACAAATTCACACAACACACACCAGAAACCTCTAACACCAGAAAAACAATTAAAATGAAGTTATGCAGTATACTAAAATGTCGGAAAACGAATCATTAATATTAATTAATATATACATTAACCTTTAACCAGCTCAGAAAGTGTGTTTTTGCTGTTCAATATCTGACTGCAAAAGCCGTTTTTATCCTCTAGGCAGGGATTCCCAAAGTGGTCGATATCGACCCCCCCCCCTTGGGGTCGATATTGGTTTCCTAGGGGTCAACATAAACAAAAACTGATTTTGGGGGTCGACGAGGTCTATAAATCGACCCCTAATAAATTAACACAAGTTGTGTACTAAGAATAATTAATATTTTTGTAGGAAAATATAGCAATGTTGTAGTAATGTAAAGTCTCAAGTTCGTACAACGTAGGTACGTTTATTTTGTTAAATTTTGATGAGAAAATGAAGTCAACTTTAATAACTTAACCAAATGCAAAGTTTTCCAATTGTACCTTAGTACCTAGGTATTTTGTATCAATAGGAAAAAACTAAAGATAAGTCCCCTTATTCATAATACTTAGTCTGCTAACTTTTAAGTTTAGTTAAGTCTTCTTCTATTGACCTAAATCGAGAGAGACCTATGAAAATGAACACTCTGTAGCAGATGTTTTAAGTTAGCGGACCATTGTGAATAAGGGGTTTGACCTTAAAACTAGGTAATTTGGCCATGGGGGTCTGAGGTAACTGTTCATTTTGGAAAAGGGGTCACTTGTCCAAAATAGTTTGGGAAACCCTGCTCTAGAGGATAAAGTAAATTTGAATTTAGAATATCGTGTTCACTAAGTTTGTAAATACACAACCTATTTACTTCTATCTCCATGGTGCCGAATTTATCATACAACCTTTTTTAATTTGCTAAAAACCCGCACTCGTAACCTTCTTGGTGTATTTGTGAATTCAAAACATCATTAAACCTATTTACTTTTAACTGCATGGTGCCGAATCTTGCAACCTCCTGCAACCATCCTGTCTTTGGTGGTGGCCACAGAGTGACTATTACCCAAGGAGGTCGGAAACCAATCAGCAAGGAGTCTGTAAAGGCTATGCTATCACCACTTTTACGTTGTGATTATTTATCTTTGGTACTATTGACATAAGTACACCGAGTACACCACAGAATAATAAGCAAAAGCGTTTTTAATTTTTTGTGGAGTACACCAAACAACAACAAATAATAATATCCTCATTACTCGACACTGGCAAAATTTATCCAAAATGGACAGATGCCATTCATTAAGAAGAAGAAGACGAACATTTTGTTTATAATTCTTCCGTGTAGTAGTAGTTACCATAATGAGAAATTCGGTGAGTTAAAGGAAATTATTCGGATCAGCACGTTAAAAGAGATAGAAACCAACCATAACAACTAAAACATCTATTCCGTACCCTGCCTCTGCAGATATCTACTAACGATAATTTTTAGATTTGAGGCGGTTTACCCAGCTTTTTAATTCTTCTAATTCCATATTAATGAGCCACTTTGTCCACAGAAATGGCATGGCGAATAAGTGCTAAGCTGACTATACTGCGGGTTTTCTACCAATAATAAACATTTGTATAAGAAATGACTGAAGATGGTGTTAGGCCTAGTTCTGGCAACTGTTCTGATCGTGATGTGGGCTCCTTGTATCAGGAAAGGCTTGTGCACCGACCAAAAGCCTGTGTATGCGAAGGACCGCAAAAACAGGGTCTTTAAAATCACCCCCACTGGGAACTGCTGCGGGGTTAAATGCCAAAATTGATTTTTTATTCTTTCCTATAGTTTTGTGGTATGTACTCATGTTTTGTGACGTTACAATTTAAACTAAAGCGCGTGCTACTTCTGTTTGTTTCGTTTTTTAGTGCTTCGAAGTCCAACAAGGAACCCTTATATTTTCGTCCTGTCCGTCTGTCCATCTATCTGTATGTCTGCCTGTCCTAGCTGGCGTTAGCCTGTACCTCAGAATAAAGACTAAATCCCCTAAATGTTATTTTTTAATAGAGATAGCTAAGCAATTGGCTACCATAACACCAGGGGCCTAATTCTCGGGCCGATCTCGATTATTTTGCAATTTTATTTTATTGCTTCTTTCGAAGAGAGAATGACAGATTTCCTTGAGTAATTCATCGACGACCTCATCCTAAAAGCCTCGACAGCTACGATATACGGAAAACGTGGAAAAAGTGCGGGGCTGTGCAATGCCAAAAATAAAATACCCTCGTAAAAAATCTCGGTTGGCCCGAGAATTAGGCCCCAGCAGGCCCCAGCAGGACTTTTGTTGCAATGGTTTCAATCAAAATCTTATTGGAACTGTCAATTTGCGGTCACATATAAGTACGAAAATTGACAGTTAAAATAAGTAAATTGAAACCATTGCAACAAAAGTTTAGTAGTTGTACTGAAATGGGCTCCTAGCCTACCATTTAGAGTTTTGGGAAATAAGTCTCGCAGTCGAGTCGTTTCCGTAAGTATCTGGAGCTAGGGTATCAAACGTGTCTAAAATACCTGTTTTATGAAAAAACCTAGAGGTTTATAAGGAAAACATCCGGTAAAAGAAGTGGAGGTACGGATTGAGTTCTAAGAGTATCTGGCTTATGTGGGATATATTATTAGAGGAGGGCTAAAATATTTTTTTCAATGATTTACTGCTCGCTAAAATCACTCAGAAGATTGAGGTTTCAAACATGGCTAGATAGTACTAAGGTTATAGAACAATATTTGAAATTAAACAGGTAGTTGATGGTGATGAGAAATTTATTGTAAATAATAACATTTCTAAAAAGATTTCTGCATGATATTTAGTGACACATCAATAAAAAAAATCACAATATTCATTAAATAAGTAAAAGTAACAGTTCTTAAGATTTCTATTATATTTCTGCATGAACAATAATAATAGCTGCTAAACTTAATAACATGTTATAACGGCAAAGGTTTTTTAGTTAGGTTATTTTTAACACATATATTACATAATATTTGAAATCGCATACAGTTGAAATCATTTAACATCAGTGATTGCTTGTGTTTTAGGTGTACTTAAGGCTGGTTACACATATTGCTCTGCAGAGTTTAATTTGACTCTGTGCCGGCATTGGTTGCAAATCTATACCTACTTAGCGATAAAAGGCTCATCACGACTGTTAATCCCAGGCACGTCTGATATTCCTGCTTATGCTCTTTTAGTTGGTAGGTAGAGGAAGTGTAAGGTTAGGATAATAAAACCGTTCATAAACAATGCATGTAGGTACATCTGGGTTTGTTAATAGGCTGACAATCAACAGTTCCCTTGGCCCTGACTTCCACTGACATCATATTGATACAGTGTTGTATAGGTTTTAATTATATTGCTGAACTACTGCTACTACTGCTGAACAAAAGTCTCCCAATTATTCCTTATTATCCCGGAAACTAAATGAAATGACATATTTATCTTTTGGTAGTAAATTATAAATTCAAAAGGTGTGAGTGAATGTGTAGTTGGATACAACCAAACTCATCTTCGTGCTGCGTCCTGGTCAGTATTACATTTACATCAGTTTGCTTTTTATTCATATATCAGGGGTATCAGGTCAGAGAAGCACAGAACAGAGGAGGCTGGCAGAAAATGAAGGATATACCAAGAGGATCGCGGGGTAGTACCGCGCTTACATGATAATGATGTTAGGTATCAGACGATCGAAGCCGCGGGCTGATGCTACTAGTATATCTAATAATATCGTATTAAAGTAGGTTGAAGATTGGCAATGGCGCATTGTGCTGTTTCATCTCGATTCATAGCTCTTAGCTTGACTATTTGAAGGACAAATGGGTCTTTAATTGCGTTCGGAAAATATTTTTACATGTAATAAACTACCTATCGCCTTAACATCAGGTGGGCCATATGTTTGATCCATCAGCTAGTTGTATAAAAAAAATCTAAGGAACTAAAGATTGTTTTGCAGTAGACAAAGCTATACCCATCATAAGACTTCTTCAACTATCGTGTTTAGTTCAACAGTAAAAAAATACTGATAAACAATAAACTTTAAGATGAGTTACATGGACGATCAGACTGACAAGAAAACAAGCATAATTTTCAAAACAAAACCCGATTCCTATTGAGCTATGTATATTAAAAAAAAACCCTTCAATAAATTAAATTTGTATAAAGAAAAGTACGAAACGTTTGATGTGATTCATTTTTTTTTACTCAGCAAGCGGGCTCCATAAAGGCTCGAACACACCTAGTTCGCTGGCGGTAGCGATCAGCGTTTCACTGTTCACTACCGCCAGCGAACTAGGTGTGCGCAGGCCATTATAGCTTGCAGAGTTCAAAAAAGGTTAGAGCTAACCTACCGAATACTTAAATATTAAAATGACTAGCATAATATACGACACATAATTACTTAAGCTACAATATCTTAGTGCCTACTTATTAATAAATACGAATGACTAAATTTACCTATCCTAAAACCTAATTAAACGTATTTACATGTTATATTCTACTTTACAAATATTATATTAAACTTGCTCGAAACTTTGCTAATCTTGACGGACCCAACCAAGCATTTGTTTAAAAAAATGAGAGTATTCAAACTTCACCATTTAAAGTAAACAAGTCATGGTTTCTTTGCTCTTCTGCTGTTCCACAATCAGATAAATATAAAAGTAGAAAACTCTTATATTTAATGAAAAACTTATCACAATACCTACTGAATGCGCTTTTAGCGGACGGAATCTACATATCACTTGCAAATTTCGCCAGGCATGTGGTTTGGGACCCGTGTTCTTGTGTTATACACATAAATCCCTTCGAGCAGTCGAAACATAAATATATCTCGACATTTTCAAAAAACATTTATGCATTTAACGTTAGACCCTTCCCGTCACTCGCATGGGTGAAGCTCAGTCAGCCGAAGAACGGTTAATTACTGAACTCAGTAACCACTCATTAATTTCGATTGCTGAACAATCTTCACTCACGAGGATCGCCAACCCTTACGACTGTTTCACTCATGATTTAGCAAAATCTGTGATGATCAGTCCTGATCCCCACTCGCATGTCATGACAGAACTGGCAAGTGATTATACCTAGTAGATAATTACTCTAGCGTGACTATCATGATGTTAACAAAACATGCAAAAACGACGATAAGATTAGCATTAATGTTCGACAAAATTCAAATTTTAAATTATATCGAAAATTATTGCCTTCTTGTGCATCGTCTGATGAACAAAATCAACGATAACAGTGATTATGGAACTTAAACTTACTTGTTGCTATTCTCACTAAACTGTCTTAAAAACAATCAAAATCATCCCCAGATTCAAAACGTACCGAATCATACTCTTAGTTCTAATTCGAGTTGGTAAAGTTATCATGTTGCAACAACTACAATACTCTCTCGACACGTTCTGTTTCTTGCATTCTTTTTAAACCAACCAAATCACTCATTCACCTTCGAAAAACTGCACATAAAATTCCATTTTGACTTGTGAACAGTAATTTATTACTTTTGACAACTCAAAAAGGAATTGTATGCGGAGTTTATGGCTCAGGTTGGTCCAGTGGCACCCTCATCAGGGATTCATTATTATTATCAAAAGGAAAATGAGATGCTCATACAAAATATTCAATGCATATTGTAGATCAATAGCCAAGGTATTTTTAATTAGCATCCTATTGTAACTTTAAATAATGAATCTCTAATGAGAGTGCCACTGGACCAGGACTTGAGCCTTGACTGCATCACCTTATAGGCAATGTGCAGTGCAGTGCGTGTGACAGCGACCTTCTATCCTGAATGGGCAGTGTTCATTTGTGCGCATTTTCTATACATATAAACGGAAGACCTCAAACAATTAAACGAAATATGTCATAACTTCATCAAACAGCTGATGAGGTTTGCAAAGAAATGTAAGTAATTCAATAAATATTTAAAATAGAAGAGAATGAGAGGGCGGAGCAAATAAATTGCATGGAATACCTCAGAAGTAAGGTCTTAGAAGCACGAAGCAGCAGCCCCTGCAACAGGGACAAGAGAGAGATAAAGAAGCTAGAGAGGTGGTGACAAAATAAAGAAAGGAGTTAGGTATAGTGACGGGGCTTGAGTGATGTGAAGCAGTAACTTCTGTCGGCTGCTATAGGTTCCACTTTTAATGTGATCGACCTAGAAAGACTGCGAGATGGTATTAAGCTTCCGTCACTCGGAGACAACGATGTTACATCTCGTGTGCCAGTATAATTAAACCGGACACCACACACTTCATTCAGCAATGATGTTATGCGCCAAAAGAAGTGCATGGTGGTAGGTACTTCCCCGGTTGGGCTTTTTCACAGAAAGCCCTACTACTATGGCCCTTGACTACGTAACATAATCGGTGGGCTGATATCCCTTAGTCGCCTCATACGACATCCACGGGAACAGATTTGGAGGTGGTAATTCTATGAGCCGGAACCACCACGGCATACTTTTGTGGTGATAAATTTAACACTAAAATGCTGAGGATCAATGAATAATGGAAAATTTTATTTTGTGAAAGCTGAAGAAGTGTTGAAAAAATAAATCAGAAACAAAAGAAAAATCGTTTCTCTATAGCAGCTTATAAAATAAAAATCCCAATATTTATATCGATATGAATGAAAACGTGAAAAACGATACTATGAGGACGTCAATAAAAACTTAGATTAAATAAATAATAATTATTTAAATTATTGAACATCATAATTGAAAAAAAAACCACGAATGTAAACCGAATTCCGATAAACTCTGTTTGTGCAAAATAAATTATTTTTATCTAAATAATCCCACATAATTATCATAAAACCAATGTTAAAAAAACTATCTATTTTATTGCAAAAAAAGCAGATCTGGAGTTAGTAATGCCATAATTCCGTTGTTATTGAGTCGTAAAGGTCCTCCAGTCCCAGATAATGTTGATGGGCTAGGTACAGACTGAGGCCCAACATCAACGACTAATAAAATACTATTTAGGAAAAGTATATTTTTATAAAACCTGCTGATGAAACAAACGTATGACCCACCGGATGTTAAGTGGTATCTGGTTAACTGTGTGTTTTAGTCTCCACTATTACGGGACATTTGCGTTTTTCGCGATGCATGTGTTGTGATGCAGGAAAAGGTTACTTCAAGTCACGGTTTTTTCAACGAGCTTTTTTGCGTCATCATCAATCTATTGCAATCCACTGCTGAAAATAGGTTTCTCCCATAGCACGCCACGCCAGTTTATGCCCACAATCCTATACTGTAACCCTGTCTCGCCGTCAAGTTTAGGGGCGTCCTACACTTCAGAACTCGTTTATCCAAGCGGTAATCGGTTCTTTGGCAAACATGACGGACCCACTGCCACTTCAGTTTGCTAGCCCTCTCCATAGCTTGCTGAGCAACTTTTAATTTAGGGATCTGTCCTGTCCACGTTCCGGCACCGTATGTAGTACTGGTAGACCGCACTGACGAAGTTTCAGCGCAGCGCAGCTGAACTCTCCTACTCAACTCCTTCTCAAAGTTTTTTGCGTTATTAAAGTAAAATATTCCAAGTTTGAGAGAAGCGTTGTGACGGAAAAGTAAAAAAAAAAACAAAATGTTGTATCGTACTAAAACTAGGTGAGGATCAAGAAAATGATTATAATTTTCTTAATTATTCTAACACATATTTTTTTGTATTTTTTTAGTTTTTTTATCTACCTTATATATCTTCTATTATATTTTATGAAAAACAACTCTGAGACGCATGGACGACGACAAAATAAGTATGATATTACACTTATCTAATATAAAGCGCTAGTTTCAAAAACTTAATTTCATTGATATTGACAGCTAATAGAGGCGAGTGGAGAACAAAAACCGGTTACTTTATACCTGTGTCTTTATTTCACTTCATGCCGACTGCATGAAGTGGATTATAGACAGGGAAATGATGATGGATGATGTATGTGTTGGCATGTTATAGTCACCACGCTGTGCAGGCGGATCGGTAACTGCAGTATTGGTAATCAATGCTCAGGGGATGCTACTGCCCACCCCCTGGCGCATTCCCTTAGTCGCCTTGTACGACATCCACGGGAGGTGATGGAGGGGTCCAATTCTAAGCCGAGACCACCACGGCTGCACCTGGGATTTACGTTCGTAGATATAAATTTAATGTAATAACAACGGGCTGCCACAAAAATCAATGTTAAATTCGATATAAACAAGCATCAATTTTTGATCTGGAACTTCAATGAGCATGACTTTACTTACGATCTTAAAAGATTAACATTTAAGTTTCATTATAAGTACACGTTTTGAAAATAGCTTTATACAAGAAAAGGTAGGTATTACGTGCCAGATTGGCACTTTTAGTAGAGATTAACATGATATGGTAGTTTTAGTACAGATACATTGAATTTTTAATATTACAGATATATCAGAGACGCTCCTCAAACTAGAAGTCACGGATTAAGTTACCGCTGCAAAATCTAATTTTGTGTTTTTACACAATACATTTATCTACCAGAACATTATTATAGTGAATTGACTTCCTAATGACAACAATGATCTATGTGTACGTACGACCTACTGCACGCACCTTGTATCTCTAACACCTTGTAAAATGAATCTAAAAGACCAAACATTTCTAAAACCTTTAATTTACACATTTCTAAAACTTTCTTTTCAATCTTGGACCCTAAAGGATACGACAAAGCTACGCACCAGCTCATATAATTAGTTTAAAAACCCCATTTAGTTAGACTGCGTGGTTTCAGTCAATCCTTGCTCTCTATTAGATTCGATTACAATTACACAACAATTATTACACAACATTTAAGTGAAGACAGTAACATCAAAAATATACACTTAAAATTACATTCATGATTGGTTAATATTAATAAGTAGATGTATTTGCCTCTTATTTACAAGCGTTTTTTAAAAGGTCAGTTTTAAAGAACTGCTATCTCCTACCACTAAGTAAAGACGAACAGTGATAGGGCTAACTTGAAGCAACGTCTCAGTCTTACACCAAAGTAACGCTTGTAATGAAGGCCAAGTACATTAAGTAAGCACTATTGAATATTCTTATTTCTAAAATAGACATGATGCACTTATAAATAACTCACTGGTGAAAGTTTAAATCTTGTCAACTGTTTTTAAAAGCAGTTAATAAGTTTGGCCAGTTTTTAAAGAACTCTGTATTATTGTTGTCCGTCACTTGTAAAAGCACCATTGAAAGCACCGTTCAGTTATTCTTCTTGCGGCCAAGTACTCTGCGGTACAGCTGCCGGTACCAGGGTCAGGATTTAGCTTTGTCCTTTTTCAGTCGCTTGCTTGAATCGTCACGCTGGTCTGACTTATCGGAGTTATCCTGTTCTTCGGCAGTGATATCTTGATCTTCTTGTATGCAGGAATCCAGACGAAGTCTCCTGTCCCCTTTGTTACTCTTGCTGCTCCGCCTGCTCCGGTCGTCGTCAGCGTCGTAGTCGGTGTCATCACTCTGCTCGCCTCGAGTCCGCTCTGGGCTCGCCGTCGTGCCTGAATCCTTGCTCCTGACAAACGAAAAACAATTAAGACGCTGAACTCCATGAACCAACAATTAGCTCGCACCCTTTGCTCTTTTGAGGGATACATAAATACTGCACGTATTTATCGAAAATCACAACCAACTATCGGTGTGCAATTTGATTACACACAGCTTAGCACAAAAATAATTTCGATCCTACCACGTTTTCCTATTTAAAAAATTACCCAAGTACAAAAACCAGTAAGGTCAACTTTTCATCAAAATGTTTTTTTCGCCATAATGTGTGGAGTCGGATTGCACACTAGACAGTTGCTCGCAATTTTTGATAAAATATGAATTCAGTGAAATCTTTCAATGAGCCAAAATGTGCGAGTGCGAAGTACCTACATCAACGGTTTTCTTCGCCTAAAAGGTGTAGGTTAGCAAGAAGGTTATAACCTCAATCTGTGGTTGGTTGTTGTTGAGAGGAGAGGAGAGGGGTATCAATCAACAACGTACGACGACAAGCCATTGTCGATCAACGCTAAGTTGATGAAACGAAGGGGCTAACTGAGGGCTGCTGTAAAATGAGTTATAAATACACATCTACTCACTTCACTAGTATGTCTTGTTTTGATCTTCTGAAGTAATAGAAATCACACGTTAAAAGTAGAAATAAATTGTGCATGCTGCTTGACAGTACAATACATACATTTTTGCATACCAATAGTCACATGCTGAAACACTACAAGCGCACACAAACAAACGTACACATCAAATATGGTTATATAAAAATAAATGAAATAAGCTGAGAAGCTTCGATGTTGAACACTCATCATTATGCGGAGCAAATGTAGAGCACTCATCATTAGATGACGTGCTTATTTAGTATCTTATAATGCTTATGAAACGAACATTATAAAACAATGTTACTGATGGAGTGTTAAACGTAAGCTTACGATTACCATCTTATTATGGCGAGTAGATAGTACTTACTGTCATGATGAAAGCTTCTAACCCCGTCTTACTTGAACCAGTTTTAAAAAGTATTACAATTATAAGACTAACCTTCGTAAGGCTTTAACGAAAGAGCCGTAGTGTAGACGTCATATATCTTCAGCACCGTCCCACCTTTGAGCAGCCCACTCAAATCTAAGAAGGAATTGGGAAAAAAGTCAAGAAGCAGCCTACCTACAGTCTAGGACAATTTAGCTTTTTAATTTAAAGAATTTCTAAGTCATGATTTTTCAGAGTTATACACCACTATTTTGTAATTACCAAAAAAAAATGCCGATATTGGCTGCTGATACTGAACACATCCACGAAAAAATAAATGTTTGAGACATAAATTTTTTTTTTTAAATAACCAAAATTTTAGTCAAATATTGAGAAATGATTCACAACAAGCAAAAATCATTTCATTCATAAACGCTAAATACCAAGCGGAACCGAACAGCGTAATTTTTTTTCTCTCTAGTACTACGTAATGTGTCCATAAATTTTATGCAGGATTACTGAAAATTTTAACATTTAATAACTTTGTCATTTTATCGAAACTAAAAATTCTGATTGCACATTCATAATGTTCTACCTTTACTACATTACCGTATTTTTTTGGTAGTTACAAAACAGTGGTGTATAACTCAAAAATAAATTAGTAAACTCATGTGATTGCATTTATTACGCATGTAGGTACTGGTTGGTTAGGTTAGCAACATCGATAACAGAGCCAGTAAAATGTTGATAACACTATAGCAATGTTGTCAATAATTATTTTTTATGAGAGCATCGCAAGAAATTTTTTACGATACCAAAGTGTAGTAATCAATTTATTGGTGCATCGATTTTTTGACGGCCATTCAAAGGCCTTTTTAACCGACTTCCAATCCAAAAGGAGGAGGTTCTCAATTCGGTTGTATGTTTTTTTTTTTTTTTTATTTTATTTTTTAATGTTTGTTACCGCATAACTTCGTCATTTGTGAGCCGATTTGAAAAATTATTTTTTTATCTGAAAGGTATTGCTTCCAGATTGTGTGTTGCCATTTTTTTTCAATAATTTTTTTAATGTTTGTAACTGCATGCCTCCGTCATTTATGAACCGATTTAGAAAATTATTTTTTTATTTGGAAGGTTATTCTTACGTCCAGATTGTCCCAAACAAATTTCATTAAAATCGGTTTAGCCGTTTGGCAATGAAGTCGGTTTCTCAAGTTTTTTAAACTTATAATTATGTCAAAAACAATCAACAAGGAATGACTCATGTTACATACCACTACTGATATTGCAATCGCTAACAGATTTTTACCCCTACAGAGGGGTGTGACTAAAAAAAAATCGTCCGTCAAGCAAATTGTCCCAGCTTATTAGTCTGTTATTAAGCAGCACGAAATTATTGCATGCTATATAAAATAAGTATTACCTAAGTAAATAAACTACTCCATACACACGCAAAAGAAATGTTGTTACAACAGTCAGGTGCAAAAATAAGGTGTCCTGTTACAAAATTATGTATTCTGATGCTCGGGGCATTGGTTTATTTTTATATATGGTCTTTGGTTTTTTTTATAGTTATAGGGCCCCTATTCAAAATACTAAAGGTTCTTCAGTTTAAAATGCAGTCTTTGCAAACCTCGGTTTTTTAGGTCATTTGATTTTTTAGCAAATAATTAGTTTCTAAAAGTGCGTTTCAATACTGCTATGGCAAAGTATAGCGAACATTAAACGTTTACTAACTAGAAGGGAAACACCAAGATAGAGAGCAAGTACGAATATTTGAACTAGGTAAAATCCCGTGGATAATCTAAAAAGAAGATTGGTCTATGTGTTAGCTAGTCAACCATACCTTCTTTGGAAAATTGACTTCTTTTTTTCTGGTTTATCAGCAGAAGTAGATGGTTTATTCAAATCCGGTCGGTGTATGGCGGTGGCGGTGGACGGTCCAGGAGAGCGGCGTCGCTTAGGAGTATCTCTCGTCGCCGATGACTTCATTCCAAAAAGCTAACGACAAAACCCATGGCAACTATGGTTCTAAACACATATTACAGGAGAGGGCAGAAAAATGACAGATAACCAAAGTTGAAAGTAAAAAGTTAAAACAGTTGGCCAAGGTAACATTAAATTCACGTGAATAGAATAGTCTAAAAATTTGTAGCACATTCAATGGCAATTGACTAATTTGGTAAAATTATGTAGACATACATAAGCTGACTGAAAATATTAGATTATTTCGCTAACTTTCGTCAAGGCTGGAAACATGGAATAACTTGATCAATGCCTCAGTTAAAAATCGCAAGATCGCTTATTAATTAGGTGATTCTTAGCAAGTTCCAACCAGCCAGTAAGTGAGCTTAGAGAACCTGGACAACTAAATGATTCATAGAAAATAATAATTTAATTAAATAATAATGCTCCAGTGAACTGTCATTTCGACGTTAGTGAGGCGAGGGAAAATTAGAAACATAGACATTCCATACGCAGTCCACCAAATCCAACACCATAACACATGCGCTGGCGTATCCTTAGATGTTGATGCTGAAGGACATAACATAAGTATTGTAAGTAATGTACCCCATAACCAAACAGTCACCAGACAAGTGGAGTTCATACATACCCGTTTAACATCTGTAAGTAGGTCTTTTGGAGCGTGCTGGGGACTAGTGATGACATTATGGGACCTTTGCAGCGGCGCCGGCGGGGTTGCGTGCGAATGTCCTCTGAACGAGTAGGAAAACGCCAGTCCTCGGATAAGCGGCCTGAAATAAAGATCGCCTGTTATTGATCGGACTTGCCGTCTACTTTATTAAAAAAATATTCCCTTGTAAAACATCCGGGTCATGAGATCCAACATGTTTAACACCAGCACATCTGCGTTGACGTATTGAAACACGGGCTCAGTGGGCTATCATGTATTATGTATAGTTACCTCGTCGGGCTCGGAGGAGGGTAGCTCGATCCACGATGGTCTGGGCCGAGATGTAGGTGGCTAGCAGCAAGCCGATTGCGCTGCATCAGTTCCTGATGGGACCTGTACATCATCGCCGAAGCCGACTGAACTACTATAGGTCTGCAAATAAACATACACTCAGAATCATTAAAAAACTCAAGAAAATGAAAGGTTAAGCGTGCAATGCTAAAAACTAAAAAATGTAACATCTCCATCCAATAAGGTAAAATAAGAATAGTATTTTACCTTATTGGAATTAATTGGCGAGCCTGAGTACCTGAAGAAGGCAACAGAATACATGAGCAAAAAAGTTTTGCGTGAGTCTGTGTGAGTGTTAACTAAATAAATCCTACGTCACACACACAGTATAATGCACTGGTGAGCCTGGTGCTGGTGTATCTCTGGCTCTGGTTTTAAGTCTGTGTGAGTACACAGACTCAAAACCAGAGACATAGCTAGACAGAGCTCATGGTAGGCCTACTGGACAGCTAGATAAAAACATAATTGAAGGAAAGGTTGAAGGAAAATGAAGAAGAGGAAGGCCAATAATAAGTTACGTGAACCAGATAAAAGAAAAGGTCGCTGTCATGTCGTATAAGGTCAAGGAGGCCGCATTCGAAAGACTTCTTGTTTTTGAGTTATTATCTGTATAATGTTAATGTTAAGTGTATATTGTTTATTTATGTTTTTGTCTTTTATTTCTAATTATTGATTGGATCCATTGTATATTATTGTGATTATTTTTATTATTATTTTATGATTGATTGTAATTTGTACTGTGATTAGTTTTTTATAATTATTGATTAGTATTAGTATAGTATAATCTTTAACTGTACGAGAAAGGCCGCGCTATCGTATTAGGGTAAACCTGTAAAGATAGGGCAATGGTTGTAAATAAATAAATAAATAAATAATAAATAAATAACTTCTATCTATCTATCTATTCAGTATGCACCCACTTCTGGGTATAGGCCTTCCCCCTAATACGTCACTCTCTTCGGTCCTGTGCCAGTCTCCGCCATTGCTGCCCAACTACTCTGACAATGTCATCCGTCCAACGGGCGGGTGGTCTGCCCCGTGGTCGCTGTGCGTCTCTTGGCCATTCTGTTATCGCCGTTTTCCATCTTCCATCATTCCTTCTGGCCACGTGACCTGCCCATCTCCACTTCAGACTATAAGACTTAATCGGAGAAAACTGCATCATTAAATTTAAGAAAAAGAAGGAGAAAAGAATGAGATAGTAGACTGACGGTTCTGGCGGACGGTAGAACTCAGCGTTGAAGTCCGGCAGGCTGTGGATCTTGGAGGGCGAGGGAGACGCGACACGAAGGCTGTAGTCACTGCAGACGGCACCGGCGCCCGCGCTGGCACTGCGCGGCCCTGGAGACAGGCTGGGCGAAGGCTGTTGCAGCACCAGTGTGGGTGGCTGGCGGGGTTACAGTCAAGGAATGTTTATTGCCCGAAATACATGTCGAAGAGATGTTTAACTAAAATAGTAATGTCCAATGTATTCTGCTTATGTCTAGGCATGCAATATTAAAATGAACAGGATAATGTTATGAAATTATATATTTTAAATAAGAAAAATAAAAAAATATTTAAGGGGAAATTAAAAAGAATGAGTATAGTAGAAATAAATAATAGTTTGACAAACTAAAAAAAAACACTTTTATAACTAATTGAACTAAAAAGTTAAAAATAAAACTGTAATAATCACTTGAACAATTTATATTATTGTACAAAAAAGCGTTTTCAATTGATTATTACAGTTTTATTTTTAACTGTTTAGTTCAATTAGTTATAAAAGCGTTTTTTTTTAGTTTTTTAAACTATTATTTATTTTTTAGTTTTTAGTTTTATTTTTCTTTCATTTTTTTTTTTTTTCATATTATTGCATTGTCATCGACCTTTGACAGGTGTGCAAAGTTTGAATCAAATATGATCGTTCAAAGTAGGACAAAATCGAGCTCAAAGAGGTCGGTTACATATGTACATACATACAGGTGAAGCTAATAAAAGCGTTATAAAAAGAGAAAAAAAAGCATAATCAACATAAAATTAGGTAACTATGTATTTAATTAACCTTTGTTTTTAAGTAAAATCATCAATTGTGTAGAAGCTTTTATTTACACAAGCAACTATTTATCTAAGATTAGACTAGATAAACATTTTTGACAACTAATCAGGTTTTTTCTGACATTACTTGGAAGCAAACTGTAGGACAATCTATAAAAACAACTAAAAATACTGATTGGTGTGAGATGCTTCAATACTAATCTGTAAAGGTACGGCCACATCTGGGCGACAGCTATATCGCTGTCACACATCGCAGCCTATCGTGGCTGTAGGTACCTTTGATTACTTACCGATGGTTGTTGTGAACGAGCTGATGAATGGTCAGAAGGGACGTTCACCGTTATCAATGGTGACTTGAGACCTGCAACATCATTATATAATGAACAGCTAGTTTCACATACCTAATAACAAATAGATTCCCGGTGCTTAACAGAGCGAAGTCGTACTTCAGTGCAAGCCCACTTTTATAAGTCGCAAGTCCTCACATGGAGTACTGCTGTCACCTCCGGGAGGAGCACCTGGATACCAGCTTGGTCTTTATAATTCGGTGCAAAGACGTGCTGTGAGAATAGTTGATGTGTTCTACAACACAATGGATTTTTCGACATTATGCCCAAATCTTAATTTTATCATAGCACAGCTCGCCAGAGAGCCAGCAAGGTCGCTCACCGTCCGGTTTCAGAGGAGCTGCTGAAGTTTTCCCTAGAGACTACAGTATGGGGTTCTTCAAAAAGGGAGTTTTAAGGTATGTAAAGGTTCAGCAACGCGTGAGTGATGCCTTTGGTGTTGCAGGCGTCCATGTATAGGCTCCGGTAACCTTCAGGCTTGCCTTCAGGTGGGCCATCTTGTTTACAAATACAATGTGCAATTTGGGCTACGTGCTATACTTGCAGATATTCAATATAATATTTACATTTTTTCCTCAAAGCTAGCTTAGCGATACCAAAGAACACCCCTCAGGGGACTGACTGTCGTATTTTTTGAATAAAACTCACCTTCTTCGTAGATGTGTAGGGAAGGATACTGCTCCATTGAGCTGTCAGACTGATGCAGCGTTAGAGAATGGGGAGCATCATCGTGGGAGCTTCCACTGAAACAGTTAAACAATATGCTAGAGCTTTTCATTTTTTTTTATTTAAACCACATTGCACCCCTGCTGGGCAAAGGTCTCCCCCAAATCCTTCTAACCGTCTCTATCCTTCGCTTTATCCTAACATCCTCCCTCGAAAGCGTCGAGATCGTCCTTCCAACGCCTTCTTGGCCAACCCCAACCTCGCCTCTCCCTGGTTGCCACGGATTTACCCGCTTCGTCCACCTATCGGGATACATCTTACTGACATGACCTGTCCTGCTCCTGGCTGGGCCATTCTTTCGACGTTGCCAACTCCAGTAATTGAACTGTCATTGTCATTCCAGATAATTGATCGAGTGAGCGAAGCGAACGAAGATCTTACAAACAACTTGGGCAATTTGGCATTTTATGTGCGTAGTATGTATGTATGTATTTATGTTTGTTTGTCCGACGATAACTTTCGAACCACTGATCGGATCTGCATGAAATTAATTGATAAGTCGATAGCTTGTACTTGAGAAATTTACTGGTAAGTATATGAGTAAAATCGGATGAAGGGTTGTTAAAATATGGGGTTTTTACAGAGTGCAAAAATAAAAAAAAGACCCAAAAAAATCAAACTACATGTCATATGACATGATAGAACTTTGTTTGGACATTCCAAAACAGTTTTCATTTTTATTCTAGGACGCTCAGTTTTTGGTATACAATAATAATAATAATAATATAGCCTTTTATTTCCAGATCTCTTAAAGTTAGGTTTTACAGTTTGTGTGTTAGTATACAATAAAAAGTGTAAATTAAGGTAACCAACGATCCGAGAGCTCCCATCTCTAAGAATTTCGGTGACATCAAGGTTTTTCTACTGGTCGTCAATTCGTTTGCTTTTTCTCATTTTTTTTTCTTGAAATAAATTAAAGAGGTACTCAGTTGTCATAAAATGGTAAAAGCGACCTGTTCTGATGATGGAGCCAAGGTCTGTCCAACGAAGCTCTTTGCCAATAATTGTGTTAAGTAAAACTTGTTTGCCATACAAAATTAGTGAGGGATAGTCAGAGGCAAGGCCAAACAGTGAATCTGGGCAGAATTACTTTCTCAATGTAGATAAAACACAATAAGTGATGGTAGCACATTTTTTTTTGATTATCCATCATGTATATTTGGATCGCATCACGAGATCTTAGTTCGGGGCGAGCTACTAGTACTGACGAGTACTGACGAGTATTTTAGAATGTGCTTACCTCGTACAAGAGACGTACATATCCGAGTTGATGAAGGAATAGCCATGAAGTCTGGAATAAAATATAAAATATCATGTTTATGAGCTTTATTTTCTAATTCTTAAAATAAAATCTTTTGTTGAACTATTACTTAAATAACAAAAAAAATCATTGATTTTCCCATTAGTTCTGTTACTAAACCAGCGCACCCTACACTACACACAGGGTTTACTATTTTATCTAGTAAAGCCTACTAAATAGAAGATTGCCTTCCAAATAGAAAAACATGAATGCCTCTTCAAACTTCTCTTTCGTTTCGGTAGTAAAATGCTTACAATTTTATGTATGTATATTTAGCATATTAAGAGGCTTTATTTACTATGTAGTTGCTTATTTTTTCTTACCCTTTTGGTGGGTCGTGGAAATTTTCCGCTCTGGACTGCCACGCGTTAAAGTTTTCCTGTCCCGATTTATAAATATTTCTCAATTCCATGGGTCCTCTTTCACCTGTACAATTAATTTAAAGTTTTAATTTTATTAGACTTCGTGAAGCTCGTAGATAGTTTGGCAATTTGTTTCATAAGTGACATGAATATTAGATTAGCCTATATAGTGTCCCACTCTGTCAAAATGTAGATGCTTCCCTTCCCCTCTCCAGTTATTTCTGTTTTAGGTCTTTTGGGTCGGGACATAAAAACCAGTTTATTTTTGTAGAAAAACTTACGTTCATACGTAGTTTGGGGAATTTCCATTTCCCTTCCGGGATCTAGAATAGTAAGCCGTTTGCTAGGATAAAGCATGGCCGCGCATCTCTCTCTTGCATTCTTCTCCACAGTGCTCATCTCCGGGTGCTCTCTCTGCAAAATAAAAAATAAAAAAATAAATAAATATTGTGGACAATTCACACAACACTACCCAGCCCCAAACTAAGCAGAGCTTGTAATATGGGAACCAGATAGCTGATATAATACTTGAATACATTTATTTTTTATTTTTTGTAAATACATACTTAGAATACAATATAACACCCAGACAGAGAACAAACATTTATGTTCACCACACAAATATTTGTTCTCGGTGGGGATCGAACCCACGACCTATGGCGCAGAAGGCAGAGCTACTACCAACTGAGCTAGAGGCCAGTCTAACATGTGAAGATTATGTGAATATTGTTACTATTTTTGATATTTGGTTTACTGAATTACTATTTGATTATCTGTTTATTCTTTTTCCCGAGTCTTAACTTGCTTTTATTGACTGTATCATTTAGTTTAGAATTTAATATTGATATTTCAAATTGTATGTATAATTAACATTTATCGTGCATGACATTCAATATTTAAAACACAACCTCAACTTATGTAGGTACATTGCTGCGCCCTTACAGGGTACATGTCCACCTTATAGCTCAATAATACCTAAGCTAATATAAATGTAACATGTATGCAAGAAATAAATGATAAATGACAATCAAGTAACCATTGTGCTCACTTTTTTATGTATAAAATAAGTTAGAATAAGTATAATAAGTGAGTTAATACTATCAAAACAACACCTTTAGCCCCAAACTAAGCAGAGTAGTAGAGTAGTGTACGATCGAAAGCAGATACTTAGCTCATTATAATATTAAGTATTATAATGAGCTAAGTTTCTGGTTTTGATAATAATATAAATAAAATAAAAATAATACATAATTTTAGGAAATACATACTTATAATACAATAAAATGCCCAGACAGAGAACAAACATCTATGTTCACCACACAATTATTTGTTCTCTGTGGGGAGCGAACTCACAACATACGGCGCAGAAGGCAGATACCAACCGAACTGAGAGATCAGGCATTTTTTTTTTCTTCTTATCGTGTCACTGATTCTTTCGAACCAAGTGTGGTGAAAGGATTTTAAGCGCACCTCAAAGAGGCTTTTTTCGTGCACTTGACACATATTTTCAAACTTTTTTAGGTTCTACGATATGCCGGTTTTCTCACAATGTTTTCCTTCACCGTTTGAGAGCACTGGCATAATTTACACACATTTTTGGGCAGAAAAACTCATTGGTACACGACTAGATTTCAACCAGCGCTCTCAAATAGTACTGATTTAGAAATGTAGAAACATGCTTACTGACCTTGTATGTGTCGTCATTATAATCTTTCTCGATGATAGCGACATCCCTGATGGGGTGTTTATAGTACCACCTGCTCAGGGTGTAGCACATCATCGCTTCATTGATTTTTGATTCCCAGACCTGTTTGCAAAAATAAACAACATTCAGCCTTTCTTATTCGTATTACTTAATAAAAGTACAGGATTATTTTATTTACAACAGAATATTACCTATACATTATTTACAAAAACTATTATTACAAAACATGAAATGATTAAAATACTCTCTCTGTTTTCCACCTGTAGGTATTACAGGTAGAAAACAGAGTTCAGATCACCGACCGCAGGCAATGTGCCCAAAAGTTTGGCAACGTTACCTCTTTGAATAGCTAAGCTAATTTTTTGCCCTAGGTAAGCGCCAGCCCTTTGGTCACCAGTCTCAACCACCAGCCTCTTGGATAATTCTTCGTATAGATGCCACGCCTCTGGACCCCATGGTCCTAGCGTTTCCACCCCAAAAGGCAGAAATATAAAAGTTAGTTTTTTCAAGCCATGAATTATAAGAGTAAATCGCTGATTCCTATTAGATAACTGCCGTCCGATAACCAGTGGTGATTTTTTTGTCCTCAAAGATAACTGGTTATTTCAAAGGAATTTATTTTCTTCGGAGACAACTGGCATGTGTAATAATAAGTAATAAGCTTCGGGAAGTTAATTGAACGAGCGAGCGAAACGTTTTCGTTTCAGTTTGGACTAAAATGCTTTCGTGTTTTGTCCGGGTGTGCGGCTGTTTGCCTCTACTGTAGGCCTACCACAAGCTCTGTCTGGCTCTGTCGCTGGCTGTGGTTTTGAATCTATGTGAGTGCTCTCCAGTGTATTATACTGTGTGTTCGACGTTTCGACGTAGGGTTTATTTAGTCAACACTCACACAGACTCAAAACCAGAGCCAGAGTTAGATAGAGCTTGTGGTAGGCCTATTGGTAGTATTTTTCAACCTATAGATGAAATCTTACAGAGGTTATGAGACTTTATGGTTTTTAATGTATTTTTGATTGATTGATATCATGTACTTCCTCCAAAATGGGGCTAAAAGGGGGCTACTACATATTATTATTTCCATAAGATATTGTTTTAGCTGGTTCTTTTTTTATTTGAAAGTTAGCAACTTCAAGTTTATTTAATAAATATTTTTTGTATATTTAATCTTCAGCATAATGAGGAGTAGGTATAGCTCAGCCTTAAATGTCCCAATGTCTTTTAGTGTGCCTGCGAGGTCTACAGCCAGCTTACAGAGTTAGACAAGAGCCGAAGACCGGGCTCAGTGGCACGTCTTGGGAGAGCCCTACGTCCAGCAGTGGACTAATATAGGTTGATGATGATGATGATGATGAAAAACAGCAGTTACCTTGATACTTTGCGTCGGGTCCTTCGACGCCTCCGTGAGCTGGAACATCCCAGCGACGCTTCCTAGTTCGTCTAGCGTCATAAACGTGAGGGTCGGCTCGTGCGCAGATTTTTGATATTTCACGATCGGGACTAACCTGCGCAATAGTATCCTTGGTCTAAAACGAACAAAAACATACAGCTATTATAGATACATTCGCTCTATAATTAACACAATACATTGCATTTGTTACACATCATAAATTATTATAATATTAATAAAATAAATAAATTATTATAATATTATAAATTATTATAATATTATAAATTATTATAATATTAATAGTAATTACCGTTGCAATTTCCAATGGTTGGTATTTTTTGGCGACTTATGTACTCTTTTACATACTAAAATCATGTCGCTGAAAACATAGACACGTGCATCGAGCTGTAACAAAGAGATAATAACGGTCAGTTATACAAGTTTATCGCATTTTGTGCGCCAGGGGGATTGCCAGGGTATCACTATTTTACACTATGTATTTAACAGTTGAATAGGCATGACGACTAATTTTCAAAATCTCTTCTATCATATTCAGAAGTATCTATTATGTATAAAATATATCATATTTCTGTAGAAAATTAAGGTTTTTGTGCAATAAAAGTACATTTAAATTTAAATTTTCAAATTCACGCCAAAACGCTCGCTGGTGTCATGGCGTCTGTTATTACGTCACGGTTACGTATCAACAGTAAACATTGGTGCTTTTGTACTAAATCGGAATGACGTTTACGAAAACGTGACGTAATTCGCTCTGACCGGTGTTTGAGCCATCATGGCGGATTGTTGTATTTTGTAGATTTATTTTAACAAATAAATTATTAATCTCAACATTAATAAGAGAATAAATACATATATCAAAATCTTTGAATCCTTTTTCATTAGATCAGATAAATATTTTGGCTATACTTATTAACGTCTTCATGCCTATTCTATATGTAGGTAATGATCGGCCTAAAAGAGTTCACTGCTGGACATAGGCTACTCTTATACATATCCGACCTCTCCGTCTTTCCTGGGTTCGCTGCTATTTTAACAATGTGATCTGGCTATCTCGTCCGACGCTTTGTCTTCCGGTCCAATATTTGTATTGCACAACCGAACGTTATTAGTATTTACTTCATGAACCATTCACTAACTTTTTACATCGCAGAGCAGTTTAGTGCAGTGTAGATAACCTTTTAAATGTTTATATAGCAAAATTGAATGTAATTGTTTAATTTGAATGCCTGTCTTGTCTATCAATAATTGTTTTATCATGTATCAATTTTTCATGTCAATTTTAATACTTGTAACCTAACTATATTAACGATTTTAACCTAACTAGGTATATTATATTTTCTTCGCACGCCTTTGGGAAAGACTGGAAACTCGTAGCACAAAGTAGTGAAGAGACGCGGGGATAGAGGACCCTAATATTAGACGATCCGAGCTAATAGTACTAATAGGGCTAAGCCTATAAAATATAATAAATCGTAGACGAAAAAATTCGCTAGATTTTTACAATATCGCAATGCGCCGATCTTGCCGAAGTCTGGTTCTCGATGACGACGCGACGCAGCGAACCTTTCTCACAGGACCTACCTGAAGGTTTCCTTAGGTGTATTAAATACTAAATAACCAATACAAACAAAGGAATAGTACTAAAGCCCACCACAGACGTAACTATTTACAATATAAATTATGGCTAGGCATTAATGATATATTTTAAATTTATTAACTACACTCGCCCGCAAAAATAAAGGAGCACCTAGTTAACTCCAAATAACTTTTAAACTACACAAGCTAGTTTTTTAAATTAAATATTATCTGAAAGAAAATATAATTAATTACGCATCAGTTTTATCCAAAATATCCATCTAACTAAATCAATATGAAAATGAAAAGCATTCTGGTGCATTCATCCAGTCAAAAGTATGATTTTGCACAAAATTACTAAATATAAAATGGAAAATCAATTTTAAGTCCTATATTATACAAAATCTAAGAATTTAAAAATACATTACAATTTGACAAAATATTTTTTTTACTTATTTTGCATATGCCATTACAGTAGGGTTGCATACAGTCCACATATCCTCTTTTGTTTTAGTTTTATAAGCAAAAGAAGTAATCTTGATCATTTTCTGAATATATTGCTGTTTTCAAAGGTGACCCTTATTTTTTTGCGGGCGAGTGTATTTATTTTTAGTTGGTACAACTAAACTGTAATTTATATTATAGCTCTGCATAATTATTGCTTAATTATTTGTAGCTCTGCGAACAGTAGACCTCACGAGCAAAACCTTTTTCGCAACAACTTCCAAGCAAAGTCGTATATAAAATAGTGGAGCTGTAAAACATCTCCACATACAAAAACTGGATACTTTTGCTAAATATTATCCAAATCATCCAAACTTCGCCGAAAACCTCCTCTCGTTCCTCCCTTTCAATCAGTCATCGCTTTTGACAAAAAAAAATATGAAGTTGTAGAACCTATAAACTTAGTTTCATGAATGTGAGCATACGACCAGGGGCCTAATTCTCGGGCCGATCTCGATCATTTTGCAATTTTATTTTATTGCTTCTTTTCACAACCCCGCACTTTTTCTACGTTTTCCGTATATCGTAGCTGTCGAGGCTTCTACGATGAGATCGTTGATGAATTACTTAAGGAAATCTGCCATTCTCTCTTCGAAAAGAAGCAATAAGATAAAATTGCAAAATGATCGAGATCCGCTTGAGAATTAGGTCCCTGTACGCATAATATGATCGTTCACACAAACAGAGGCAAGCTTATTTTGCCAGTAGTTGATGCAGAGCCGCTTCACTCGCTCGGTCAACGAAGCGCAGCATGATCATTGATACAATATCTACGTCTGGGATGGGCCTTACCTTACTGCTTATTTAGCCATATTTTTGTATCCAACAAACAATTTAGGCTGTCTAAACTGAGTATGATAGTCTATTTCCGCGTAGTCAAACCAACGTTGACAATATACCACCTGGATTCAAGATGAACACCTTAAGGGTCTGCTTGTAAAACCTTGGAACACTAAACAGCTGTTTCCAGCTGAATAAATAAAGAAACCGGCCCTAAAATATTTTATGAAATAAGTAGGTTGCCTTATAACAACTAAGTACAGTCGATGGAATCGTTTTTGACATGCTGCATTACTTAAGTATAAACAATTAATAAAATAAAAAATATCCGCGTGATCTTCCAAACCACTAATTCCTAATTTATAAACTGTTATTAGGTACTCAGTGAACTTGAAGTAGCGGTTTAAAGGTAATAATACGAGGTAGTGGCTAATTGTAAGCGATCCTGTAATCTTGCCTCCTTTCGTTGATCTTTGTAGCGTAGATCTCCATAGTGAACCATAGACCTCAGCGTGTAGTATGCGCATCCAACCATGGGCACGAATAAATTCATAGATGTCAGATTTTTGTAGGTTGCAGCGAGCTCAGTATCCCCTTTGAAATCCTGTTGGAAAAGTTATTTATTGTCAGGAAAATTCACTACACTGACTATACACTGTAAACCTAATAAATACAGTCATAGATAGAGGACAAAAAACTATGTTCTTGTTGCTCTGAATTTCCTCTATAATCAAAATCTGTATAATATTACTGTACCAACTCCTATTTTTTCAACACATTACATCTCAGTGTTGAGCAAAGTTCTCCCTCAATTATTTTCAGCTTTCATCATCTGTCGTCAGCTGTTTCTCACCAGCCTCTCAAATATTAATTTAAAATATATGTTTATTCAGTTATATCACAATGATAATTTTGAAGCTCTCCGATATATGCCTTCCATCTGATAACCTCTGACTTATACAATGAACATCATAATTTGGGCTGGAGTAAACGGCGAAAGAAAACATCGTGGGGAAACTCGCGGCTTAGTTGGCTCCGTACGTATTGACCATGCCTTTCCTGTGGATTAGGCCGACTAAGCTGTCAGGATGATATAGGTGCTGGGCAAGCCTATTTCATCTTAAACCCTGTCCCAGGCACTATAGCGTCTTGCAAGTAGGGCATGAGCTAAATACCAGATGCCCCTGACGCTATATAAATCATCTACAAAAGATGAAAAGGCCTGTTTACTTTACTTTTTTCGAACTTGGCTGTTTCACTTATCACGTCGATAACGCTGTTTCCTACCTATTTCTCTTACTCTTATGTAATAAGACTGTTAAAGCTTTGTGTATAGGTTCCTACTTACCGGTTCGTAAGGTTCTATTTTGATCTTCATCAGAATATCCAACTCATTTTTTTGTCGGCAGCAGCGGTTACAGCTCGCAATGAAGGCTTTTATAATATTTTCCTATAAACATTTTTTTTATTATTGTAGGCACTAATGCTTGACTCAAGCCTTGCTCACATCTAAGCGATCAGTGAACTCTCTTCTTTACTCTTTCAAATATGACAGCGATATTTGATATCGTTTCTCTGATCGCCATCGCCATCGCCTAGATGTGCGCAGGCCCTAAGGCATTTTATACGTACTCTGATATTTGTTTGTAGCAACTTTTTTATATTGACATTTAAATGTAGGGGATATAAAAACCTTTAGTATTGCCTCTAGTTTTTTCTCTAGAAGGCTATAATTAGACTAAAAGCTTTCTGGCTTAGCTAAACTAATAACATATTTCCATTTGGGCCTCTATAGCTACATCCAAATATCAGAAGAAATTATTTTAATACAAGTATGTAAAAACTAACACTAATAACTAACACTATAAAAAGTTTTAATAATAAATTAGTAGGTAATAATATTGATTGTTTATTAATGATTCATTCTTAAAATTTGTTACACGAATTTAATAGTTTACCATCCCTGCGTACCGTTTTAGATATAAATATTTTGTTCATAAATTTTAAAGAAATATTTGTTATAATGAACCATAACCTAAATAACAAATAAAATATAAAATTAAAAAAACTAGCAAAACCAAATTTTAAATATATATATTATAATTATTCTTCTGAAAAAAATTTAGAAGTTCAAAAATAGAATAAATTGAAAGCTCGTAGTTTTTGAAAACAATTATGACATCTCAGAGCGTTTTCGCATGTAGGTGCAGATTGTGTCACTTTCTCAAAATAACTTACTTCCCATGAATAATTATGCAGTTATGTGCCTATTAATTTTGGAAGAAGGCATAGACACGCAAAGGGCCTGTGCCGTGTGCCTATCATTCGTTGAGTTCAAGGAGTAATCTATGACAAGCACGGTGCGTAAGTACCATCACCGCGAAAATGCACACTTTTCAGTATAGGTTTATGTTTAATTTTTTTTTTCAAAGCTCCTTTTATTGGTATTATTTGTATTGCTAACAAATAATACCTATAAATAAGAGGAGCTATTTTTTTTATAATAACATAAGTTTAAACTTGAGAAACCGACTTCATGGCTAAACTACTCAACCAATTTTGGTTGTATTTCTATGGGACCTATCTGGAAGGACCGGTCAACCTTTCAGATAAAAAAAGCTTTTTTCTAATCGGATCATAAACGACAAAATTATGCGATAACAAACATAAAAAAATACAACCATATTGAGAAATTCTTTTATATTTGAAGTCGATTAAAAATTAATCATCTCTTATAAGTAAGTTAAAAATAATGATTCAATTGTGAAAGTGGCTGTAAAGCGGAACTCTTTAGTTCTCCTTAAAAAAAATAGAACTTAAACATTTCTTAAAGTAGCGGATGGTGTTTTGGCACCGATTGTACATAGCCAAGCCATGTTATTTCGTGACTGTTGGCATCATGTCGAAGCGAGAATTATGACTGCTGAAATAACTGTATTCATGTAATTTTCAAAGAATTGTGATTTTCATAAATAATAATAACCAGAAACATGAACAACCCTCACTACCTGATGTAATTTGCTAAGCTAGTCAGATTAACGATCAATCTTAAAAATCTATTTTATTATTATAAAACTTACCGCAGTCTCCAGTTCTCGTTTCTTGTCTACATCGGTTGTGTGTTGGATCAGTCTCGAGGTTATAAGGGTATATTTAGTAATACGCTGCATCGGCTTTACTAACATATCAGCTAATTGAAGCCTGCAAAATTTTTTTTGTCAGTCTGGGCCTCAATTTCACGGATGATTAATCACTCACAATTCAATATTTTCCAGCTGTCATAAGTCATAAGTCATTTATTGGTAAATTTACAGGTCTAAAACCGCGAACCGCTGTTCATGTAACTCAAAAAAAAATTGCCAAACTTTCGCCAATCCGCACTTGATGTGACGGCTGGTTTTTTCGCACGTAGGCCGCTGGCGGGCCCTTTTTGCGTGACCCTTGACACGTGTTGTTCGAACTTTTTTAGGTTCTACGACACGCCGGTTTCTTCACGACATTTTCCATCACCGTTTTTGAGAGTACTGGCATAGTAACCAAAACTTATAACTTCAAATATTATATTGGATCCGCTACTGCTGGGCTGCGGGCTGCTTCACGGCAGAAATAGGCATGTTTGTGTATTTTATCGTGTTTTGATCAATGGCGATCGTTTTTTTGTACTCTGACCAACCGTAATACAGGTGTACCATAGTATGGAGATCATCGGTGGCTTTTGAAAAAATAAAAACATTTTTGAAACCTCCCTAGGGTAACTATCTAGGCCCGGTGTGCAAGTTGTTCGTTCATTAAAATTGCACAGGACGATGATTATACGAATTTGTACGGAAAAAATGGGGCTGAAAGATTTAGGGCAAGGAAATCGGCAACAAGTCTTTCAAGTTCCTATGGCCATCATTCCCGGACACTTTGGGAGAGATGCGCCATCGTATTTTTGTGGATCACACAATAACAAACTGGCGTAAGGTTTCTCAATAGTTATGTGCATACCGCCCAAAAATTTGCTTTTATTGTGTTTCTCAAACTTTTGAAATAGCGAATTTCTATAGACAAAATTAAATGCTAAGCGGATTATTGATATAATAGCGAATAGCTTTGCTTACCGATGCCCAGTATGTAAATCACACCACGTAAGGTATGTCCTAAACTCTTCGTCGATATTTAATGTTCGTAGATACTCAACTGCCTCCGCCTGGTTTTCCATGTACTCCTCGTATGGATCAAATATTTCAGCAAAATCACAAAAGCCAGGAATCATCATGCTTGTGTTGAATCTGAAAAAAAATCGTGATTTGAAAAACTGCGTGTTGTCGTTCCATCGGCTTCCCGCTATGTTGATTGCCAGTCCATCGTGTGGGCGACGTCCTATACTTCAGCGTGTCAATACAAGGTTATTCATTAGCTACAAATACTCAGGAATTAGGTTCAACAAATAAAATAGAAACTATTCATGAAATGTTTTTTTAAAGTTTTGTTACGAAAACTTCGAATAATTGGCGCGTTGTTACATCTAACAGTCTATTTCTAATCAAAGGCGAGCCGCCTGACCTTTGATCCGCGCCCACGCGCCGCGAGCGACACTCTGCGGTCAGTCACCACCTGGGTGGCGATGATAGGTCAACGATCTTGTTCTCCGTGGCAATAATGTATGCAGTATGCAATATGTCGTAAAGAAAAATAAAATTTTGATACAATAATTTAAATCAGTTTAGGAATTAAATTGATTCGGCCAAACAAATATTCACGACCCACAAAATAGGCCCTGTCAGTTTGTGTAGCTAATAATGAATAAACGTTGTATATTAATTGTTTTTATTATAAGTACTTACAGAGTGTGATTTTTTCGTGCATCTTCCAGCATTGGGCAGATGGTTCGTTCCCAAAACTTCATGTTGGCATTCAAAATATCAGGAATGTTAAGGAACAGCACGCTTGTGTTGATGTCGGGAAGCCCGCCCACGCTTTGCAATGTATGTGCAGCTGCAACGTACACCTGCAACATAATCATATATATTTTTGGTTTCCTTACTTAAAGGATCACATTGAGTTCCGACTGTCTTGATGTCAAATTGATTTCAATTCTTCCAGATTGATACATTGGTGGTCTACCCTATACATTTCCAGCAAGAATGATTCTGAGCCCTTTTCATCTACCGACTTCCCACGGTACTATCCATAGTTGTATCGTCTATCAGGTGGGTTTAGGTCCTAAGTTTCGTCTTCCGGTTTGTGGTCGTCATTCAAGAACCTGTATTTTCCAGGAAGTAATATTTGAGTGTCACAAGATTGCAAACTTTTGCCTTTGACTGTACGGCGGATTTTCAGGAATTTCTACAATGCATTTTCTTATCTCTTTGCATTATTATTAAATTATTTTTTTCCAACTAATCGGTTTTTTTTGTGAAACTGTTTTGGAATAAAACCACTCGTCAGCGTCATGCGGTACCTTTTCGGCAAAGATTGACAAACTTCGCCGAAAGTCGTGGTCCGCTCGCTGGCAGCCAGGGAGGGATATAGGGGAACTACAAACGTAATATCAGCATTTCCGGAATGCCACTGTTATTTTGCTCCAACTGTATTTGAATCCGCTGCAGTAAATTCCACGAAACTACGAAATTTTTTGCAAACGAATTTTGTAGAAAATAATGAATTCTTTATGAAATCTGGGGCTAGCCTATGTAAGTACTCACCCGAACGATGACCTGGAGGTAGCGGATATGAACAGCTTCGGTGTGAATCAACTCTCTGAGCACTTCGTGTTTCACAATGTCCGTGGCGTTGAGATCTGCAAAAGATGTCATATACGTTGGTGTAGGTACCACTCACATTTTGACGTGGCAACGTCTTATAATTCGATGGAGCCGGCTGCACGCATGAAAAAACATGACTCATGCGGCGTTACCTCGCTCTGAGGCGTTCCATTTAAGGCTTGAAGTGCAAGCGAGAGCGCGGAACGAGCGACAAAGAGGCACAATCGGCCTTCGCGTTCAGCAGCATTCGACATCTGTCTCTCTCCTACTTGAGTGAGCGATGAGTCCGCGTGGACAGCTGATATACAATAATACATTTTCATGTTTTCGTCAAGTATGAAGTGCAGTGAAAAGTTAATGTGGTGTCAATTGTTTATAGCAACGATAATTGCGGGTTATGACGTTGTCACGTTCAACTATCGTCAGTAAACCGACTTTACAGACAACCGATTTTTTTGTTGAGTATCTTGGGTGCCGTGTTCAGTACCATACAAGTACGATGTTAATACCATTCCATACAATACAACACATATTTAATGAAGCCCTGTCAATGTTTTTGACAAGCCTAAAAAGGGATGGGCTTTATCTGACGGATATATTTCGATAGATAGATTAATACTTTATTGTACACAAAAAAAAGGTTTAGCTTCACTTCCTTCCTCACTCACACTCTCTTCTGCTTCTTCTTCTCTCACTTTTTTTTAAGGTTGTGAGCTAATGATCTCTGATAAATATTATGACACAATTCATGTGTTTACGTTGTTCTTTCATTGACTTTAATTTTTATAACTATTATTTGGTTTTATTTTTATAATTTTCATTTTCACCATCCATAAAATTATTCAATTTTTTTGAAATTTAACTATCTCATAAATCATAACTATTCGTATTCCTATCTCATATAATTTAAATTATATCGTTTTAAATTTTATTTTTGCATGCCATAAGTACGTTGCTTCAACCACCATTTTTAACATCTTTTCTACATGTAATTGGCTAGCCTCTAGCTCAGTTGGTAGTAGCTCTGCCTTCTGCGCCGTAGGTCGTGGGTTCGATCCCCACCGAGAACAAATATTTGTGTGGTAAACATAAATGTTTGTTCTCTGTCTGGGTGTTATATTGTATTCTAACAAAATACAAAAAAATAAAAATGTATTCCAAGTATTATATCAGCTATCTGGTTCCCATATTACAAGCTCTGCTTAGTTTGTTGTTTATTTAATATTATTATTTATTAATTCAGCAAATAAATATACTTTGACTTTAGCCTAAAATATGTCCCACAGATAATGCAACGATGAATTCACCAAACTATATGACTACAAAAATGGTCACTGTTACAAAAATTAAGTAAGTAAAGTATCTAAAAAGTATGATAAGTGTGGATCGTTGCATTCACGGCCAAGCGACATAGGCCAACCCAAAAAAAGACAAATCGATAGCACTTATAAATGAAAAACACGGAATACCCGGAGCCATTATCTTCACTTAAGGCTATTTTACGGCATAGGAAATATGAATAGCGAATTGTTCACTGATAATTGAACTGCCAACTGACTAACTATTTTAGAACTGCCAACAGCTGGCCTACCATGAGCTTCATATGGTTATTGTTATGGCTGTCAAAATTGTGTCAACACATTCAAACCCAAGAAGAAAATGAATTTATTTATTTATTTAATTAATTAGAATTTAATGAATGTGTGGGCCAGCCTATTTATACACAATTTAACAGCCATAGCCATAACCATATGGAGCTCGTGGTAGCCCTGCTGACTAACTATGTATAAAATAAAATAAAAATAAATAAAATGTACTCATTTTGAATTCCAACCAAACTAAACAGTATTTATATTCAGAAACTATTAAATAGAACAGTAATTGCAATCCTATTAAAAATTATAATTAGACCTTGTAATTTTTATAATATTTTTATTTTAGTATCTAATTATTATTTCGGTATTTATGTATAGTTAGCTTTCAACTTATGCCGTCTTTTCTATTGACAAACCGTAACCGTAAATACCACTGTTAAAGAGTTTTCCTTTCTCTTTTCTTGTTACATAAGAGAGGGATCGTTTTTATTAAATACCTACATAAATATATTTGGCAAATGCCCAAATCTTATTATTTGGTCCAAAAATAAAGTATTTTTATTCAAAACTTACATATCTGATTTATCAATATTACGTTTGAAGATTAATTGCAATTTAATTTGGAGTGATTTCAATCACAACACTTTTAATTATGCTTACAGTTGTGCAAGGAGGCGGAGTAAGTACGCGCATGCTTCTCAATGCGTTGTAAATGCGTTCCATTTTCAAATTACTTTACCGTCACGCTACGCCACGTTAAGCAATGCTGCACCAAGGAGGTTTACATAGTTTGATATGTATAATAAATAAACTCCTTGGTGAAAAAAACTCTTTTTTAATATAAAATACTTTTTACTGAAAAAATATTAGTAATACAAGGTGTATCTAAATATGTGTACTATGCGAAGGTGGGGGGTTTCAGACCACAATGGTGATCAGTTGTGGGGGGGAGATAATTAAAAATTCCTATTTTCAGTTTCCCATACAAAAATATTTAATTTCATAATGCCTAAATAAATTGACAACCCTATCCTTGTAACCCCTTGACCCCTTGACCTACTACCTCTGTAGGTCTACTACTACTACCTACTACCTCTGTAGCTGAGTTTAGGGTTGTCACTTTGTATAAAGTCAGCTGTTCATATTGAAACTTCGTTGCAGTTTTTTTCAGAGATACCAATCGAAGTTCGAAAAGTCGTTGAACAAAAGTTGTTCCCCGGGGGGTGGAAATTCACCCCCCTTCAGGATAGTACACATATTTTGATACACGTTGTATATCTACGAGTGTTTTAGCAGATACCGGTAATAGTACATTATGATATAAGTGCGGTAAGTTGAAAATTACAGCCGAGGCGTTATTGCAAGCCCGAGCCGTAGGCGAGGGCTACAAGAAAGCAGAGGCTGTAATTATCAAAGCGCACGTATGTCATACGACGTTTTATAACACATTTGCGAGGAAACAAATAATACTCGGACTTTCGGACGAACTTACTTACTTGTAGAAATTACTTGCTTGTTAAAACAGTTGGAAAAATTTTAACAACTTGTAAAGTTGATTATTACGTTGCCACCACAATGAGCTTGACTTATATTTTTAAGAAAGTTCCATGAAATAGGCTAAAAACACACTTTCTGTGAAAATGAATTGGCATCTTTGCTTGTTTTCCACTAAGATGAAGTTTTGATACGCTTGTAAGTATCTATCGTTCGATTTTTCAGGCAAGAGGCTTAAAGTAGCCTTTTTCACTGCCTCTGAGAATTTTGGCGGTTCGAATTAATAATATCATCATTACTTGACGACATTTTCAAACAAAAATAATACAGCGAAAAGAAAAAGCGCGCGGAATAACTTTTTACTTTTTCACAAATTAGCTAATTTTTTTTTTTTAAGGCAAAGGCACAAAAACAGCTGGTATTACTAATAGAGTAAATTAATATTTTTTTGTTTTTGTTACAAATAAATGGTATTAATTTATTGTTAAAATTAATTAAATTAAAGAATAAATGTGTATTTTCTATATTTTATCTCCCAGAGTTAATTTTATTCATAAAATGTTTACCACAAAAAAATCTTAGCAAAGAGTTTTTATGTCAGTTTTCTGACATAAAAACTCTTTGCTAAGATTTAAAAAGGTACCGTTCGTGGATTGATAACCGTGCGTTTTAAATTACGATAACGCACAAGTACGTAAAAACATACATAACGATATTGAAATCGGTGAAGTAGTAGACCCTTTATGAGCAAATGTGTTATAAAAATACTTTACTATTAATTTGATTACATTTTTTCATATCCTTATAAATGTTTTATTTACCTCGCATGAACGATGTAAAGTAGAATGCTTACCTCAGTTTTAAACGAATTAACAATATGGCTATGACTAAAGAGGAAGACTAATGTAAAACCCTTTGTGCTGTTTTTAAGTTGGTCAAAAATAACGATTACATGCATGTTACAAGCTCGTAAGTATTTATCCACGGTAATGTCACTTACGCGATGTGGTGGCAGGTGTTTGGGACGAGGATGATTGCTTTCCCATTGGAGGCGGCGCTGCTTCAGCCCTGGCTTCAGCCGATACGAACGCTGAAACAAACTTTATTATGAAAACATGTTCAAGGATGCCACGCTTGATGTTTACAACTTAGTTCATAACTAGAGTCTGGTGACAGATGGAAGGATGACAAGTATAGTAGTACCTAGTAGGGCTATAAGCGGGGATTCTTTTTCTGTCACATAGCTTTTTCAGTTTAATTGTTTTTCTGGTGTCATTTTGAGTTCTGTTGCTTAATTTCGGTGGTATTTTAACCATCATTACGCGAGGTCTTTGCTCAATGTGTTAGCAGTTGGAAAGAACGTGTATTATGTGATATACTGATTTGATCGAAAATGTTTCAGATGGTTTTGGAAAATACGGCCATCTTTTGTTTTCAAAGCCAATTAATGACTTCAATTTACTGACTTGACTTTATTAAAAACTATTATAAATAAGTATATCCTCACTCGACACTGGCGGAATTGATCCGAAATGGACATATTATGCCATTATGGACTTATTATGAAAAAGAAGAAGGGCTCTATGCGTGGAGTATTTTGTACAAAAGCCGTGAAAGACGTACATTGCTCCGCGTTCGAAAATTAATTTGACGCTAAAATGTCGAAAAGTTCTACCGATAATCTAGTTCACGAACTTTAAAAAACGATAGTGACCCTAATTAATAAAGTTGAACCTCCGGAAAAGTTAATTAACGAGCAATCTGTGATGATTGGAAAACTCAGTCCAGCGCGGGAAAAAAGTCATAGCCGCAAATCGACAACACTGGTGGTGGCGGCGCCGGCGGCGGCTGCTGCGGTCCCGCGTACTGTGTCTGCAGCGGTTTCAACGTCCAGTGTGCGTTGCGCGTGCCTATGCATCGCTGGCTTTAACGGAGCTGTCCAAGCCAGCCCACAAACGCAGTAATGTACGCGCCACTTGTTTTGAGCGTTGCCTTTTGGTGAACCTGTAGTCACAAACGGCGACGCTCAACACGACGACTTGGTAGGGGCACCTCAACACCTCAGGCACAGCCTCAGGCCCTCCACAATAATGATTAAAAATCTTCCCCACCCAAGCAAAACAGATAGCAGGGGTAGGACCCCTGCTGTATTCTACTGGACGAGTTGTTGGACGACGAAAAAAAAAATAACGTAAAACTACCGTATAACTTTTAACTTTATTTTTACCCTTTGCTAACTTTTTATATTAACCTGCTTAAAAATTATTCACATGATTATGAATATCTATCGCTCCACTTCTAACTCCAATGCAAGGTAAATTATGAATAGACTCTAAAAACTAAATCCTAAGATCTAGCATTGTTAAACGTCCATGTCTAATAATATACTGAACAATAAAAATACTGAATACTGGCTGTTTATCCGACCGAGCAGCCTTTTACAGCCGTCTACGTTCTCTTGTAGCAGATTCATTTCATTCATTTTCGGATTCACTCTTTTTTGTTTCTTAACGTGTGCTTTCGCGCTGTATTTCCGCCTCTGGTATAGAATTTGTTTAAAATCAATGCGAAAAATATTCTCACCGCTCTGCTACATCTGCTAACTCACATGAAAGACCTTTGTAAAAGAGAACGATACAAAGATAGGATAAAAGAATAAAATAAACACTTCTTAGCAGAGTATAAATTCACTAAGTATAAGGAATTAAAAACCGTTCTAATGTGAGTCTTTAAAAAGCGGCCAAGTGCGAGTCGGACTCGCCCATGAAGGGTTCCGTAGCAAAAAGTAACATAACATAAAAGTTCTTGTAGTTCGTCGAAAGGTAAATTGCGGTTTATGATTTATGACGTATAAAAAAAACGACTCACTAGATCTCGTTCAAACCAAAATATCGTTGGAAGTTTGCATAGTAATGTACATACATCATATATTTTTTTTAGTTTTATCATTCTCTTATTTTAGAAGTTGGAGGGGGGGGACCAACATTTTACCACTTTGGAAGTGTCTCTCGCAATAACTATTAAGTTTAGATAAAAACGATATAAGAAACTTCAACATCATTTTTGAAGACCTATTCATAGATACCCCACCCCACACGTATGGGTTTCATAAAAAAAAGTTTTTTTAATTGCAGTTCTAAGTATGGGGACCCCCAAAATTTATTGTTTTTTTTCTACTTTTGTGTAAAAATCTTAATGCGGTTTACAGAATACATTTACCTGCCAAGTTTCATCAGTCTAGCGCTCTTTTAGTTTCGGAAAAAAATGGCATACGGACGGACAGACAGACAGACAGACAGACATGACGAATCTATAAGGGTTCCGATTTTGCCATTTGGCTACGGACCCTAAAAAATATGTCGAAATTTCATAGTTTGTTTATGTAATTTAGCTTGCAGGTCTAGTTCCAGCCGCAAAATGGCTTGCGTGCTGGAGCGGTGGTGTCGTGTGCCTAATCAATAGGATCGGTGTAAACTTACGAAATGTTGTAGGTAAATTTCAATGTAGGTTACCCGAAAATAAGCAGATTATTAATGACTAACATGACTATTAAAATTTAAAACGATCAGTCCTATGTAAATAAGTGATGTGGACATTGTAATGGCTCGAACACACCTAGTTCGCTGGCGGTAGCGATCAGTGAAACGCTGTCAAATATCGCTGTCAGATTTAAGATTTGACAGCGATATTTGACAGCGTTTCACTGTTCGCTACCGCCAGCGAACTAGGTGTGCGCAGGCCATAAGACAGGACATCCTCGCGGCAAGATTATCATAATCATTGTTTTTGTTAGCCGGATGCATCCCGATAGGTGGGCGACAATCAGCACCCCATGGAATTCTGAAGAACGACGGTCTCGTGGTCAGCCGAGAAAACGTTGACGAGACGAACTGGATGTCTTCAAAAAAAGATGGTGGGAGGAGGCTTAGGAAGGGGCAAACTGGAAATCTTTGGGGGAGGCCTTTGCCCAGCAGTGGAACAACACAGGCTGGGGAATAAAATATTGTTTTTCAAGGTGTGTTGGGTGCTGAATAGCAAAATTATATAGTTTTCACAGAATTCAACTCTCAGAATAAACTAAAGACTAGTAAAACTTGGAATATATGATTTTATAACATTCGCCTCTCTTCCAGTGGCATAATTAATAAAATACACGCTGAAACTGCACCAAATGAGCACTAGCTCTAACGAATTTCATAAAATCCGACAACGTGATGGAATTACCAAAAGAGGAACATATTACAGGACGTTTTGCTGCCATTCATTAAATGACATCAAAGGGACAAAAGAGAATAACATTTTACTAAATACCAACATATTTAAATGAATAATTATTAATACCGCAAAGTTTTCTGCAAACGAATTTGTATTCCTGTATTTTGGAATATTATAAAAACAATCGAGTCAGAATGTAACGAGCGCTAGCAACTCAAAAGGTCGCCAAGTTAAGCCTTTCTGATGTGTACATATTTACGTGCAAAGCAATGAAAGACTAGGTTCTGAGCCATCCTCCACTTTTTATGCTCTTAAACGACGCTGAAATGCTTTTTTTTTATAACACATTTGCTCGAAAAGGGTCTCTTAATCCACTAATTTCAGTATCGTTATGTATGTCATTACGCACTAGTGCGGTAATGTAATGTAAAACGCACGGGTTGCTTTCTAATAAGGTAAAACGTACGGTTTATCAAGATGCAAAATTTATGAAATGAAACTGAATGAAACTAAATGAGACTAAATGAGACTGAATGAGACTGAATGAGACTGAACGAGACTGAACGAGACTGAACGAGACTGAACGAGACTGAACGAGACTGAACGAGACTGAACGAGACTGAACGAGACTGAACGAGACTGAATGAGACTGAATGAGACTCAACGAGACTGAATGAGACTGAATGAGACTCAATGAGACTGAATGAGACTGAATGAGACTGAGTGAGACTGAATGAAATTGAGTGAAACTGATTAAAACGGGATAAATTGGAATGAAATGGAATGAAATTAAATTAAAAAGACATTTACGAGGTCTTCTGAGTACAGCGTGGGATTCAAGGTCGTCAAAGACGAAGGCACCACCTTGAGGGGAATGCTTTACTTTTGACACTATGTAGGTACGAGACAATAAAAAGCAATAGTACTAGGTACAGGCAATGCTATAAAGGTGGCAAAATACTACTTAAGAATGGTCTAGTGTGTACCATTGACACGATAGAAGAAGAATAAGAAAAATAGTACTAGAATCAAATAGTGTTCCAAATTCAAATCACATTAATGACTAATTCAGTACAATATTATGCCCTGCTACACCTCAGGTCTTAAATAATTTAACATTGTCGAGCAGGTGGTGAGGAAAATATTTTCCAATAAATTTGTTACTGATCAACACAGTCCAAGATGTTAACAAATCCAAAGGAGGGGAATACGTTTAGTGCCCATTCAATTAAGGTCATAATCGCCTTTCGTAATAACGCGACGGTAATTCTTCTTTTATGACCGTTATCAGTCATCGGTGGCAGTAAAGTTGGCGAGGTGGCACGGTATTTGCACGCCTCTCTACTCTACCCGCGGCGATCGTGGGGCTGAAACAGGGAAATGTGAGCAGGAAATGTGCATACATCTCTTTGACAAAGCGGACAACTAACGCAATAATCAAACACGCTTCAAACTTTCTCCGGTGCTTTACTTTTTTGTAGGTGAAAACCAATGTCAACTGGTATGTCAACTGGTAATAACTCTGATCGTCACTAAAGCGGGCACAGGTTGAGAGCTACGGTTTGGGCTTAGCTTTACTTATTGAAACGCAAGAAGTGCGGTTTGATTCCCGCAAGTGCGTGAGACAAGTGCAATGTTAAGACGCTGAATTCCGAGAAACAACATCTCGCTCGCACTCTTTGACCTTTTGAATGATAATAAAATCACTGAACTTATTTATCGAAAATCGCGAACAACTAATCTCAGTTTGTGCAATCTCTATCTGTGTGCAATCCGATTGCACACAGCTTAGTAAAAGACGAGTTTTGAACCTAACACACATATTCCTTAAGGCCTAACCTTACCTTAGGTAAACTTTTAGGCCTCGGCCTCGATTTTAGCGGGGCGGGGGGGTCCATTTGATTTCCATAAGAATCCTGCCGCTCCCGCGCTGCCGCCTCTGCCGCCCCGCTGCCCGCTAAATTCGAGGCCGAGGCCTAAAAGTTTACCTAAGTAACAAAACCAGTTTATAAGCAAACATTTTATGCTGGAAAGGTCCCGTGTTGGAAAAATATTAAAACCTAAATCCAACCCTGCGTTTACATCTCGTAAATGTTAGGCCTTAGGCCTGTGGCGATCAGTGAAACGCTGTCAAATATATACAGCGGTATTGGACAGCGTTTCCGATCAGTGAAAGACATCGCTATCGCCTATTATGTGCGCAGGCCTTTAATGTTGTATGTACAACAAATTTTGTTGGTTCACAGTTTAACAAGAAAATTTAATTATCCTAATGCCGGTGTTGAAAACCATTGATTACGGCAACCATTTGAGATGGTTCTCGAACATCGACCACAGCCTACTAAGTGAATGCATATATATGTTGTATAAATGGCTTATAAATAAGAAAGGATTACAGTTACGACAGTGTAAGTTAGTGAATATTAACTCTCGTAACCAATAAACGCGTTCATTGAAACGTGAGCTAAGTTAATGCACATTTTGTGAGCAGTGCGATTGCCTAGCTTACTCGTCCTACACCGGAACAAATCGTGTTATTTGCTTGGAGTGCAGCCAAGTGGCTCCGCCGAGGGATTTTTATTAAAAAACCACCGATCCAACCGCGTTTATGAATTTGTTCTACACTGACTTTGTTTATGGACCAAATACGGTAGGAACCAAGCCGTAGCTTCTTTCTTGTTCTTTTAGGCTTGGACGCATGGACGCATAGACGCATGGAACTTTTAGGCCTAGACTCACTAGCTTTAAGACGTTTTAAAGTGATCCTTGGGATACAATTGAATAAGTCAATTTAATGATTGAGTTTGAATTATCTGGAATTACTACCAAAGAAAAAGATTTAGACTCTCAATATGAGTCAAAATCATCAGGCATGATCATTTGAGCCCGAAGAGGTATACTGTATTGAATACTGAAAAAAAAAAACATACATACAGCCGAACATAGAACCTCCTCCTTTTTGGAAGTCGGTTAAAAAGTCGGCACTCCGCTCCGTAATCATACGATATACTGAATTAATTTTTATTAAAAATAATGTTAGAGGAACATTATTTTGTTTCTAAAAGATGTCTTTGTTTTTTTGACATACTTATTAAACAAAACAAGATGGCAAAATAAAAATATTGTAATCAGTAATTCTATATATCTGTTATTATGATACCACATAATATCAACAATACCTGGCATTCACGTGTTTTTAGTAAAATGTAAAAAACACACCAATTTCATACAAAACCATACTTCAGAGGTGTTTAGTTTTTTTTTGTAACAAGTTTATGATATTGTTGATACTATCGCATTCGATTACTCTCTACAAAGGTTTGCTCGTTAAAAAATGGAGGATATAATATTTATTTGCGATGGAAACGGTGATAAGTTATACAAAGCATGTTCAGTAGGCCTACCATGAGCTCTGTCTGGCTTCTTCGCTGGTTCTGGTTTTGAGTTTGTGTGAGTGTTGACTAAAGGCCTGCGCACACCTAGTTCGCTGGCGGTAGCGATCAGTGAAACGCTGTCAAATATCGCTGTCAGATTTGAGATTTGTCGTTTCACTGTTCGTTCGCTGTTCGTTGTTCGTTTCACTGATCGCTACCGCCAGCGAACTAGGTACGTCAAAACGTCACACACACAGTATAATGAACTGGTGAGCACTCACACAGAGTCAAAACCCGAGCCAGACCGAGCTGATGGTAGAGTTACAGTTTGAAAGTCGGACCGGTGGCGGTGCTGTTCATTATTGCGGTTTTGCATTCCGCTTTGCGCTGTTTCCAACTCGTTAGCGAGCTTTATCATGTTACACGTGTGAAAATTGTTCGCACCGTGCTTTACTCGCATTTTCTATTATTTTATTTTACATTCTCGTGCCTTAACAATGCCCTGAAGCAAAGTATATTTCCTCTTTTACATGATTACGAGCTGGTATGACGATGCCATGATGAAATATGAATAATATTTTTCGATCTTACTAACAGCCCCATCTGCTGGAATAGCTAAAATAAGTTTATGTTAAAGTTTATTAATAGATAAAGTTGAATATTAAAAACAATTAAAAGAGTTTTTTCAAAAAAATTATCCCAGCTATATAAATCGATTTATCGCCCCCGAAACCTTCTATGTACTAATTTTCATGAAAATCTCCGGAACTTTTGTCTCGAGTGTTTACGTAGAAGTTCAATAGATTGCGTTCTCCGTGATACTAACTCGTGATTTCGACTACTCGGCAACAGATGGCGCTAAAATTTTTAATTATCAAAATAACTTCTCTCCTGAGTCTTTTCTGAAAATGAATCCTAGATAGACCGATTTATCGCCCCCGAAACCCTCTGTATACTTAATTTCATGAAAAACGTTGGCGCAGTTTCCGAGATCCTCAATATATATATATACAAGATTTTCTCAATACTCAATAGATTTATTGTGTTGAGTATAAAGGTATTGATTTTCTCGTTTAAAGGTATAAGATAAATACTTCGAATACAATATGTTCAAATAGTTACAAATATGTTCACCACAAAAATTTTGGTGGTCGGTGGGGATTGACCCCACGGCCACTGAACATCAAATAAAGCTAGAGTGTGTCATCGCTTCACAAATAGAACCACAAGCTTTTTATGCTCTTTTTCAGTATAAAACCCTGGTTATTATCAAAGTTATATCGGATTTACATAACTGAATAAACATTTGCACAAAGCACACATTGAATCGGTTGAGTATCTGTATCAATAATATTCAGTAGGCCTACCATGAGATCTGTCTGGCTCTGTCTCTGGTTCTGGTTTTGAGTCTGTGTGAGTGTTGACAAATAAATCCTACGTCAAAACGTCACACACACAGTATAATGCACTGGTGAGCACTCACACAGACTCAAAACCAGAGCCAGAGACAGAGCCAGAGACAGTGCCAGAGACAGAGCCAGATAGAGCTTATGGTAGGCCTACTGATATAATACTTAGTTTATTTTGTAAATCCCATGCCACTGATATAAATGCGAAAGTTTGAATGCATTTATTTTATTGAATCACGCCAGAACGGCTGAACGGATCTGGATTAAATTTAGCACAGAGATAGATTATAGTCTGGAATAGCACATAGGCATCATAGGCTTTCAATGATTGGTTTGCTGTTTTGTTTTGAATCGACTTCAAAAAAGAGGTTATTGATCAGGGAAATAATAAATTATTTAATACTTATTGTTTACAGAACAGTATTGAAATCCTAATTCTAACTTCTTAGTTCTTTTTTGAACTGTTAACTTTTTTGTAATTAATAATAAAATGCGACAGTCAGTTTGTTTGTTTCTTCGTTTGTAACGCTTTCACACCCTAACTACTCAATCGATCTGTATGAAATTTTGCCTGCAGGGTACAGAAAAGTCTGTACCTTTAACCTTATTTTAGAAGTTACAGGGGGGGACACACATTTTACCACTTTGGAAGTGTCTCTCGCGCAAACTATTAGAAAAAAACGATATTAGAAACCTCAACATCATTTTTAAAGACCTATTCATAAATACACGAATAGGTTTGATGAAAAAAGTTTTTTTGAGTTTCAGTTTCAAGCATTAAAAAATAACCCCCCAAAATTTATTGTTTTTTTTTCTATTTTTGTGTAAAAATCTTAATGCGGTTCACAGAATACATCTACTCATCAAGTTTCATCAGTCTAGTTCTTACAGTTTCGGAGAAAAACGGCTGGGACATACAGATAGACAGACATACAGACAGACATGACGAATCTATAAGGGTTCCGTTTTTGCCATTTGGCTACGGAACGCTAATAACACCCAGACACTAAGCAAGCAGACCTGAACTATCAGAAGCATGCAATACCGCAATTCATCGTTTACTGTCACCAACTAGAGGTAAGTACTTGCTTAGTTTACTTGGGGTGTGTACTGAGAGGTCTCCAAGTTATCCATATCTCTTCAATGAGTCTATCGGGCGGTCGTATCGGAACCGCTAGCTCAATTAATAACAAGGTGGGGTATGCAGTAAAGTAAACTGAGGTTAGCAGACATTGGTTCTGAATTTAGCATTATAATTATTATTCACATATTTATTTGTCTTCATATTTTCAAAACTTAAACACTCGGGGTTAGGCCCAAGCAACCGGTTGTCAAGGAAGAGTGCGAAACCTTTGTACAATGCGTGCCGTGTCCAGGATCACCGCCTTCTGCATCTGACCCTTGAGCCAACCTTCCAGCGAGAGCCTCTTGAGATTATTACATTTTTTTGAAAACGATTCTTACTTCAAATAAATACAAGTTCATCATGGGACTGGTTCATGCTAAATAACACCCGTGCAAAGCCGGGGTGGGTTACTAGTTCTTTAAAAAAGATATTTTAAACTTTTGTTCCGATTTAAATTGACATTGCATGCCAGAGCCATTCCTTTATGGAGTAACTAGCTGTGCCCGCGACTTCGTCCGCGTGGTATAGTGTCTATGGGTAGCATTTTTAATTTGCAGCGGAAGAAAACAGTAATTAAATAACAACGTCATATTCGCGTGCACGTGATACAGTCGTCTGCCCTCTTACTAAACTTAGACATAATGGCGTCGTACTACGCCACACTTTCATCCCCCCCGCATTCCTCTCCGAACTCCCCCCACTCTCCTCAACACCCCCCCACATTCCCCCCGCACTCCCCCCAGACTCCCCTCCACAATCCCCCTGTACTCCCCCCGCACCTCCCCTCCACACTCCCCCCTGTACTCCCCTCCACACTCCCCCCTGTACTCCTCTCCACACTCCCCCCGCACCACCCCTCCACACTCCCCCCTGTACTCCCCTCCACACTCCCCCCGCACCTCCCCTCCACACTCCCCCTGTACTCCCCTCCACACTCCCCCCGCACCTCCCCTCCAACTCCCCCCTGTACTCCCCTCCACACTCCACCCGCACCTCCCCTCCACACTCCCCCTGTACTCCCCTCCACACTCCCCCCTGTACTCCCCTCCCTCGACCCCCCCAGCACAAACTTTGAATGTCATATTTTTTTATATCAAATCAACAGACTAAAAAATAAGTTTTAAGTTTCTAGCTCTAAAAATAACGATACTTCCATACAACTTTCAACCCCTACTTTCAACCCCTTACAACCCCTTTTTCGCAATAAAAAGTAGCCTATGTCCTTCCCCAGGCCCTCAACTATCTGTGTACCAAATTTCATTTCAATCGGTTCAGTAGTTTTGGCGTGAAAGCCAGACAGGAAGACAGACAGACAGACAGACAGAGTTACAAACGCATTTATAATATTAGCATGGATAAATGTTTATTGAATATTGACGAACAACAGAACACGGCAACAAAATATTTTCGCACATTGAAATTTCCATTTCACGCGTTATATTTATTTCAGGGAAACTCATAATATTACGGTAATTAATTGTCTTTTATGTTTACATTTCTGTTATATTTATGCATTAAGTTTAACTTTTACTATCAATGGTTGGACTAACTATTGTTCTATTTGTAATGTTTGACTCAAATTAAGAGTAGGTTTTATTTTTTTTATAATCCATCTGAACCCGGACACTTGACTGCAACGATTAAGCTCATTTTAGGCAGCGTTAGTATTGTAGCCAAGTGACGTAATACACTGCTATGTCGGTGTCGGCTTCAAATTATCGGTATGTCGGTTACGTTTTGTGTAATATGACAGGGGAAGTAAGATCACTTCTTCTGTGGTATATTGTGTGCTTAGGCACCAACGGCACATTATATAACAAGTAACATGTGCAACAATAACAGTAACATGTCTGTTTTTTTTTTTATTGTTGTTACAATAAAAGCCTTTACATGCCTAGCACATATCGCTGTCATATTTGACAGTGTTTCACTAATCACCACCGCAGAACGCTTGAATGTGCGCAAAGCTACCACCTGCAAGCGTACCTGCTACCGTAGCAAAACCCTGCCACCCGCCTACCCTGCTATTAACATGCTATTAATTTAGCTACGAGTAAATAATTCGATTTCCATCCAAGCGTGAACGTTGAGAGTATACACTGTATACACTGAGAGTATACACTACATAATAAACCGGGTTGAGATCTCTTCAGTTAAGTAAGTTATAATAACCTGTGTTTGAAGAGCCTCCTCTATTCCGAGGTTAGCTCAGATATTGCTTAGCAGCACATTAAACGTAGATTATGGGTTTTAAGGTGCACTACGGATTTAATTTTATCTTATTAACTAGGTAAGCATGCACATTGCACAGGGGCGATTTTCTTTATACAATCAAACATTTTGTAGCACGCACTAAAAAGGAGAGGCTGAAGTAATTGTTTCAGGTGAAGCCGGAAATTAATTTGAAGGTGTCAAAACCACCCACAGCAACTTCCAGTCTCTAATTTAATAGCAAAACAATCTGCTATTAATTAAGCTAAATAATGCGTTTAAAGTTGTTCGATTTCCATCCAAAAGCATGGGCGATGAGAGTATACACTGCGGGGTATATACTGAGAGTGTACACTGAGAGTATACACTATAAAATATATTTCAAGTTATCAGCGGTTTCAGAGTGGACCCTTTCTTCTTAACCCAAGGTGGAAGCGCTCTTGAAAACTGATTATCTAATGGGGTTTTATGTTAAGAATCGTCGAACTTATGTTACAGTGGCGACAGAGGCTTTAGACGCGCTAAAAATAGCTATTTTTTATAGGTTCGTATTCGTGTACCTAAATATAGAATTTAAAAACAAGAAGAATTTAAAGTGGAATAGTAGGTACTTTTTATGTTGAACTATTGATTTGTGCTAAATTCCTTGAGGTATGTTTGTGTAATTTTTTTGGGAAATAAATGGCTTTTTATTATTATTCGTAGTCCTTAAGTAGAATATTTAAACGCTAATAAATTGCTGTACCTAATCATGAGATTTTCTAGACTAAAGCGTGCCTGTGACGCGTAACGTTCCTTTGTAAGCTTCCTTTCATAGCTCGAGATGCAACAAGAAATAAATTACTAAAACTCATCAACTCAACCGAAGGGGCTTAAAGTTCCGAGCAAAAAAAAGCGGATGAAGTCGGGACTTCAGCTAATTAAGTTTTAATACCTATTTACAACCTGATCTTTCAACCTTACAGCTTCTTCACTAATAGCGATGTACTGCGTTATGTGTTACTATTTTAACATAATTATATGTTACTATTTACTATTTTATTGAGTCTGCGTCGTCTATAAACTGGAACTAGCACCTAGACTCACCTAGCTTTAAGACGTTTCCAAAAATTACAAAAAAAAGGTCGAGTGTTTGATTCTAGCTCAAGGCAATAGTTTTGTGTGACGATAAGTGTTTATGACAAAATATAAAAGCGAATAGCGTAACCTGAGATTGAGTTTTTTTGAGTCTGATCAATGCCCTAGATTGGTGCGGAGAATGGTGTGATGACTGCCAGGCCTAGCTTAATTATTTTTTTAGCTCTTTGTAAAATATCTACTAATGTAGTTATAGTATAAATAAAAAACGTTACGTATCTTAATTAGGAAATAAAAAACTATCCGTATTTTATCAGCTCCCACAGCTAAAACTTTGCTTAGCTCGGGGCTAGTTGGCGCTGTATGAAATGTCCACCGGTATTTTACTTAATTTGAATTCTTTGTGAAGGATTCGTACGGGTGCATACTACCACCATGCGTATTCCTGCTGTCAAGGAGCGACGCTGTGCTTCGGTTTGAAGGGTAGTGTCCGTGCTGGTGAAACTATTAGCACGTGAAGCTTAAGATCTAGGAACATGCCTAAAGTTGAACGCAAAATATTTAGGTACTTACCCGGCCCCCAATCCAGGTCTTTAAGAGTGGTGGCTTCATCGTCAGAGCCCAGCACCTCAAGGAATTTGGCGGCACTTTCAGAGATCACCCACTCCTTGAACCCGACCACGGGAGGGATGCCTGTTTCGGCGAACCCGCCTAGTATGGGCTCGATGTCTATGCGCACCCTCACCTGAAAAACATTATAAAATAAGTAACCAGTCGAAGTTCTTCAGCCTTGCGCCCATCTAGGCGGTCAGCTGCGATCTGCGATGGCGATACCTGTATCGCTGGCAAATATTGAATATTTACCATGCTTTAATTTTGAAAGTCTAGCATCCAGAAATTTTGGAACAGTTGCATGCACCATGATCACGGGTTTTCAGTTCAATGTCTGATCGCCATCGCAGATAGCAGCTGATCGCCTAGATGCTCGCAAGGATTTCATAAATTCAAAATTATAACCCAACTTATTTATAAACTAGCTGCCTGTCCCGGCTTCGCACGGGGGGCATTTATTTTTTAAACACATAAATATAGCCTATCATGTTACTAAGGGTGATTGTAGCTTTCCAATGGTGAAAGAATTTTAAAAATCGGCACAGAATTTTATGTTCTAGTCATTACAAACATACACAAAAAAATACAAATCTTTCCGCTTTGTGATATTAGTATAGATATAAAAGTTACTCTTTAGTGCTTGTACGTAACCGGGCTTCGTAACCAGTTACGTAGAAGGTTTTTTTTCTTAGTTCAACCTGGGTTCGATGTTTGGATGTCTGTGGCTCAATTACGCCTCCATAATTTCTAACCTGAGTTAACATCAACCATAATAAGGCATGCCTGATATTAGGTGATAACCATCACCTTTACAGTGCTAGCCAGTGAGTATAGTTTCCATAACGAGCTCTCACAAACCTGGGTGTCTTCTATAGGTACAGACCTACTAAGTAACTAGTTTTTCATTGCTCATACTCGGAAAGGTCTGAAGTTGCCCGAGGGACCTAATTGAAAGTAATACTTTCAGCCCTAGGGAGAATCGCTTTCTAGCTGTCAAATTATAAAAAAAATAAGTTCTATTTTCACATGTTTATTCAACCATGTTCCAACTTTCTAAACAGAAAGGAGGATATTGAACCAAATTCCAACTGTTTATTCAGCAAGGAGGTTGGAAACCCATTACAACGGTAAGATGTTTAAAAAGTCTAATTAGAGCGCGATGTAAAATTAAAATTTAAATAACCTAAAGATAGTATTAAATAAAGAATATATTTTCTAAATGACTTTATTATTATTTAGCTTCAACTATTTCTTTAAAATAACATAGATTTGAGCAAAACATTTACCATTTTTTAAATTAAGAAAATAATGGCTGAATAATGCTGGCCAGAATGAGGCCCGCCAGAGAAAAAAAAAAAAGCAGCCAAGTGCGAGTCGGACTCGCCCGTGAAGGGTTCCGTACAAGAACCTTTATATTATGTTACTTGATGTAACATAATAAGGTTCTTGTAGTTCGTCGAAAGGTAAATTGCGGTTTACGGTTTATGACGTATAAAAAAAAAACTACTGACTAGATCTCGTTCAAATTAAAAATCGTTGGAAGTTTACATAGTAATGTACAACATATATTTTTTTTAGTATTATCATTCTCTTACTTTAGAAGTTAGAGGGGGGGGGACCAACTTTTTTCCACTTTGGAAGTGTCTCTCGCGCAAACTATTCAGTTTAGAAAAAAACTATATTAGAAACCTCAACATCATTTTTGAAGACCTATTCATAGATACCCCACACGTATGGGTTCGATGAAAAAAAAATTTTTGAGTTTCAGTTTCAAGTATGGGGACCCCCGAAATTTATAGTTTTATTTTTATTTTTATGTTAAAATCTTAATGCGGTTCACAGAATACATCTACTCGCCAAGTTTCATCAGTCTAGCTCTTACGGTTTCGGAGAAAAATGGCTGTGACATACGGACGGACAGACAGACAGACAGACAGACAGACAGACAGACAGACAGACAGACAGACAGACAGACAGACAGACATGACGAATCTATAAGGGTTCCGTTTTTGCCATTTGGCTACGGAACCCTAAAAAGCGGGAAGGCGGCTATTCAATCATCATTTTCACTCAGTTTTCTATCATGTTTTTATTTTTAGTTTCCTCAATGTACTATTATTACCTACGTGATTTCCTCTCTTCAGCTGCTCAGTAGCTGTAGCCTTTTTAAAGCTAGTCGTTTATTCCATAAGCCCAAGATTGTTAAGGTTCACCTCGGCACGATAAGCTTCTAATACAGAGCTTTCTTTTCGAAGTGCCTTTTACTTTCAAAGTTATTTAATATCGCGGAGCCTCATGGTCCATTAGTATTCTAGGCAAGAGTGAATAGGTGTCTTCTAGACCATCCTGCTCCATCGTCGGCTACATCGTCACTTACCACCAGGTGAGATTGTAGCCAAAGGCTGGTCTATATCATGTAAAAAAAAAAAAAACTTTCAGATACCGGCTTCCCACAGTACAAGCTTCGCTTAGTTCCTGGCACGGTGGAACTAGATATCTGATATAATAATTGGATGCTTATTTTGTAAATATAATATGCTTAAAATATAATATTGCTCCTCAAACCAAGAAAAAATACCATGCTTTTCTAGGTGGGGTTCGTACCCACGGCACAGCGCAGAGTTACTACCAAGTACCCTAGAACTTTCTTATACTATCTTGAGCTCTCCCAACCAGACTTCCCGCGATTTCCCGTCGTCAGTTCCTCCGGGGGACCGACCTAAGTAGGTATTGTTCATAATCAAAAGTCGGAAAATTGATCGGTATTACAAAACTTGCTTCATACTTAATTATATCAAATAAACTGAAATATTTGTGTTGAACAAAACCCTACTATCAGGCCTGGACTTCTGGCTCCAAATGCGATGGGTTCAAAAGCCACAGGTAGACAGGAACGAGTGGCCAAAGCCATACGACAGTGGACTAATCATCAATCGACGGTCGGAAACAGAAACATTCCAATAGTACTAAAACAATGCTTTAGCAATATTGCAACCATTGGCTTTCAACACATTTAATGGCTAATATATAGGCTGCCATTCCACAGATTATGTGATACCTAAGTATATATTTCTATTTTTATCAGTACTCTCGAGGAGCAAAGGAAAACTTCGTGAAAGGACCGGCTTGCCGTAGAACCTAAATAGTTCGAAAACATGTTACTAGTAGCACGAACGAAGCCCCTTTGAGGCGCATTCAAAACTAGACGCGAGGAAGCCCTAACTTATATAATAAAATTCACGATTGAGAGCGATTTTGAACTACAAAAACACATAAATAAATAAATAAATATTATAGACCATCCACACAACACTATCTAGCCCCAAACTCAGCAAAGCTTGTACTATGGGAACCAGATGAATTTGGAGTACCTATAATATTTACAGTAAAATATCGTATCATGGTTGCAGGTCCTACCACCAATACCTATAATTTCTATCATCACGTCACAATGTAATTCGTGTTCCATTATTAGTTTTACAAAGCGAAGTTCCTATTCACTTTCTCATGTTTATAACGTCAACATTCAGTCTGGTGCAATCGTTCCAAAGATAAGTTTTGCTTCAATTCATTTTTTATTGCAATCGAAGCTCAAAATAATGTTAAAACTAACACATTCGACTGGAGTTTGATTGCAATCACCTTACGCATTGATGAGGTAAATTAGTAGCCCAATTTATGTAGTAATTTATTAATTAAATGAAATATGATAGGATTAATTATATTAATTAGGTACACTGTTGTATGCAACATTCATTAAACAAATAAATAGCGTGGAAATTCCACGCAACACTAACTAAACTTAATTAATATCATATTGACTGCTTCCACAGCTCAGTTGGTAGTAGCTCTGGCTTCTGCACTGGAAGGCGTGGGTTTGATCCCCACCGAGAACAAATATTTGTGTGGTGAACACAGATGTTTGTTCTCTGTCTGGGTGTTATATTAAATTCTATGTACCTATGTATTTACAAAAAAAATGTACACAATTATTATTTCAGCTATCTGGTTTTCATAGTACAAGCTCTGCTTAGTTTGGGGCTAGATAGTGCTGTGCGGATTGTCTGAATTATTTATTAAAAAATATTATAAAAATATTATATTATACATTATTAAATTATTATACGAACATTTACTTAAAGATACAGACCAGATCTTTAAGTAAAATAAATGTTTGTCTGCTAAATAAAAGCTGTAGCCGATAAGTTTAGTGTAAACGTTGTCTATAATGCAGACCCAACGTTTATTGCTTGCCCATAGCCATGCTAAGTAAGATGCAACTAGTACAAGTTACATTGTTACTATACCAAATAATGGACTTTATATAAGTAATTAAAACTCATGGGAACCAGCACATGTATAGTTACAAAACCAACTAAATTTGTGTGAATTTAGCGTGTTTTATACTGCCTAGTGAATAAAGTCGTGTAGGTTAGTTCTTTCCAGTTGTAAACAACAAAAAAAAACAGCCAAGTGCGAGTCGGACTCGCCCATGAAAGGTTCCGTAGCAACAAGTAACATAATATAAAGGTTCTTGTAGTTCGTCGAAAGGTAAATTGCGGTTTACGATTTATGACGTATAAAAAAATAACTACTGACTAAATCTCGTTCAAACCAAATATCGTTGGAAGTTTGCATAGTAATGTACAACATATATTTTTTTTAGTTTTATCATTCTCTTATTTTAGAAGTTAGAGGGGGGGGGGCAACTTTTTAACACTTTGGAAGTGTCTCTCGCGCAAACTATTCAGTTTAGAAAAAAACTATATTCGTAACCTCAACATCATTTTTGAAGACCTATTCATAGATACCCCACACGTATGGGTTTGATGAAAAAAAACTTTTTGAGTTTCAGTTTCAAGTATGGGACCCCCAAAATTTATAGTTTTTTTTCTATTTTTGTGTAAAAATCTTAATGCGGTTCACAGAATACATCTACTTGCCAAGTTTCATCAGTCTAGCTCTTACGGTTTCGGAGCAAAATGGCTGTGCCATACGGACGGACAGTCAGACAGACATGACGAATCTATAAGGGTTCCGTTTTTGCCATTTGGCTAAGGAACCCTAAAAACGCCCGTGCGAGCTTGAGGCATAAGGATGTTCAGCCTCACGTGTCAGTGATTTCACCGGCACCCATACCCTTCAACTCGAAACACAGCAATGCTGCGTTTCGGCAGAAATAGGCTCACAATACACAACACACACTAACACAACACAACATTTATACGGGTATGACAAAATTTAATTTTAATTTGAGAAAAATAATGAACAATAGTTGATGTTAGATATATTTTCTTGTAAATCGTTATGTATTGCGAAAATCTAAACAAAATACATTAATGTTAAAAAGAAAATTTATTATATATAATATTTAAATTTATACTATGAACATTTTGTTCCCCAAATATATTTTTTACCTCTCATTTTCCAGTAAATTGTTGTTCAGTTCAGTTCATTTATTTACCACATTATAACAATTGACTGTAATATCAGTCAATTGTTATAATGTGCATGTCAGTTGTTAAAAATTGTTTTAGTCGAGATCGATCAAAGTTTGATTTGTTTTAACTTTATTATAAATGCTTTTATAAATGCAGTCAAACACAGATCAAGTGCAGTTAGATTCATTGACTGGCCCTGGGTTCCATGATTTTACAATGATTACGTCGTACGGCGCGCGGCGGCGCTCCAAGAATGTACTTTGACGACACGTTTCATAGCAAACTTGACTTTTCCATTCCAGTGATTCCAGTAAGCCTACCGCAAGCTTTGTCTGGCTCTGGTTCTGGTTTTGAGTACAGACTCAAAACCAGAACCAGACCGGTGAGTGCTCACCAATATACTGTGTGTGCGATGTTTCGACGTGAGATTTATTCAGACAGCACTCACACAGACTCAAAACCAGAGCCAGAAACAGAACCAGACAGAGTTTGTGGTAGGCCTACTGAATGTCCAATTCTATGATCTTCCATGTACCTATGGACACCGTTACATACGGCCATGTAGTATATGTTGAGTTGATTGTATTATTGTGTGTGTGTAATTGAGTGTACTATGCATGCATTGGAATATTCAAGTCAGCCGTTCGGCTATTCATTGATGTTCAATTGACTTGGCAGCTGTCTGCAGATTAGTCAGATCAGACTAGAATTGATGGGTCTGTATTTCAAATCAAATCAAAAGTTATTTATCGTGACATTTGGAGAAAACTGCGTCATAATCCCGACAAGAGCTAAGCTCTTAAATTTAAGAAGAAAAATAGTATGAACAAGGTCTGCCGTATTCAATAATAAATTAGGTGCCAGTAATAAAAAGACCAATGACGAAATAAAGTATTGCCACGATAAACAAATGAACTTCTTCAAGCTTTTGCGCAGAAAATTTACTTTCAAAGGCTACGAAAGGTTAGCTTTTGTTTAATGTAAAGAAGTTATATGATTCCTTTTCATTTTTCGCTGGCGGTAAGTTTTGAAAAGGAAGCCTAAAAAAATAAAAATTGACGCCAAAGATTTTATAAACTTATGTTAAATATAGAAATTACATGATGACTGACAACCGTTGGGGAATAAAGGTTTCCGAATGGCGACCACGAACTGGAAGACGAAAAGTAGGGTGCCCACCCACCAGATGGACTGACGACATTGTTAAGATCGCAGGAAGTCGGTGGATGGAAAAGGCTCAGAATCGTTCTTCATGTTTAGGGTTCATGTGTAGAGGAGGCCTAGCAGCAGTGGACTTCTTCAGGCTGATGATGATGATGATGATGACGCAGGTTTATTGGGTATTTTTTCAAAGGGTCTTTTTAATGGCCATTTGAGGATCGCACCCCTTACAGAACTCCAAAAGACTTATTTAAGGATCTAAGAGCTACATAGCAACAATGCCCATCATTGTTGCTATTAAAACTCGGTCACTAGTTGACCTTATTGCTGAGCGCCCTTTCTTTGACATTTCCGATGAATGAAGCATAATGTAGCGAAATTACCATTTGTACCTTAAAGGGTTTATTTCCGCAGATTGTTCTTTTCTTTCAATAAGTCCCGTTGCATAAATGCCGGGTCGAGATGATGTTAGGAAGCAAAAACTGGCCAAGTGCGAGTCGGACTCGCCCATGAAGGGTTCCGTACCACGCTTTTTTAGAATAATATAAATTTTTCAATTGATGATTATTACAGTTTTATTTTTAACCTTTTAGTTCAATTAGTTATAAAGCGTTTTATTTTAGTTTTTTAAACTATATAAAATAATATTTTTCATATTATTGCATTGACATCGACCTTTGACAGGTGTGCAAAGTTTGAATCAAATCTGATCATTCAAAGTAGGACAAAATCGAGCTCAAAGGGGTTGGTTACATACAAGCTTACAAACATAATACAGGTGAAGCTAATAAAAGCGTCATGAAATCAATACCTGCATGCTATACAGGGTGTCCCATAAGTCAACGTCCAGCCGAAAACGGGTGATGCGCCAAGTCATGACAGTTATCAGAAAAATATAAAAAAAATATTTGTTATGTAATTTTCGAGTTATGAGTATTTAATAAAAACAGAAAAAACTGACACCCTGTGATGATCTTTTAAGCCCTGTGACTACAAATATTAACTTTTCATGAATTTTTTTTCTGCAACGTAAGCATGAATAACCCTTCTGTAAATTACAATTCAAAATTAAGCCATAACTGCCTTAGTTTTTAATGAAATCGTGGAGTTTTGGCCAACGTTTCATTTCAGATAATTACATCACCCAACTTTAACCGTCTGTACCGCAAAAAAAATGTACTACACTATCATGGCATGTAACTTTAAAAATTGGCGCATTTATCCAGGATACCAAAATGGTATAGTACTTGCTAGAGTACTCCTTAGTTTTGAAAATAAAAAATGTTTTTTCAACTAAACCGGATTTCCAATCAATTTTATTTCAATAGATAAAATGTTTGTACCCTTTAAATGATGGACTTAAAATGCCTACGCTGTGTTTTTAAGTGACTCACAATTCACAGGTACAAGTAAATACCATTTCGACAATGCAAGTAAACAGATAGATCCACCATCTTGTCGAAAGAGTAATAACCATGGGTTTTCAAGTAATTTGTTAGTTTTAGGTAAAAGTTTGAAATAAAATTCAATCATAGGATTTCTTCAATCGTGGTTTTAATCTAAAGTTTGCCTTCGCCCGTCGCCGGTCTTATTACATGGTTTTGACGTGATAACGTCTTATAATTCGATGGAGCCGGCTGCTCGTACGAAAAAACATGACTCATGCGGCGTTACCTCGCTCTGAGGCGTTCCATTTAATACTTGAAGTGCAAGTGGGAGCGCGGAACGAGCGACAAAGAGGAACTATCGGCCTCCGCGTTCGGCAGCGTTCGACATCGGTCTCTCTCCTACTTGAGTGAGAGAGATGTCACGTTCAACTGTCGTCAGTTAACTGACTTTACAGACAGCTGATTTTTTTTAAGGATATGTAGAGCTTGCATCACTGCTGAAGACTAACAGTTTGAACATTTGCTGTAAATCCTTGATGTAGTTAAATTCAAATCACGATTGAAGAAATCCTATGATTGAATTTTATTTCAAACTTTCACCTTAAACTAACAAATTACTTGAACACCCATGGTTATTACTCTTTCGACAAGATGGTGGCTCTATCTGTTTACTTGCATTGTCGAAATGGTATTTACTTGTACCTGTAAATTGTGAGTGACTTAAAAACGCAGCGTAGGCATTTTAAGTCCATAATTTAAAGGGTACAAACAATTTATCTCATGAAATAAAATTGATTGAAAATCCGGTTTAGTTGAAAAAACATTTTTTATTTCCAAAACTAAGGAGTACTCTAGCAAGTATTATACCATTTTGGAATCCTGGATAAATGCGCCAATTTTTAAAGTTACATGCCATGATAGTGTAGCACATTTTTTTTGCGGTACAGACGGTTAAAGTTGGGTAATGTAATTATCTGAAATGAAACGTTGGCCAAAACTCCACGATTTCATTGAAAACTGAGGCAGTTATGGCTTAATTTTGAATTGTAATTAAGAGAAGGGTTATTCATGCTTACGTTGCAGAAAAAAGTTTCATGAAAAGTTAATATTTGTAGTCACAGGGCTTAAAAGATCATCACAGGGTGTCAGTTTTTCCTGTTTTTTTAAAATACTCATAACTCGAAAGTTACTTAGCAAATATTTTTTTTTATATTTTTCTGATAGCTGTCATGACTTGGCGCATCACTTGTTTTCGGCTGGACGTTGACTTATGGGACACCCTGTATAACTACACGTATGACTATACATACATCATTATATATATACATATAGCAGGGATGAAGAGTTCAAGGGGATTACCGTGACAAAAGGATACTTACAGAATAATTTATTTGCAATTGAAAAAGTTCTATGTTATCACAAGAAAATAACAACAAATTGTAACATCGAGTAGTCTTTATATAATATATTATATATACATAATTATATATTGTGGACAATTCACACAACACTACCCAGCCCCAAGCTAAGCAGAGCTTGTAATATGGGAACCGGATAGCTGATATAATACTTGAATACATTTTTTTTTGTAAATTCATACTTAGAATACAATTTAACACCCAGACAGAGAACAAACATTAATGTTAACCACAAAAATATTTGTTCTCGGTGGGGAGCGAACCCACGACCTACGGCGCAGAAGGCAGAGCTACTACCAACTGAGCTAGAGGCCAGTCATATTATCTACATGTCCATGGTACAGTCAGTATCAGATTTAGAATAGGATCTCAACATTTTGAAATTATTATATATAAATAAATTAGTCCACACAACACAATCTAGCTTCAAACTAAGCAGAGCTTGTACTACGGCAACTAGATAGCAGATATAATACTAATATACATTTTTTTTTGTAAATACCTACATAGAATACAAAATAACACCCAGACAGGGAACAAACATCTGTGTTCACCACAAAAATATTGGGGATCAAACCCACGACCTACGCGCAGAAGGCAGAGCTGCTACCAACTGAGCGGAGAGGCCAGTGAGATATTTATTTAAAAGTTTAATTTGATTTAACACTAATTGAAAACCACATTTATTGTGTACTAACTGTTCACCGTTTACTATAATATTGTCGGTAGTGGTTAGCCTCGCCACAATATCGTCCGCATATTAGCTTGGCTGGCGCGGCGCCAACTCGAACCCACATTCAATTGTTACAAACCTCATCTATTAAACTAACTGGATTTACTCCTAACCTGTGTTATCTGACTGCCGTCTTTTTAAGAGGGAATCACACAGGCGACTCTCCATACAAACGTAGTCCCCTATTTCCTCCCTGGATAATGCCTCTAGAGTAACCATTTTTTCTCATAAAATCCAGATCTGCTATATACGTGCTCATATGTTTTCCTTTTTTTCAGAAACTTATTGATAAAGAAAATATGACCCTCATATAATTTATATGAAATATGAATTGGAGGTGATTAGGGGACTACGTTTGTATGGAGAGTCGCCTGTGTGATGCCCTCTTAAGCCTTGCACCTTGCCGCGCACATCTAAACATTCTGCTGTGGTGATCAGTGAAACGATGTCAAATATGACAGCGATATTTGACAGCGTTTCACTGATTGCTACCGCAAGATATGATGTGTGCAAGGCTTATGGGTTTGAGACCGTCCGCGCCAATGATAATTAAAAATCCGTGACGTCATCGTCGCAGATTATTAAAACGTTCACCTTCGCTACTATACCCCAACATAGTTGAAACACGTTTTGACGTCTTATAATTCGATGGAGCCAACTGCACGCACGAAAAAACATGACGTCATGCGGCGTTACCTCGCTCTGAGGCGTTCCATTTAAGGCTTGAAGTGCAAGCGAGAGCGCGGAACGAGCGACAAAGAGGCACAATCGGCCTCCACGTTCGGCAGCGTTCTCTCTCTTAATTGTGTGAGCGATGCGTCCGCGTGGACAGCTGCTATACAATAATACATTTGCATGTTTTCGTCAAGTATGAAGTGCAGTGAAAAGTGAATGTGGTGTCAATTGTTTATAGCAACGATAATTGCGGCTTATGACGTTGTCACGTTCAACTATCGTAGTAAACTGTCTTTTTATTCATAATTATTATTATTTTAAAAAAGGTTGAATTTGAATATAGTAAAATCTTCAGTAAGAATGTAATTGTAGGTAATGTTATAATGAAGAAAGAAGAAATTAAAAAAATTGTAAGAATGTGCTACGAGCTAAAAATAACACCTTTTAACGCCCCACCGAACAAAAAGGTTCTTTAAATTAAAAGCCATGTTTGTAATTGTATAAATTTTTTTTTATACAATATTTGATGACGGAACAAGCTTATAGCCCACCTGATGTTAAGTGGTAACCATCACCTATAACAAATCATTGCCTCATAGGCCACGCACGTCAGGAACGTGCCCTACGATGCACTGCGTCCATAAACTTGAGGCAGACAGATGTTCAGCCAGTAATGTCACCGGCACCCACACTATTCAAAGCAAAACAAAGCGATGTTGCGTATGTTGCTGCTCGAATGTGGTTTTATTGGGAAGCTAATACCTAGTTTTGAGATTTTTCTATCCATGTGTGGTGATTGTTTCTATGTTCTGAGAATTATATAACCTCGGTAGTGTTTTTATCTTTAATAAGTATGAAAAAACCTTTACGGTCAATAAAAGCACTCGCAAATATAATTGAAATTAAATAGTATGGCTGTAATAGGAAACATACTAAACAACTTACCCCATTACTTACAAGCGTTTCTCTAAAGATAATCAGTGTTTAAGCAGCTGTCATCTCTTACCATCCGGTAATGTCGAACAGTGATAGGGCGAACTTAAAGCAATGCGACACACCTAAGTAACGCTTGTAAGTAAGGCCATTAATGTATAAATATCATCATCTTTTTAACCTTTTGAATTTATATAAAAATGGAGGAGGTTCTCGATTTGTTTTATATATTTTTTTATGTTTGTTATCGCTTGATTTCATCATTTGTGAACCGAAATTATTATTATTTTTATTTGAAAACTAATACTTTTAGATTTGTCCCATATAAATTTTATCAAAAACTATGGCTGAAGTTGGTTGCTCACGTTTTTAGACTTCACTAGTGATTGCTACGAACGTAGCACGGCGTAGCTACGGGCTACGCTGCGCATGCCATAACAAATAAAGGAATGTATATGCAGAGAGAGTTTTTATATATTTACTAGTGGCCGCCCGCGCCTTCGCTCGCTCCGTTCCCGTTGCCTTTTCAGGATAATAAGTATCCTATGTCCTTCTCCCGGTTCTAATCTACCTCCCCACCAATTTTGAGTCAAATCGGTTCCGCCGTTCTTGAGTTATAAATAGTGTAACTAACACGACTTTCTTTTATAAATATAGATTTACACAAAGAAACTTACTATTAAACAAATATTTACAAAATGTACAAAATACACAAGAAACAGTTGAGCTATCTGCAGATCGTTACAAATGATCTAGAGGTAGCTCAACTGATCCAAATCAGTGCCAGACGGAAGCGTCCCCAAGAAAAAAATATAGATAAATATGCGATGATCGTGGAAAAGTGTGCATCCAGTGCCACACTGACTGAGCAGGCCCTGAAGGCGAATATTACAACTGCGTTAAATATCAATTCTATGAGATAGTCTAAATATGTCTAATAGTCAAAGGTGTAATAAGCAAATGTAATATTCAGTAGTAGGCTACCGCTGCCGCTAGAATACAAACTTTCAGGCTAGATAATGAAGTCTGAAAATTACTAATATACAAATACCTTGCATATATGTATTTTTGCGTGTTAAATATGTCAAGATACTTACCGGCCCCGGGTTGTGGTCTGGTGAATCCATTGCGTGCTGACATCCAAGCTTCGAAGAGGAGGGCATTTAAAATAATAAAAACTATTTTGCTTGGCAGCAAACCCAAATGAAATAAAAAATAAAGAAAATAAACCAAAACAAAACAAACAAAAAACAGCTCCGCCTGACCTGTGTAAAAAAAAGTTTTGGTTAGTTGTGAAACTCCATTGACGCTATGTTATCCTATCCTGCACCCAAACCTATCACAAAAATAAAAATGTTACGTTTGCGATGTTTGAATCCGATCGGGAGGAACTTTAATTAATATAGTTTGTTCCATGCCATGATTATCATCATAGATAATTTTATATTCCCTATTAATAATAGCCTAAACTACTAAATAAAATAAGGGTATTATGTGATAAATTCCCGTGTTATAGTTTAAATATGTTTTATGATCGCGGAAGTTTAAAAATAACTACCTACTACTAATTTATATATTTTATAACAAACCAACCTACCTGAGAGTAAATTTAAGAAAATTGTTAAAGCTATCCTGACAAAAAAAGCTTACTACAAGATTAATGACTACCTTGATGACAAAAAGCGTGGGAGCTCGGCACATGACTTGAAATGTTGATGTAATAACGCATATTACCTATGTATTTTATTGTTGTTTTTGTTTTTATTGTACCAATTGACCTTGTAAAAATGTGATTTACTTTTTTATAAATTGTAAATTTCTTACTTACAAATAAATGACTGATTGATTGATTGATTATTGCAATATTTAGCTGGTAGATAATGCTATCTTGCATTAAGCTCGCCTGTGTACAGTGCTTTTAATTAGTGCAATAAAGTGTCATCTATCTATCTACAATAAACGCTTACAATGTGCCAGGTGCAAAGAAGGCTTAAGTATATCAGCTATCTGTAGGCCTACCATGAGCTCTGTCTGGCTCTGGCTCTGGTTCTGGTTTTGAGTCTGTGTGATGGATGACTAAATAGATCGTACGTCAAAACGTCACACACACAGTATAATGCTCTGCTCTCACTAAGCTCTTCTTACTTTGGGGCTAAATAGTGGTGTGTGGATTGTCTGCATTATTTATTTATTTATAAGACCTTGCCTTATACCTGTCAACATGTTAATAGCACGAATCTAATCTATATGGAAGTGGCATTCGTCGGACTAATCCATCCAAAGCGGCCGCTGCCGTACGTTGCATTGCTAGGAACGCCCTCAACGCCATCTTCTCCATTTCCGTCTCGTCTAGCGTGAAAGCCTAATCTAAATAGGTGACCTATTCTAAAGCCGAATCAAAGGCAAAACCAATTAGATTAGTGCGTGTGTGTAGAATTAATATGCTTGCATATAATATAGGATACTATATCCACCTCAATAATATCTAAGATACTATTACGTGCTTCAGAGAAATATAATAATGGAGGAGATATATTTTATTTAACGTGGTTAAGACAGCTGAGCAGCATAGAACTGTTTCAAGACACGAAAGAAGCCTCTTTGATGCGCTCTTAAAATCCTTTCACCACACTTGGTTCGAAAGAACCAGCGACACGTTATGAAGAATAAGAGACTAACTGCAATTCTATCACGGTCCTTGAAGCATATAAAAACGGCTTGTTCTATAATAAACATAATTAAAAAAAAAAGCAAAATGTGCTGAATCAATTTAATTTTCGACATCTAAAATCATACCACATTTTATGCAATAAATTTCATTTAATTTCAATTCAAAGCTAGGGATATTGAATTATCGATAAAACCACAGCAAAATAGCGGGTGTTCAAATAGGCCTAGTATAGTTTGAGCTGTATTTTAATCAGCTTAATGTTAGATATAGAATGTTAGTATAGTATCCCCTAAATACAGCGAGCGCTCGTATAGGTATGATACGATATGCGGTAATTTTCTGGTTGAAAAGTTTTTATACGAGCGCCGCCGGCAGGGTGGGCCGAGCTTACTAAATTATCGGCTACGACCTTAATTCACTTTTGGTTGGCAGCACGGCAGCCACGGTATGACACCTGCACAGCCGTATGTGTACAGAAAAGTAATATACTTTTGCTTGGTGCCTACAACAGTGATAACAAGTAAAAAGGTGTTAAGTTTTATAAACAAATATTTTCAATTTTATGCTAGCAACTTCGGGAGTTTCGGAAGTTTTTAAGCTTCTATCTATTGTAAAGAAGTTAACAGTATCAGTGTTAAAGCCACCCATTTTACTTTATTTAGTTACGCCCAGTACTATGATTTATCTTATTATATTTATATTATATTTATTCTTATCTTTAGTATTTAAGCATAGCAAAACACATTAAAAAGAAATTTATAAAACGTTATGTATGGAGCTTAGCTTTATATGGCTGTGAGACATGGACATTGAGGCAACGGGATAGAGAACGACTGGAAGCTTTCGAAATGTGGTGCTGGCGGAGGATGGAGTTGGACAGAAAAAGTTACGAACAAAGAGGTCTTAGAGCGAGTAAAGGAAAAGAGAGTTATGTTATACTTGAGACAATACGTTCAGTTGGTAGGAACTCTGCCTTCTACGCGTTAGGTCGTGGGTTCGCTTCTCACCGAGAAAAAATATTTGTGTGGTGAACGCAGATGTTTGTTCTCTGCCAATTTTTTTTTGTAAATACATACTTAGAATATAATACGTATTTACAAAAAAAAAAAAATTAAGTATTGTATCTGGTTCCCATATCTCAAGCTCTGCTTTTTATAGTGTTGTGTGGACTGTCCACGATATTTATATAATTATGTCAAAATTGACAGACGCGACAAAGTTTTTAAAGTTCAAAAGTTTTGATGCTAACTAATAAATTATACTAGATAAAGATACACAAAACAGTCACCCCGCAAAACAGATGACACGCTCGGTTTTTCACTAAGTCGAGTGCTGCTGATTTTTTCGGTGACTTAATCGGAGGTACAAAAACCTATGGCACACTACACAATACAATACGACCGTATTGACCACAATGCGTCGATGATATCTAAAGATACCAATCTAGATCTATTTGTATAATCTTTAGTAAAGTGGTATCACTTTGTATGTGCCCATGGTTCCTGCATAGGTTCATTCTAATATCATTATATTCAATCAAAACAAAATATTAGGTCGCTCGGGTTAAAGCTACGTCCAACCATATTGATATAATAATTATTATATCAAAGTAGTTTTGTTAATTAGCTACATTACACAAACTCATTAGTTTGTGTAATGTAGCTAATTAACAAAAATACTTACAGTCGGTATGTACTAAAATAATTATTATATCAATATGGTTGGACGTAGCTTTAACCCGAGCGACCTAATATTTTGTTTTGATTGACTTCAGCAGAGTAAGAATAAGTGCGTTGCACTTAAAACTAGCCACGTCAGATACCGCGAAGGCTTTAAAATTATATGAAATCTACATCTATAGGTATACCTACTACTACAATGTACAAGGTACGAGCGTTAATGGGATTTGAGCTAAGAATGTAACACATTTTTCCTGCGAAATAAGAGGAAGAGCTTAGAGTTGGCTAAATCATATGTGTGCGTCGTCACAGCATTGCTGTAATGCATGACGGTATAATCAACGACAAAGACAGCGCACTTTGCTATAGAATCGCAGCCAGCAAGGCTTAGTTAGATCTCCCTGTGAAAGAAAGCTTACATTTCTACAGCCACGAGCGTGGCGACGGGTGACGGGTGTTTTCTACCGAAGAGGATAAAAATTCCATTTGGCTATAGACTGTCAAAACATTTCTTGCGTCTCGAGCATCTATGACCTTACTTATAATAATTATAAGTTTAAAAAACTTGAGAAACCGACTTCATTGCCAAACGGCTAAACCGATTTTAATGAAATTTGTTTGGGACAATCTGGACATAAGAATAACCTTCCAAATAAAAAAATAATTTTGTAAATCGGTTCATAAATGACGGAGGCATGCAGTTACAAACATAAAAAAATTATTTAAAAAAAAATGGCAACACCGATTTTAATAAAATTAAAATGGGATCAATCTGGAAGCAGTACCTTTCAGATAAAAAAATATTTTTTCAAATCGGCTCACAAATGACATAGTTATGCGGTAACAAACATTAAAAAAAAAAAAAAAAAAATACAACCGAATTGAGAACTTCCTCCTTTTTGATTGGAAGTCGGTTAAAAAGCTATGTTCTTCTTGTTGCATTCCTTGTAGAACACGCTTAGAACACCTACAGGCTTTGGGTTAAAGCGTGGTTTAACATACTTGTTGAATTATAATAAAAAACCGGACTCGAAATAACTTTTGTTGTGTGGGAGCCCTGGTGAAAACATCACTCTATTAACTACTTCAAAAAATGATGTATGCAAACCTGCATTATCATTAAGAAAGTGTGGCTTTATACAGCTCTAGCTGCGACAACTTCTGATGTTCGGCCTTTGTTTTCTTACAACAGCCATAATTAAGGAAAAACTAACAAGTATTCAAAAGCTTTGACCTCAATTTCGAACCTTGAATTACTTGTAACATCAGTGACCTAAGTTCACACTAATTGACCTTAGGAAGTACCTACTAAGTACTATAAGTAGATATACAAATATTCGTGTGGTGAATACAGATTTTTGTTCTCTGTCTGGGTGTTATATTGTATTCTAAGGACGTATTTACAAAAAAAATTGTATATAAGTATTATATCAGCTATATGGTTCCCATAGTAAAAGCTCTGCTTGGTTTGGGGCTTATTATTTTATACCTTTCATCATTCTGGTTCTTTTGCCCAGAACAGTACTTTTGCGCAAGTTACCCATTTTTTTTTTTTTTTTTTTTTTGTTTTTTGCTCATTTTATTATAAATCTGTGCGTTGAGTTTTTGTTTCTGTTGAAAGACAAAAAGAATTTTAGTATAGTATAGGCCCGTCTTTGCTCCAGCTTCTCGTGTATTTTTTAAGTGATCCCTACAAAAAAGTTCCCCATTCAATGTTGGTAACTGCCATGCAATCTGTCGGCCCCCGTCAAGGGCACGAGGGGTTCACGCGAACTCACCTCGCGACCTACTAACACGCTGCTGTAATTATATCCACACAGCCTTATGCTTAGTTCAAAGGAGCTTTGTGACTAGTGCTTAGTTCCTGTTACTTACACTAGTGCTTCAGGTTTTTTTTTAGTTAGCTATAGTTTGGTAGTCAGCTAACTAAGAACTTATCGCTTGACTAGTCAAGTGGACAGACATAACAAGTGTTTTAGTAAGTTACTAGTTTGTGTTCCATTTCAACAAGACCCAACCAAGGATATTTGACCCAACTTGTCACTAAGCAGGTAAATACCCGTGTTGGTTTACACGGGTACTTACCTGCTTAGTGACAAGTCGGCTTAAGATGACTCAGGTCATGACAAGAAAACACTAAGTTATGGAATCTTTGGCTAAACACATTACTTTTATATAAAAAACAGTGATGTTGTAAGTTTAAGACAATTGTGGATGTAACTCTTTTTAAATTATCGCGATCGTTACGCATAATTATTGGGTATTTATTGCGACGACGAATATTTATATAGCGAGTATTTATAAATCTGCCGTAGCGGAGCATTTGGTGGACTCGGGACCGAATCACTGGCACTGGATTGAAATACATGACCCTAAAGTTCTGTCCAGTAAGCGTTTTTACCATTGAAAAATGGACCGGAAAGCGATAGAAATAAAAAAGTACCCCAATTTCAATCGTGAAGACGGCTATAAACTTTCTACAACCTGGAACTCTGTTTTCGCTAAGTGTATCCGTCGCGAAAGTACAGTGTGTAGATACAGTTAGTGTGATGTGTCGTAATATGAACGCGGACATTTCTAATTCTGAAGACCAAGTGAGGGTAGTTGCAACTGCGACTGCCTCCACTTCTCGACAGTAACTCCAACGAACTCCAGTCTGTTTGTGACCACGGCTGTTGTAACACGGTCGAAACGTCGGGAAATAATAAAGGTTATCGCGATAAATACCAGTTTCTTGTATAATTGTGGATGTCTATGTCTGCATAGTTCTGAAATGGTTCTTGGTAGAAACCCAGCCAGACATTGTTCTGTTCGTTTGAGGGAGTTTATATTTGGTAAAAAAAAACCTGTCATTAGGTATTACTGTTATAACATTCATCATTATAGTTATTTCAATAAATGCTAACTTAATTTTATCCCCGAACTATACAAAGATGAAAGAAAGAAACTCACTTGGACCCACATGCCCTAAAGTTAAAAGCACAATAGTGTGAGTAGTAAACCTACTAGAGAAAATCCTAAAATGAAGAGAAGGAAGGTAGACATGGAGTGACCGCAGATCCATTAAATACCTTTTTGTTTCTCTGGTAACGGAGTTGAAACGAATACGCCCTAAAAACCTCTGTTTTGGCATCGTGCCTTCCGAAGCACTGAAGCGCTCAGATGTCTGCTAGCAGTCACCCATCAGCAGGTCAAAAGGTGACGTTGCTTAGCTAGGCATTTCTACCCCAGATGGTCTAAAAGGTAAGCCACATGCGGGGCTAAATAAACGAAGAAAGAGACACAATGAGACTTACAACCCTTTACAGGATAAAGAGAACCTAAAGTCGTATTAATGGTTGGCAACTAATAAACCTTTCATCATAGAAAAACCATGCAACGATGACGAATTTCATTAAAAACACAGTGCTCACTATGTTACTGTGACGACCGGCTCAAAAGTTTTTTTATTGCTAATAGCTATTATAAACGTTTGACTGCCATCACACCTCATGGAAAGTAAAAATGCAGTTTAAGGTGGAGCACGCTTAGCTATAACCCACTTGCTCACTCTTCACTTGAAAATTCCAAGGTTGTTGTGTTCCGGAAATATTGACGACGGTAAAGAGTTCCACTCCTTGGCGGGTTGCACTAAAAAACTGGCGCGCGAAAAGGGTGTGATTCTGTTTCATAAATTGCGAGTTTCAAGACAAACTGACAAATTGTGATTTTGAAACAATCCCATTTCGCAAATTTCCGCGAGCTTTACAGTATACACCACCGAATCTGGCTGGCTGGAAAAAGACTGGCCTCTAGCTCAGTTGGTAGTAGCTCTGCCTACTGCGCCGTAGGTCATGGGTTCGATCCCCACCGAGAACAAATATTGTGTGGTGAACATAAATGTTTGTTCTCTGTCTGGGTGTTATATTGTGTAATAAGTATGTATTTACAAAAAAAATATGTATTCAAGTATTATATCAGCTATCTGGTTCCCATAGTACAAGCTCTGCTTAGTTTGGGGCTGGGTAGTGTTGTGTGAATTGTCCACAATATTTATTTATATTTTATTTTATTTATATTTAATCAGATACACTCTGTAATTCTACTAATGAAAGGGTTGCTTATGTTTCAGAATCTGATAAGCATAAGCAAGGCAAGTCCGTGTGTGATTTAAATAGATAAACTATGCTGCAAACCGTTTTATTCCTCTAAAACACTAATTAATTGCGCTCAAAGCTGCTTTTATCATTTTAGATGCACAAGAGAGTAGCGGAAATGAAACTTGCTCCTACGCTTCAATTATTACATGTGCAAAAGTTCCAATGTTTGAACGTTTGTAACTCCAGAACGCGTTAGAGCTCGCTAAATGGGATGAATAACATACCATGCACAGCACATTATAAAGTTTGTGAATTGAAATAGTTTATGAGCTAGTCTCGGATGGATGTGAGTATTATAATAGATTTAAAATATTTACTTTCAGCAAAGGCACCGAATTGTAGGATTCGTGCATATTTTGTATTTAGTTTTAACGTGTGTGATTTTATGTACTTGCTTTTATAAAAGCCTGAAATAAAAATAATGAATTGAATTGAGTATAAGAATAATGTTTATAAATATTGAAAGACTCAGATATTATAACCAAAATTGAATATGTGACAAATAATTAATTTAAAGCCTGATAGACGGTTTTCTTCTTCTTATCGTGTCACTGGTTCTTTCAAACTAAGTGTGGTGAAAGGATTTTAAGGGCGCCTCAAAGAGGCTCCTTTCGTGCACACACACATAGTCGGTTATTTAAAAACCCCTGTTCCTCTAAAAAGCCTGAAAAACACGAAGGAAAAATAGGAAAGATAACCAAAGCTAACACAAAGAATGTTGTGTTAGCTTTGGTTACCTTTCCTATTTTTCCTTCGCCTTCTTCGCCTATCTTTCGTTCGCTCAGGATAATGACAGTTCCGGGTCTTGTCATTTTCAACGCAGCATTGTATACTCGAAACCAATCGAAACCATCTCGATGACTACGCGAAATTTGGAGACATTCACACGTACTTGACACCAACCTCACAAAAGCTCAAGGCCTTGCCACGAACGCCTCACTAAATGGTTGAGGCTGGTGCATGTGATGGGGCCGGTGGTCTATAACCGTCTTCCGGACGCGGTCACGAATGCTCAGTCAACGCAATCCTATAAACTTATATTAATAAATTGGCTCATCGAGCAATTCCATTATTGTGTTGATGAATTTATAACCTAAATGCTTAAATACCGTGTGACTTGTTTCTTATTTTTATTAGTTATTGTTTTATTGGATTTTAATTATATTTGTAAAAAGCGGCCGCCCGCAGCTTTGCTTGCAGCGGTTTCGTTACGCCCCGTTCCCGTTACTTTTTCGAAATAAAAAGAATCCTGTCCTTTTTCTGGTTCTAAGCTTTTCAACCAAATATTTATTTTGAATAGTTGGCCGTGTAAATGTTAGTTGTAATGAGTCGTATAATGACCCGAACACACCTAGTTCGCTGGCGGTAGCGATCAGTGAAACGCTGTCAAATATAGCTGTCAGATTTGAGATTTGACAGCGAATATTTGACAGCGTTTCACTGATCGCTACCGCCAGCGAACTAGGTGTGCGCAGGCCTTAAGTCCTAGTAGCACTTTGTAAACCAAATTAATACTCAAAATTAACCCATTAAACACGGCAATATGTTATTGGTGTCTAAACCCTCATATTAAAAAATAACAAGCTGTATTCGTTATATTAGTAAGTAGTTTATCATAACTATATCAGTTTTAAGCTCCGTAACTCATATAGTTTCGTTTTGTGTAGTTTTTCTAATATACATGGTAAACCGCACCTTTTTTATAGATTTAAAAAACAAACATTTTCCGTCTGCTCAACCCGCTCAACCCCGTCGATACGTAATTTGCTCATTTCTTTAAAGTTAGTACATAATGTAATAATTTCAAAACTTTTTATGTAATGGGAAGAGCCTTGCGCCAGGGAGGGGAGGGTATCATATATTCTAATGAAGCAATTCATATTATACTAAAGAACTTCACTTGGAAGTTCATTGATCATTTAGTTTAGATTATATTTTATTGCTTCATTATTCATATATGATTAACACCGTAGATGCTAAGAGCAGAAAGTTTTGGCATGGTGGCATACAGGCTAACAAACTACTAAAACCGCAACAATTTGCGATAATCCAAACAATCAAAGATGAACACTGAAAAAACGATTTAGTAAAGTATCATCAATTCCTAAAATAACACTAAATAAGAGCCGTAACTGAGGGGTTCGGGCCTAAGAGCCCGGCAGTCGGTCACTGGGTCATAGGTACGAACTTACTAAACTTGCCAAACCGTACAACAAACTGCTGGTAATTTTCACGTACAAAGTATTTTCAACTGTATTCCAATTGTGATAAGGTTAACACTGTTCAAATCTGGCCGCCGGCTACAATAAAAATGTAGTAAATTCACGGCTGTATCCGCATGTATCGTAGACACTCCCTCAGACCGAGATCCTCAAGGAGGCCTGCTGGCTCGGGTTGACCTTAACCCTTTATCATTTAGGACTACACACATAAGTTTCATTTTATTGTTATTCTTCTTCTAATTGCATACCTAACGCTGACAAGAGCCCTGCTCTTAAGCAAAGCTTTTGTCGACGCATTGTATGCATCTAATTCTAATTATTTATTGTGATCATTAACCTCTTTGACGTCCTTATACGACATTACGGCGATCTTCGCTTTTATTTGGCTCATGCAGTTTATCCTTCGACTTCCCCTCTTTTTCCTTCTACCTTTTATTCGATGACATCTTATATGTATGAAAGAAAGCCGTGTTAGTTACACTATATATAACTCAAGAACGGCTGAACCGATTTGGTTGAAAATTGATGGGGAGGTAACTATAAAACCAGATAAAGACTAAAGAAAACTTTTTTCGAAAAAGTAACGGGAACGGGGTGAGTGAAGCCGCGGACGGCTGCTTGTTTCTGATAAAGCTGGTATGTCACACAATTACTTAATTAATTATATTATTACATATTTGAAAATTGCGGGTAAATACCGCGTTTAGTTGATAGTAATTTAATTCGAATACGTTATTTACAGAAAATACAGCCCGGAAATTAGAATTAAAAATATTGTTATGGAAATAAAGGTAAAAAAATAATAAACGTATGTTTCGCGTAGTTACCTATTACTTTGGCCGTGTTCCCGAGCCGGGACGAGGTAACAATAGCCGCGGAAGCGGTCGCGGCCAGACTGAGCCTTTTACTTCAAGAAACGTGCAAAACTCTCGCCTTCTCCCAAGTTCTAAACACCCGCCTTCTCAGTACGACACGCCACCCCAACTTGAGTTGTATGACAATAAGCTTTCTTCGAGAAACACTAAAAAGTTCATTTTTTTTTATTTGAAACCTGGTGTCGTAAAAAACCGATGAAACAAGATGATAATAATAATAAATACTTACTCAATGTGACGGCTTCACGAAACTTTGGTTGAAAAGTTCAGAAAAGTTAAAGAAATACAGTTTATGTAAAAATCACTCGCGAAACAAAAAACTAGTAATTTAAAACGAACACTGACTTGAAAAAATTTGAAAATTATTTAATGTCCATTCAGACTTAATAATTTTGGGGGCTATGAGAGCCTTCAGGTTTTCACCTTTTCACGACGGTCCAGAAACTGAAGAGAAAATGTTCAGCGCTTCAGTTTTATACGCGAACGCATGCGCACTCGTGTTTTCAGGTTTCAGGGGCAGCAATGCACTTGCGACTTTATTGCAATGCACAATATTTTTTTATAAAGTATTTTTTAAATAGCTTCATCTAAAAACGACATCGATAAACTATATTTAACACCCAACTTTGTAAATATAAATATTAGAAATAGTTGAGCACACTTTTGAATAATTTCATCTGAAATGTGGGAGGAGATTTTCTAGGCCAATAGCATATGGTCTAATATTCAATTGGAGGCTGTTCTAATTGCCGCGTTTTCATCGCGAGAGGAGAGGCGGACGGGGGTGCACCTGTTAGAGATTCGACGTATCAGTGTTCGCAGCCATTTTGGTTACACGTTACCTATGTAGGTAGCTGTCAATAAATATCAATTTAATACATAGTATAATCATTACATGATAAAAAGTAATCATAATTTTTTTGTAAATAATATGAATCACGGTTAAAAACGAGTCGGAAACGCGAGAGATACGTTGTCGTCCAAATCTTGTCCGTCCCAAAGCCGACGGAACGGTTTCCGTCGGGATTTTTTTTTAGTTTCGAAAGTACAATAACACTCGATATCAATAGTGGTCGTGCAAACATTTGCATTAGTTTTTCTCCATTTATCACTCATTTTTGGTTTTGACCGTCTGATTTCAGTTCGTAGTGATAAAATAACAAATAGCGCGCGGCGCCAAGTTTGGGCTTATTGTGTGGGCTTCAGAGCAACAGTTTCAGTGCCACGCACAAATCACAGCGAGGGTAAGTAGCTTTATTGTATTGAGTGTAAATGGTTGTGAAATAACCGTGTTCTTTAGAATAATACAACTTAGATTTTATTGACTCCGTTGTCTTATACAAAGAACCTACGAATATAATTGACTGTTGCTTCGTGATATTTATGAGGATTACCTAGGCCTGTATTTTTCAAACTTCTCCTGTTTATACGGTACCTTTTAATGCGTGTGTATTTTATTTTATTTTGTGATCTTAGATACGATAAAGAAAATTTAAGATTCATGTTACAAGTGACCCAATGATCGAGAAAAGCTGATTCCGCCAGGGTTAGGATTCTATCAAAATAAGTAGACGTTTTTTGTTTCCTTCTTATATTTTCTCCTCCGGACTGAAAATAGGGGGCTAAATAGGAAGCTTATATATGTGTACATGTCCGGTTTGAATAAGGTCGTTGTTTTTTAGAAAGAAAGCTGATGGTTCTGAGATGATTCTTAGTCTCCTCCTCCATCGGTCCCTCACTGCTGAGGATCGTGACTTTGAGCAAGAACCTTTCGTATGTTTTTTTTTTACATTATATAGACCACCCTTTGGCTACAATCTCACCTGATGGTAAGCGACGATGTAGCCGACGATGAAGCAGGATGGTCTAGAAGACACCTATTCACTCTTGCCTTGAAGAGGCCCAGAATGTAGTTGTCAGGAAAAACTGCCGACGGCAAAGAGTTCCATTCCCTAGAGGTTCGCATAATGAAGGTGGAACCAAAACGCTTAGTGCGAATGGGTGGTTTTCCCTCCACTTGCCCCTTTCTTCGGCTTGGTGGAGTGCGACGTTAACGGGCATATCCAGGTTGTCTGACACCTGGTCCGACCATCTCTGTGAGCTTCGTCCTCTGGTCTTTTGCCCTCTATCTTATATCTTATAACTATATTATATTAGTTCTTAGCCATGTTTGGTACAAGTCTACGCAGTCGTTTCCATGTTCTGAAGATAACCATCAACTTTTTAAGTTTATTTATTTTTTGTTTTTAACCGACTTCCAATCAAAAAGGAGGAGGTTCTCAATTTTTTTTTTTTTTTTTTTTTTTTTTTTTTTTTTAATGTTTGTTACCGCATAACTTCGTCATTTGTGAGCCGATTTGAAAAATTATTTTTTTATCTGAAAGGTACTGCTTCCAGATTGGTCCCATTTTAATTTTATTAAAATCGGTGTTGCCATTTTTTTTTAATATTTTTTTTAATGTTTGTAACAGCATGCCTCCGTCATTTATGAACCGATTTAGAAAATTATTTTTTTATTTGGAAGGTTATTCTTACGTCCAGATTGTCCCAAACAAATTTCATAAAAATCGGTTTAGCCGTTTGGCAATGAAGTCGGTTTCTCAAGTTTTTTAAACTTATAATTATGAATACGCAGGATGTGGATTATGGTTTGTTTTGCTTAAAAAAAACAAATTGTATTGTATTGTTACATTACTTACATTATTTCTAGTGTCAAAGTAAATGACGCTTTTCTTCATTATCAGCCCAAAGAAGTCCACTGCTGGGAATAGTTCTGGGCGTGCATTTCCTGGAAGTACAACTATGCATTCTACCGTGAATCCCCGCGATCCTTACAATGTCCTCGGTCCATCGGGTGGGTGGACGTTCTATGCTTTGTATAATAATTTGGTTTGAATTCACGATTCATGATACTTTTTTATTATTTAAGTAAGTATTTTCAGGTAAGGTATAAAGGAAAAAGTGTTTTTAGAATCAATATGTACGTGAAGACTAACTATACAAAAAAAGTAAAGGTGGAGCGGTTATTGAATTAATGTAATTTGTATAAAAGCAAAAGTGTAATTTGTATAAAAGTGTAGGGCTCGCGCTAGCCAAAAAACTCAGCAAGAAGGTGTGAGTAAGAATGTTCACATCTTCTCGATGATGAAAACGTATCGTACAAAGTGAAATAGTATTAAAGTGCGTGTATCACGCGATCAAAGAGCAACTTCGAATTCCGAGTGACGTCAGACACAGAGCAAATCTACCCCCTTATTACAGCCCCCGATGCTAATGGACGCTATAAGAATGATTTCGATCGTTATTTATTGAACCCTGACCGAAAATTGCCGACCGACCGGTGTTACACGTTTAGCTTTTTTTTAGTTTTGTTTAGTTTAGTTAGCTTTCGTTTAGTTTAGTTTAGCTCTCAATGGAGTACTCCGATTTGAATGCATTTGGTTAGAAAACTGATCGTTTTAAGAGATGGACTTTAGCCATTACTGGTCCCTGTTTTGAAGAGAATCATCTACTATATGAATCTATACTAATATTATAAAGAGGAAAGATTTGTACCAATTTTTGTATGTTTGTATGTTTGTAATGGATAGGCTCAAAAAGTACTGGGCCGATTTAAAAAATTCTTTCACCAATAGAATGCTACATTCTTCCAATTTGACATAGGCTACATTTCATTTTGAAAAAAAAATAGGGATCCTTGGTAAAATTTGAACAATGTAACCGAAGATGTAAAAAAATGAGTCTTAAAATGTCTTTCGTCGAATGCGCTGCCGAAACTATTAGCGATAGAACAAAATAATGTACAACAATATTGTCTACCCCGTGCGAAGCCGGGACGGGCTGCTAGTAGGGTATAAAAACAGTGCATTCAGGGTAGGCAACGCAACGACAGCACCCATGGTGTTGTTGGTGTCTATGGGTGACGGTGACCGCTAACCATCAGGTGGGTCGTAAGTCCGTTTGCCTATTATTTGCATAAAAAAACATCGCACAGCAAATTAACTTACTGAGTTATTCTGACTATAAGTTTGATGAATTCTTACTTTTTTTACAAAATACTCTCAACTCAAAAAAAAACTATAGTGCGCAAAAAGAGCTTCTTTGAGAGAGGCACCAATCAAATCCTTTCATCACACTTCTTTTTATATTTTCATAGGATTTTGAGAAGAGTACTAGGTTGGTACTATTCAGATAGAAAATCAGGAGCCTTTTTTAGGCGCACTTAAAATCCTTTCACCACACTTGGTTCAAAAGAATCAGTGTTACGATAAGAAGAAGAGAGAATGTCAACCGTGCCTGTGGTTATGCTTTGACTACGTTGAGTGTTGAAGTGAGTATTAAAGGTTGATTGGTTACCCAAATATATACCCAAATCCCTAATCTCAGACTCTTGGAATTATTAATTAAAATTTAATACCATAAAACTACTTCCTAACTTACTTTTTTCCTTTTTTTTTTTACTTTCTTGTAAAAGATATAGCATTTGTCAAAGCAACATTGAGTTATGTTTATGTCGTTGGTTCAAATCCAGTCAACCTAAAAAGTTCGAAATTATGTGTCAAGCGACGCGCAAAAAGGGCCCGCCAGCCTACTTGCCAGAAACCAGTCCGCTCACAAAGAACGCATTGCTGAACAAGCTACGATAAACAAATCCTTGAGTGTATCCTAGTTTTAAGCAAATAAAAATGGATAAAAATTTTCTACAGCCATTGTGGTAGTGCATTGTGTGTAAGAATAAAATAGAAGAAAAATAAAAACAAATTGGTATTGCTACGTACATACGTAAACGTAAATAATTAGCACTGAACTAATCGTATAATATAAGTAATATTATACGATTATTCCAGTGCTAATTATTTTTGACGCTAGTGCGCCTTGGAAGCATTTCCACACATTTTCTCGCTTGAGTATATGGTGTTCGGTGTCGGTGCTTACTGCTTAGTGCCGACCACACTTCGGAGGGAGTCGCACGCCATTTTGTTACGCACCGCTCTTTTCTAACTTTTTCGGCACGTAAAATCTGGAGAATGTCTTCATTTTTATGTTTCAGAAACGTGTACTTATTTAAATATTCAAGTAAATCTAAGGTTCCAAGCAGCAAGCAACTTGTTGAAGTTATAATATAAATAAATAATGCACACAACACTATTTAGCCCCAAACTAAGCCGAGCTTGTACTATGGGAACCAGATAGCTGATACGTTACATAATTACATTTTTTTATAGTTATATACTTAGAATACACCCAGACAAAGAACAAACATCTGCGTTCACCACACAAATATTTGTTCTCGGTGGGGATTAAGCCCACGACATAAGGCGCAGAAAGCAGAACTACTACCAACTGTCTATGGGTGACGGTGACTACTTTCCATCAGGTGGCCCGTCTGCTCATCTGCCTGCTATGGCATAAAAAAAAAACTGAGCTGAGAGGCCAGTCTAAATAATAATAAAAGTAAAAAAAAGATAATAATAACCATTTACAATTTCAACTATAATCTGTATAAGAAAGGAATGTAGGTGACTTATACTGGCCGAACTATGAAGTTTGCAAGTAGACACACGAAGTAAAGATATAAGCTAAAAATCCACTAGTATCAGCAAACCGGAAAAAAAACCTTAAAACAATAGGACCCGAGTTGATCAGAATCCAAAATCAATATGACAGGCGTACGCGATGATCATGATGATTCTGATGTCAAGAATCTGGGGAGCAAACACATGATGTGGAGATAATCCTTATTAATATTATAAATGCGTTTGTAACTCTGTCTGTCTGTCTGTCTTCCTGTCTGGCTTTCACGCCAAAACTACTGAACCGATTGAAATGAAATTTGGTACACAGATAGTTGAGGGCCTGAGGAAGGACATAGGCTACTTTTTATTGCGATTATAGGGTTGTAAGGGGTTGAAAATAGGGGTTGAAAGTTGTATGGAAGTATCGTCATTTTTAGAGCTAGAAACTTAAAACTTATTTTTTAGTCTGTTGATTTGATATAAAAAAATATGACATTCAAAGTTTGTGCTGGGGGGGTAGAGGGAGGGGAGTACAGGGGGGAGTGTGGAGGAGAGTACAGGGGGGAGTGTGGAGGGGAGTACAAGGGAGGGTGGAGGGGAGGTGCGGGGGGTGTGTGGAGGGGAGTACAGGGGGGAGTGTGGAGGGGAGTACAGGGGGGAGTTGGAGGGGAGGTGTGGGGGGAGTGTGGAGGGGAGTACAGGCGGAGTGTGGAGGGGAGGTGCGGGGGGAGTGTGGAGGGGAGGTTCGGGGGGAGTGTGGAGGGGAGTACAGGGGGGAGTGTGGAGGAGAGTACAAGGGGGAGTGTGGAGGGGAGTCAGGGGGAGTGTGGAGGGGAGTGTGGAGGGGAGTGTGGAGGGGAGGAGCGAGGGGGGATGCGGGGGGAGTGTGGAGGGGAGGTGCGGGGGGAGTACAGGGGGATTGTGGAGGGGAGTAAGGGGGAGTGCGGGGGGAATGTGGGGGGGTGTTGAGGAGAGTGGGGGGAGTGTGGGGGGAGTTCGGAGAGGAATGCGGGGGGATGAAAGTGTGGCGTAGTACGACGCCATATGTCTAAGTTTAGTAAGAGGGCAGACGACTGTGTCACGTGCACGCGAATATGACGTTGTTATTTAATTACTGTTTTCTTCCGCTGCAAATTAAAAATGCTACCCATAGACACTATACCACGCGGACGAAGTCGCGGGCACAGCTAGTAAAAGTATAAATTATTAAATCACTTGAATCACATACATCACTTTGAAACGCCTTATAGCTAAGTAAGTCTAGGTGCTAGTTCCACGTGCAAGCATAAAAGAACAGGCAAGAAACTTACAGCTTGGTTCCTAATTTCTACTGTTCTTTTGTACGAGCGTTGTGTCCCTTTAGTGTGGGGCCAAACTAATATAGTGAGACGTCTAAGCAGTATCATCCCCATCCACCCATCACGGTTTTCTCAAAACCAGCACACAATATACATAATATAATATGTAGCATAACTAGGGGGAGAGGGTGACTAAATAGAGTACATTATCGGCCTTATTGCAACGCAACTTTGACGCGTTTGCATTGGTGATTTTTTAAAAGGGCATAAATCCAATAACAGACAATTGATTTTGTCGCCACTCTATAACGTGGCGAGAATGTGCGGACCATTTCGACACTCCCTACGTATCTTCGTCTAACTGCCAGATACACACTTATACGTTTGATGCATTTTTGGCATCTACACATGCCAGTCTATCATTATAAATTACAAAAAAAATAAAAAGTCTACTCTAAGTACGTTTTTCTTAATCGTATAACTGTCCAACTTCATTATTTTCCCGCCATATAATGCTGTATCTTCCACATACAAACTTTGACGCGGGGGGGAATGAGGTGCTGGTGGCGGTAACTGCCCGTTACACAGTTCTTCCTCGGATAGCGAATTTTTGATACCCTACGTACAAATGTGTAACTACGCACTTACATATTTATACATCGGGATTCACTATGATTATAAGGTGTATCTAGGCACTTACATATTTATACTTTGAAAAGTTGTTATATCAAAATTCGGTAACTGACTTTTACATAGCTTTACATCGGAGAGTTATTGAATTAAAGTTATAGTAACCCATGCACTTACATAGTTCTGTGTTTGTGTTTTCATGTTATTTTAATCAAAAACTATTATTTTTATCCAATTGCAAAAAGGAGGATTTCTCAATTAACAACTTCAGATAACTTCGTTGTTTGTGAACCGATTTTGTTGATTCTTTTTTTGTCGGAAAGAAGGTAATTCCAATGGTGGCCCCATTAAAATGTTGAGGATCTGAAAAGGATCTTCAAAGTTATGAACAGAAATGCACTTCAAAAGTGCAAGGTGCTCTTTATCCCATGAAATATAAGTCGCTTTTCATAAAATTTTTAATCTTCCCCGCTGTTGTTGTTTTTAAGTTGCATCTCCAGTGCCATTCTCAGAAAATTTTATTGAGGATGACCTAAGCCGAATAGGTGAGATAATATCTGACAGCGATGAAGAACCTTTTTTTTCTTGCACCGCGCATTTCCCCCTTGCATTCTACGAACACTAACGATGATAGTCCTGCATCTTTTGAATTGCATGTCCCAGCTTCCCATATCTTACAATTTACCTTGCAAGCTAGTGGTGGAGGCTCCAGCAATGACACAGGGAATAATGACATTGCCTTTAGCTCGTCGTCGCCACGCTTTTGTAAACCTGACCCAGAAAACTAAGAAAAACATCCTGAACCTGATTTGCCGGAATATAGCTTCTATGACCTTGCTTTGGCAGCAAACATGCCTGAATCTCCCCTACTGCTATAGTCTTCCTCAAGCATTAATATGCCATTATCATTGTGTGACTCTCCCAATTACGCACACCTTATAGCTCAACAGATAGACCAATTAGGCTGCATGGAGTCGCCTTGCCAGTTGTCTCTCCAGATGACCACCTAGGTTGCGCTGAGTTAACAGTACCCACTCCAGCGACATTACCAGTTCGCTTACCATATGAACAGTTATTAGGCTGCCCTGCGTCACCAGCCTCCACTCTGACGCTATTGCCAATTGGCTCTCCAAGTATGTCAGGGAATAATTCTGAGCAGCTTAAGGAAAAAGAGAGAGATGCGGCCTACTTACTTACTTACTTGTGGATTTGTCTCCACAAGCAGGCCGCATCTCTCTCTTCTGCTAACAAAAAATGAATGACTTTGAAAGAGACCTGCAGTTTGTGGCTCATTGGGAGAACTTGTTCGCCATTGGGATTTTATCAATAGATATTGTGACGGGAAATTGCGCCACATCTTCTCGTCGCAGATACCGCAGAGCCTCAAGACAAAAGTCTATAATCAGTGCGTGTTGCCAGTGATGACTAATGGAACTGAGACGTGGTCACTAACTATTGGCCTCGTACACCAGCTCAAACTCAAATATGCTGGGAGTTTCACTACGTGATAGAATCAGAAATGAGGATATCCGAAGAAGAACCAAGGTCACTTAGAATTAGTAAGCTGAAGTGGCAATGGGCAGGCCATATAGCTTGAAGAACCGACAACCGTTGGGGAATAAAGGTTCTCGAATGGCGACCACGAACCGGATGGACTGACGACATTGTTACGATCGTGGGAAGTCGATGGAAGGAAAGGGCTCAGAGTCGTACTTCCTGGAAATGTGTGGGGGAGGCCTAGGTTCAGCAGTGGACTTCTTCAGGCTGATAATGATTTAGGAATTATAATGGTGATTGTGACAAAATCCCAAAACGACGTTTCACGTGTAAAGGTTCTCGAATGGCGACCACGAACCGGATGGACTGACGACATTGTTAAGATCGTGGGAAGAACCCCACTAGAAGAGATTTTACCATACGATACTACTACTAGTAAAGACTACTTAGTTGGTTTTGTTTTTCTTATTTTTGAAATAAAACAGGTTTTTTGTGTTTAGGTGAGCACCTACTTCCCTAAATGGTATTTTGAGCTCTTGTATTTTTTGTTTTATTTAAGATAATAATATAAGAACGACCAATATTAACAAAAAAATAATAAGATGAGTGGGAAAACCCCAAATCACGAATACAGTTTTACATTTTACTACTAAAAATTACCTACCTACCTAAAATAGGCTTAGTTTCGTAAGCAAGTGAGTATTCAGCAATTAGGGCCTGGCGACCTGTAATAAGTACTGGTCAACCAGGCTTAATCAATTGCCAAAACAGAATAAGTATGTAGAAGCATATTATTAAATTATACGATTTCCAACGTTTAAACATGTAAACACCAGTTAAACAGAATTAGTCAAATAGATCTCCTAAGTATAACCGTGTAACAGGCAGTTACGATATTGTCATTCTTCTAAGTTCCCACAAAAAAGTGTGTATGTGCCACATACGGCATTTTATGCACGACGTAAAAATATGTAAGTGTAATAAAATCTAAACCAGTATAGATTTAAATAAAAAAAAAAATCCATCTTAAACTAGATCTACAGTAAGAGCATCTCAACAATTTTCACAGAAATATCTCAAAAAGGGCTCCAGTTATAGGCATTTTACCATTTTCAAATCTTAAAAACGCTCTCCTGTAAAATTTGTGTTTTGCAGATACACAACTATACGTAGGGAGTGTCGATTTTATCCTGATGTCAGCCTTTGTACCTTTAGATGTACAAGAGTATTTTGTTGTTGGCGTCGTTTTAATCAAAGAGTTTTAAAAAAAATTAACGCGTACGTTCACTGTGTAATTACGTCGGCTGGTGAATTTGATTGTTTACTGATTTATTGTTCAAAAATGAATACTCCAACTTCTTGTGAAAATTGTTATAAAGGTAACTCGAACACCACTCACAATCTATGAATGCATAGTTAGCATTAAGTACAGTTTGTTTTTGTGCTTTTTGAATGATGTTGTTATAGTACCTACATTGTTACCTGAGCGTTGAAAGTCACGTTTTTTGAGTCCCGAGACGGGCTTGGCGCCAGAGCGTAGCAAGGGCGCCAATGGAGCTTGAGGGACTTAAAAGACTTTCACCCGAGGTAAACACTGTGCTTTTCATTACGAATACAAGGAAAGTAAAAATAAAAACATGAAAGAAAAATTTGTGAAAATGAAGATTGAATTGCCGTCTTCCCGGTTTTTTTTTTCTTTTTCTCTGGCGGGCCTTCGGCTTCGGCTCGCCAGCATTATTCAGCCATTATTTTCATTTTCATAATTTAAAAAATGGTAAATTGTTTGCTCAAATCTATGTTATTTTAAATAAATAGTTGAAGCTATATTAATCAAGTAATTTAGAAGATATATTATTTATTTAATACTTTAATACATCTTTATGTTATTTAAATTTAAATTTTACATTGCGCTCTAATTAGACTTTTTAAACTTCTTACCGTTGTAATGGGTTTCCAACCTACTTGCTGAATAACAAGTTGGAATTTGGTTTAACAACCTCCTTGCAGTTAGAAAGACTTAAGAAAGTTGGAACATGGTTGAATAAAATAGAACTTGTTTTTATTATAATTTGACAGCTGTCAGTAGAAAGCGATTCTCCCTAGGGCTGAAAGTATTACTTTCAATTAGGCCCCTCAGGCAACTTCAGACCTACTTTCAGAGTATGAGCAATGAAAATATATTAAACATATACCTACTTCATTTGGGTTGACAGTGACACCATAGACATAAAGCCCAATTAAGAACAATCACCGATCCGCTTGCCAGGCGCGGTGGCTTGACTGCGGCAAATCCTTCTAAACATAGAGGAGCAGGCTGATGATGATGATGAACTTGAAAGATGCCTGTATTGTTTGGCCTAATTGGTTAGTCGTTACTATACAGCATAGTCATCATAGGACAATAACAAACAAAACTGTATTACAGTTGATCCGAGAGCTCCCATCTCTAAGGCCCGTATTCTGAAACAGTGCTTAGGTCTGAGTCGAGCCTCAAGCACAGATTTTTGACACTTTTCAATGGAGAACTGTTATAAAATCTATGCTTGAGGCTTGACTCAGACTCAAGCGCTGTTTCGGAATACGGGCCTAAGAGTTTCTTTGGCATCAAGGTTTTTCTACTGGTTTTCTATTCGTATGCTTTTTCAAATTTTTTTATTGAAATAAATTAAGGAGGTACTAAGTTGTCATAAAATGTTGAAAGCGACCTAGTCTGAATCTGGACAGAAATGCTTTCTCAAAGTAAATAAATTTAATTAACTTTACGCTGATCGCATCACGAGATCTCAGTTCGGGGCGAACTACTAGTTATCTTCAATTTCAATTATAGAGTGGGACGCCAGTCTCGCTGAAAATGTTTTGCAAATAGACAGACGGAATGAAGGCATGAGGGTTGAGGGAATGTCAAACCGGGCTAAAACCATCCTGACGCGCTTGCTAATAGGTAAATTGATTTGTGACTAAATTCCAGTGTGCACTGTTAGCTCGGTAAAATTATACTAAGTAGTGTTCAACTGAAATCCTATTTTTAGGGTTCCGTAGCCAAATGGCAAAAACGGAGCCTTTATAGATTCGTCATGTCTGTCTGTCTGTCCGTGTCACAGCCATTTTTCTCCGAAACTATAAGAGCTACACTGATGAAACTTGGTAAGTAGATGTATTTTATAAACCGCATTAAGATTTTCTCACAAACATATAAAAAAAACAATAAATTTTGGGGGTCCCAATACTTAGAAATGAAATTCAAAAAACTTTTTTTCATCAAACCCATACGTGTGGGGTATCTATGAATAGGTCTTTAAAAATGATGTTGAGGTTTCTTATATCGTTTTTTTCTAAACTAAATAGTTTGCGCGAGAGACACTTCCAAAGTGGAAAAAAGATGGTCCCTCCCCCTCTAACTTCTAAAATAAGAGAATGATAAAACTTAAAAAAATATATGTTGTACATTACTATGCAAACTTTCAACAATATTTGGTTTGAACGAGATCTAGTCAGTAGTTTTTTTTTTATACGTCATAAATCGTAAACCACAATTTATCTTTCGACGAACTACAAGAACCTTTATATTATGTTACTTGATGCTACGGAACCCTTCATGGGCGAGTCCGACTCGCACTTGACTGCTTTTTTAATTAGGATATTTGAAGTATCAAATTCGCTGATAGGGTTTTTTTTATTTAATAATGTCGTATTCGATTTGTGTAGTTCAAGAATTATCAGCAAAAGTTTACTTCAAACTTTTTATAATCCTTGAATTTAGCGGTGATTTTTAACAGATTCACCTTTTTTATTAATTTATGATTGAAACATCACATTTTTACATTCACACCAGAAGGACCTGACTTTTTAATGATGAGCGGAAACGTGCTCTACGTCACTGTGCACGAGTACCAATACTCTTAAAAGTTTTTCTTTTGTTTTGCTTGAAGCTGTATAAAATCCTTTCGTTAAAAACGCCATGTTTCCGAGCAGAAGGTGTAGGTAGAAAAGCGTGTCATGTGAAAATGCTCATTATGAATATTCTACTTATTTTTACACGAGGCGACAAAGTCAAAGCAAATGTGTATACCTATCTAAGCACAAACACGTGTAGGAAAATAAGGTTGTTGGTTCAATGTAAACAATGAATTATTTATTATGAAATGTTTCAATAAAATACAATGTTAAGGGCATGAACTATCTACTTACACTTATGAAACATTAATTATGGTAAGCTTGTTAATAGTTATTTATTGAATAACAATTAGTTTAATTTGCATATTTATTCAATAGGTATTATTTTATCTTTACTACACGGCTACACGGTTATTTTTGCCACCAAGAAGGAAAAGCAGAGTCTACAACACAAGTCATTACGACTTAGTGTAGACTCTGTCTGCGTTAAATTGAAAGAAACCAAGCTGAATTAAGATATTATGAAAATTATTGTGAAAATTAAAATTTGTAATTTTGCTAATATAAAGATAATAAAGTTTTATGTATTAGTGTAAGTGCTTGTTTTTGGAAATTAATTATTATTATTATTATTATGTAATTCCAGGAACATCCATAATAAAGAAGAGCGTGCTAAATGTTTTTAAAAACTAATTAGTAGGTATATCCTTTCACCACACTTGGTTCAAAAGAACCAGTGACACGAGAAGAAGAAGAAGTAGGTATATGGTAATAAAATGGTCCTGGATGAACAATTATATTTTATTACAAAATATGAATGCATTTAATGCAAATAATTTTTTTGCAATTTTAATGCAAATGAACACAATGCACACTCCGCGCTTTGTAAACTTCCATCTAGATTTTTTAAATACGCGCATCTAAGCGCATCGTGAATTGACAATTGGGCGAGTGTGAATGTGCAGCATATTATGCTGCAAAATCGAATGAATTCTCGCCCACTGACAAATTCAAATTATTCATGGAATGAATGTGCCTTTTATGTTACCTTTTCTAACGTTACCTTTTCTGGAGTTCCACAAATAATGCAAGACCAAAATTGCCAAATCAGTCCAGCCGTTCTCGAGTTTTAGTGAGACCAACGAACAGCAATTCATTTTTACATAACAGGTGGGGCAAAGGTAATCACCCGTTGTTCTTTTGCTGTATTTTTTTATTTCAATGAAAAACTTTGGTTCTTCTTGTGCAATTGTTTGCTCAATCTACTCGAATTAGAATTTATTCCATCAAGTTGAGAAAATTATACCGGTCAAGTGGCCGTTATGCCAGAGTTGATGACCATACGGGCCCGTTTTGTGGCATTTTCCACCACTCTTGCCAGAACTTCGGGCGACAGGTTGTCGCATTTCTGGCGAATTATCCTTAAGAGCTTCGAGAGTCTCAGACTGGCTGTCGTAAGCCCGCGACTTCAACAAACGTCTGGAGCGGTTGAATCGGTTAATCGCTCCTCGCGGGTGATAGACGGATTTCTGGTGCCTCAAAATGATAATTTGTTTATTCACGTAACCACTAAGATGGAAATGAGCCACATCGCAAAAGATCATTTTCGATGGATAATCGTCCCTCTTCGAGATGCGTTTGGCGGCTTGTTTGTTAGTATTCTGGGTTTTTTTATCTTCACAAATGTCGAAACCAAATTGTCATTTGGTGCCATTTGCAAAAGTTATAGCGTTTTCCAATAGGGTGATTACTTTTGCCCCACCTTGTAGTCATATATGAAAAGAAGTTTACTATGTATGACTGCTTTGGCATAGGTGATGACATTATGGACAAACCTAAATACTAAAAATTTTAAGTTCCAATGGGTGAGTGTTGTATGTCGACTCTGAGATAGGTCGTCTAACTACCCAACATTTTATCTTTTTAAGGATTCCATTCCACCTCAAGTCTTGAAAAATCAAAAATCAAAAATACTTATTTTTTTAATTCAATAATAATAGGTACTCGATTGTTTTAATTAGGTGAACTTTTCCTAACATAGGTATAGTAAAATTTATAGTATAACGTATAGTACTGAAGTTCATGTCTGTAAACAATCACATTATCTTAATTTTAATGATACTATCCGATATCTGGCTTTTAGCCTATGAGCAAAGAGACATCAAACTCATGTATATTGTTTTAAAAAATCCAAGATTCTTAGTATGATTATTTTAAGACTACTGTAATTTACGTATCTGCATATTTAAAGTGTAGTCTCTCAATCTTCATGCACTCATGACGTACCCTGAATTGACAGCAGAAAAGACAGTTCCACTTACGAAGAAAATTTCGAAGAATTAGCTGCTAAAAATTTAGTCGGGTTTTATGGAATAAAATTCTTCTAAAAAGGCTCTGTTATATTTCAAATGCTCTAATGGCCGGTAACGTGCTTGAATGTTTAATGGTATTTTAGTTGTATGGAAAGTGGCTACCTTATGGCCAACAAAAACAACAAAAACAAAACAAAAACAACAAAATAGCCCGTACAATAGCCCGCATTAGAGCAGTCCATTTTCAATGTATGGGATGAAGTATCTGTACTAGTATAGTATTATCTTATCTGTGCTTATGGTAACCGCTTTTCATCAAGTACGATTTATTATAATTAATCTACTTGGGTGCCGGTGCCAGTGAAATTACTGGCACGTGATGTTGAACATCTATAAACCTCAAGTTGATGGACGCAGGGAAGTGCATCATAGGGCACGTTCCTGACGTGCGTGACCTACGTCGTAATGCTTTGTTATAGGCGATGGTTACCACTTAACATCAGGTGAGCCATATGCATGGTCCGTCACCCAGTTGTATAAAAAAAAATGTTTTATTATAAAAATGGTAGTACTTCCGTCCTCGACGAACTCTTTCGCAATAAGCTTTAGTACTACTACCACTGTGGTAAAGTAAGTATAGACAAGGCGATGTTGATGCCTGCTGCTGAAGAGCGTCAAGATTGAGAAGTTTTTTTTTTACATTATAAAGACCACCCTTTGGCTACAATCTCACCCGATGGTAAGCGACGATGTAGCCGACGATGAAGCAGGATGGTCTAGAAGACACCTATTCACTCTTGCCTTGAAGAGGCCCAGAATGTAGTTGTCCGGAAAAACTGCCGACGGCAAAGAGTTCCATTCCCTTGAGGTTCGCCTATTGAAGGTGGATCCAAACCGCTTAGTGCATTAAAATACCTGGTGTTCAGGTATCTTTTTTCTCTTTAAGCTGGAGTCCTGACTTCTCGACGGCAGGACTGGATCCTCTCTAGATACTGCCCGCACGTAGGACAGTCTGCGCCCCTTCGAGTCAAGCCTTGGCCCGTACTTGTTTTCGGGTATCGCAGAGAAGTCCTGGTACGAATGTGACGCGTCTTGCGTTTCTTGGCCTTTCTCATCTTGGATGAGGCGACGGAAGTAATCGGTTAAACTTTCACTCGCGAGCCATGACACCCTGTAAGAAAACAATAATACCTATAGCATTCTACATTTTACGCGGTTTTCATAAGACTTTGGTACCTTCCTATTTAGTTTGAAACTATTTATCATTCTAATAATGTCTCCTGCTGGACCAGCTTGCCCCTTACATTTCCCAGGAAAATAGATTTTAGGCATTCCTTATTCACTGGCTTCTTGCTATCTTCACAATGCCTCCGGTACATTAGAATTAGATTAGAATTAGAATAAGAGGAGATTAGAGGGTTGGAAGGCTAATTTTCCAATTGCACTTACATTGATATCTATATATTTTCAACTAAAACGACACGATATCAAAGTAAATTTTTGTAAGCAATCCCAAAACATTTTCACATCATGTTTTGTTCGCAACATACAGTTATGTTCGTAAACGCCCTCATAAATGAGGGTGAGTTTGGGTGTTAATTGGAAGGTTCAATCAACAGATTTGCATTTAATTAATAAATCATTATTATGGTCAATCTACACAGCACTATATAGCCCCAAATTAAGCAGAGCTCGTACTATGGGAACCAGATAGCTGATATGATACTTATATTTTTTTTTTGTAAAGTCTGACTTAGAATACATTATAACAACCAGACAGATACAAACACCTGTCATCACCACACAATTTTTTTTTCACAGTAGGAATCGAACCCACGGCCTACGGCGTAGAAGGCAGAGCCAACTGAGCTGAAAGGCCAATCTCTAAAGTTAAGAAAGTAATGCATCAAATTTGATTGTCAAAATAAGCCCTCGGTTTTGAATTACCTACGTTTAAGAGGGAATCACACATGCGACTCTCCATCATATCAATAAGTTTCTGAAAAAAAGGAAAACATACGAGCACGTATATAGCAGATATGGATTTTATGAGACAAAATGGTTACTCTAGAGGCATTATCCAGGGAAGAAATAGGGGACAACGTTTGTATGGAGAGTCGCCTGTGTGATTCCCTCTTAATATTCGACCTTATTAACCCGCAGTAATCAAAATATGAGTAAATTAAATGAAAGATTAAAAAACCCCTGACACAAATTCCTCATTCCCTTTCAATAAAGTGTACCTTATTCTACTAACCAAGCTCTTTCATTTAATACCCATATTGAGGAAGGTATGATAAATATGATGGCGGCCAACTTGAACCAGTTTTCACCAACGTAGCGAAGGATACTCGTGACTAATTCACACACAACACAGACACGTCCAATTTATAACACACCGTCGTTTTTGCGTCGGGGTTAACAAAGAGTATAATCACTTGGGTAAGACTAGGTCGGCTTTGTCTTGGCTAACCTCCCCCGTCGTCCTATCAGTAGTAGGTACTACAGAGAAAAAATGCCCTTTGTGCTACCAGCAGGTCCAGGTATGACGGAAAATAATTTTCCCCGTGGTAAAACCGGTAGAAACACGAGGGCAAATACAGGGAATTGCATTTTAAAATTGGCTATTTGAAGGGGAACGCAGTGAAGATGAAAACTGTTGAGGAAATAACCGAAAGAAGGTTAACCGTGGAATGGAAAATGTTTTGTAATTTCCTGTTTCTATTTTACACAGATGAAAACTATTTCACAGTTTGAATTAGATTTTCATAGAAAATATTTTTCGTCAGTAGGTTTGCATGCAGTCTTCTATCTTGCAATCTTTGTACAGTCACCATCAGAGTTTGATGGCTATGATTGATCTTGAACTTAATTTCCTTTCGGGGCCACGTAGTTCTTTCTTTGTTGTAATAATTCATTACCGAATGCATGCTTTTACTTATAAACATAAAATGAAACTACTTTGTGGGACAAGGAAGGAATATACCTTGCAAAATTGTCTACTACAATCTAAGCCCTGACACCATTTAATGTGTGTGAAATGAAAAAGCTTTTCACTCGCCTCTTAAAATAGATATAAGAACTCTGAACGTATTTATCGAACGCACTGACCGATAATAATGAAACTTTGTGATGCATGCTGTGTCCCTGTGTCGGTTATCAGATCAATTTTGATATTGATGAATATAATTATTCATTATTACCTTGCTGACACAATTTAATTATTGTAGGTTAATTAACATGTTATTTTGATCACCTACCAATACATAACTTTATTACACTGACATGAAAATAAACCAGAATAATACCACTGATTACAAATTTTTAAAGATCGTTGTTTGAATTTTATATTGTGGGACGACAACTTTATAAAACTTTTATTGAAGAACATGAAGAAGAAATTGGAACTGAAACGAATCACCAAAAATGTTCTTTTAAAAAAACGGTAGGAACTGAGCCGTAGTTTGTTGCCTGTTCTTCTAGACTTGGTCGCGTGGAACTGGCACCTAGACTCACCTAGCTTTAAGACGTTTCAAAGTGATCCTTGCAATTGTAATTGAATACAATTTATTGACTTTGACTTTGTTCCTCTTTATTTTGCACTTTCTCGCACATTTGGTTTGCATAGCGTATTGGTTGATACAGACTGGGTAGGTACTACGACAAGGAATACCAGCGGCGTGCGCGCATTTCTACACGAGCAAGGGGTAGGACAGAGAAAGAGGGGTATACGGATAACTCATTAGAGCGTAAAGGAAAGGAATACCTCTGTGTTCTAGCCCAAACAACGGAACTAGGATATTGGAACAGCTTGTACGGAAAATGTAAGTTTTCATAACTCCATTTTCTATACATTCTTCTTCTATAGATTTTATATATTCTTGTAATGTGCGACAATTTTTTTTATTACAACCAGCTGATTCTTGAAATGTGCGATAATTTTTTTTTATGCAACTAGCTTTTGGAACAACCGTAGTATCCTTATCACTTATCATTACCACTTAACATCAGGTGGTCACCTGATGTTAAGTGGTAATGCTAATCATAACCAATTACAATGCATGGCTAAGCACCCTTCAAATCGAAACCCACAGCGATGCTGCTTCACGGCAGAAAATAGGCATGGCGGTACTTCCCCGACGCGTTTTTCACAAAAAGTTCTACTGCTATAAAAAGTAGTTTGAGTGTTGTCTGCGCTGGCAGTCACAAGTCTACGTATACATGCGTATGTACTCCGAATGCAGCCGGTATTCCACATTGTTCGTGTCCCAGCTCGCTTGCTCATTCCTAATCGATCGGCATAACGAAAGCCGTAGGTAGGTGCCATGTAAAATGTGTAAAAATAGTTTCACGCCAACGCTCAATATCTCTCTTTATCACTTTACAGTGTGTAGTACTGTTAGCACCAAGCATTACTTAATAAATACAAATTTCGAATTTTCGTATTTCTTAGTAAGTTTGAAAGCATGACGTCAAGTAGGTACACGAAAAGAGCTTCTACATTTATAATGTAGACAGCCAAAGAGTGGAACTCGTTGCCGGCGTCTATTTTTCCGAATAATAATTTGGACGTTTTGAAAAAAAGAGTGAATAGGTATATTCTAGGTGAGAGCGCTACACCGTCGATCGCATCATCACTTAACATCAGGTGAGATTACGGTCAAGAGTTAGCCTATAAATTATAAAAAAAAAAATAAGCACGCCTCATAGAAGATTTTAATCCCACACTGATTCAAAAGAACTATATATAGTGACGCGACGATATAAGAACAAGTACAGGCAGAACATGACTGTCTCATGTTGATGACAGGTTTTTCTTTGAGATGGATACCACTTAACATCAAGATTCAAGATTCAATAAGCGTTTATTCAATACGATACAAGAATCACTTTGAAACGTCTTAAAGCTAGGTGAGTCTAGGTGCCAGTTCCACGCGACCAAGCCTAGAAGAACAGGCAACAAACTACGGCTCGGTTCCTACCGTTTTTTTACATGATCCTTTCCTGTTTTTTTACATCAGTTGGGCCATCTGCTTGTTTCATCACTAAGTGTAATAAAAACCCATCATAATTTGTTTTAGACCTCCTCTATCAGCATCACATAATAAATAGGCATTTGGCCACCCTCTCCAGTTACACTAAGATGGGGATGATTTTATCAAGCTCTAATTATCAAAACGTTTTTAGGGGTTCTGCTATTGATGTCAAACAAACAATGGTCTTTGCAACATGCTAATAACAGTGCTGGGAAAATTATTTGCATTAATTGTTCTGCAAAAATGTTGATACCAGTTCGCATAAGAGCGATTTCAGACTAGCGTATTTTTTTGCGCGTATACGGTCGTTTCAGCATACGCGCTTATACGCGCGCTACATTACGCGCTTCTAAAAACCAAACTCGCGTAAACGGGCATATTTCGGCGTGTTCGCTCGAACCGGTGGTGTCGTGTCAGTATATCAACATGGATTCTGGCGCTGAACGCTCGTACGAGTCGAGCTTGTGACAAAAGGCGCGACTATACGCGCTTCCAAAAAAGAGCTCATACGCGCGTATAAAACGCTAGTCTGAAACCGCTCTAAGGCAGAATCATATAAACATATAGGACTAGCTTCGGTAAGCGACGTCACTACTACCTAGGACCGTACATAATTATACACAAAAGTAAATAAAAACCTTAACATAAATTACTAACTAGAAAAAGGTGTAGAAGATTAACTTCCGACTGGCTCAGTAGTCTATACTATCACGAAACTGAATTTCTCTTAACCCCGTCATCATAGCTGCATACCAATCTCCCACACGTATTCAATCAAAATAGTACCATAACTACATACAATACTTATTTACATACACTTATTTTACCTGCACCTAAATTATATTTACATACAGTATTATATTAAATACAATGTTTACTTTATTCATCTTATAAAATAACATACATACACTTAACACACCCAAATTATCATAATTATCTGTTGCACTCTAAACTAGCGTAAGCACATACGTTGGTTACTATTTGGACGAAAGAGGTTAACTACCCACAACACAGTTTCTCCTAAGGAGTTAGGGTACTTACGCATTTAATTCTGTACAACTTATCATTTTTAGTTTAAAAGTACCTGCTTGTTAAATGTAGTAAGTAACACTTTTGTAATATTGATGTACCTATTGTTACCAATAAAAATAAATAAATTTAAATTTATATAAAAACGTAGGTAAAGGATTTATGTCTGTACATGGAAGATAAATGAGAAAAAATAAATAATATAATACCTAGAAGCATCGCTCCCACACATTTAGGGCAGATTTTTAAATCTACGGAATACGCCGATAAAAAAAGCCTCAAGTTCATGGACGCAGGGAAGTCCATCATAGGGCACGTTCCTGACGTGCGTGACCTACGAGGCAATGCTTTGCAATGATTACCACTTAACATCAGGTGGGCCATATAATTGTTCAGTCAGCTCGTTGTTTTTTTTTGGATGTATTTTAATCGGACAGATAAATTTATCTGTGGAGATAAATTCAGCCCTTAGTTTTCTATCCTATTCTATTCTTCTGTCTCTGTCTTTCTCATACTAATGTATATGACCGATAAGCTTCGGCGCGCCATAACACGTGGGCTGGGTATGGGTATTGTCTGATTCTACCTTTATGATGTTTCGTTTGGTGTATTGAATATGATTTAAAAATAAATTAGGTGCTCGGTTGTCAATTAGTTTTTTCCTTTTGATCGTATGTATTTATAGATCGTTATTTTTTTATACAAAAGAGCAAAGTTGCTTTTAACCTCGTGCTCAATTTTGATGACTGAGCAAGCGGAGGAATAAAAAATGCCATAAAGAAAATGGTGCGCGTAAAGGCCGGCGCACACTTAGGTCACTGGCGTCGGCAATCAGTGAAATGCTATTTGACAGCGTTTCACTGATCGCTATCGCCAGCGACCTAGGTGTGCACTGGGTGTCGATTCTAAAGACACAAATCACTCAAGCGATCGCGTAAATCGAAGTGAGTTGTCAACTTTTGTTTGAAAAATTTGAAAATGGAACGCGGATTCAGCGATCACTCGACGATCACTCAATCGAACCGTGTTGCTGGAATTGACGCCCAGGCCTTAAAGCAAATTAAGCTACACGCGCACTAAGGAGGTTCCAAGTCTTGATTTTTTAGCAAATTGAAAAGGTTGTATGATAAATTCGGCACCATGAAGTAAATAGGTTTCATGATTGTATTGAATTCACAAACTTAGTGCACACGATGCTCTAAATTCAATTTTACTTCATGTTCTAGTGGATAAAAACGGCTTTTGCACTCAGATATCGAAGAGAAAAATTTAAATGTTTTTAAAAATTTATAAAAATAATATACTACAAAAGTATTGATGTCTTTAATTATTTCAGTTTCACGGTAAGAAGAGCGGGTGGTAGGGTTTGAGATATTTTTTTATAAAATAAGAACTAGAATAGTTTTAAAACTGTAACTGATATTGACTGTACCTGCTGTATCAGTCACTTACTGACTAGTCAATCTACTCGTATATCTATTCTATACATATATAAAATAGAGGAAAAATTTGTATTTTGTATGTTTTTAATAATGAATGAACTCAAAAACTGACTACTGACCTGATTTTAAAAAATATTTCACCCTTCATTCACCTTGAGCTACATAGGCTATATTTTACTTTGACTGACTGAAGTAGTGGGATGTGCAGTTTAAGATTGGTAAATCTCTACAAGACTAACATACCTGTTGGATCTGGATGTGTTTCGCCTTCGCTGGCCGGTGGCCGTGTCGAGGCCGGAGCTCATGGAGCTAGCTCGCGAGCTCAGCTGGGAGTCTTGCATGTAGTCCATGCCCCGCAAATCTACAAACACGCGCCGCGTTAGTACCGCACATAAGCATTCTGTCTCAAGAAAGATGAAGTGTGAGCCTGCCTCCCCCTCATCATCATCATCATCAGCCCGTTTGCACCCACTGCTGAGTATAGGCCTCCTCTTTATTGCACCACTCGTTCCGGTCCCTCGCGAGTCTCATCCACTCACTCCCAGCACCTGCAGTTTGGCAGCAGGGAATCTTCCGGAGATTTTTCGCACCCTCTGCCCCGCTGGAACCAGAGCCGCTGCCAGAGCTTGGCATAGCGGGGCTGCCGGGGATTGAGGGCCGTTTTATATTGGCGTCTATTATAAATAGGGGTTTTTAGACATAAAACCACGCCATAGAAAAAATATACTTTTTATAATTCTGTGCCCCTATGAACTATGAACGGTTGATATTGTAAAAATTGCAGGAAGTCGGCATATAGGGGAAACTATAAGGGAGGCCCATATCCAGCAATAGACGATGAGGATGATATAGTAACAAATGGCATACAAAAAAAGACCACAAAACAGCGCTAGAAAATTAAATAAATTAGAAGAAATAAGTACATTTTGATACCCAGTCATCTCTTTACTGCGCCACTCTTCGCAGTGTGGTAAAAAAAACATGACGCTGGTAATTTAACGAGTAATACTTTGTCTTGAGGTCAGTGTAACCTATACATGCCGAGAGATGTCGTTGGATTTAACTTGATCATGAGATTCAAAAGATGGAAGAAATAGTTGTGTAGTGCGTGATTGAGCCGGGGCTCTTTGATCAATTGAAAAACTTGTTGTGGAAGTCTTTTTCTAATCCCACTTAATGTGGGGTCAGCATAACATAAATCCAATGTCCATTCCCTTTAACAGTCATAATTCTGTATTCACTCCTTTCATATCCATGTCGTCTTTCAATCTCAATCAATAACAATATATCCTTGGGTAAGTCTTTGGAGGGTGCTTATGAAGTAAACATACTAAAAGTCCTGACATCCAGATGAGCCTGAATGGGGAGGTGCACAAAGTAACCACGGACGCCGTTTTGGAGATATAAGCATAAACTCAAAGGTGCTATTTATATAGTAGGTACTTTGAATATTGTAGATGGAACATTTTACTGAAAGAACATTACTTGAATTTAATTGACGCCCTCTAGATCTCATTTAAATAAAAGCTTTGTCATAGAAGTAAGATACTAGTCAGTTTTTCAAACTTTATACTCGTAAATAAACAAAACACTGCATTTTTCTCACAGTTCGGACCCCGCGGCTATTGTAAGGGCCACCGCGGCAGAGTGCATCAAGTTTCGAACTTTATTTCGACATAATTACGTATGTAATTTGAAATTGCAGTTGTCTAAAATCTAGATTAATAAAGATGGACAGCTGCACATCTATTTGTCGGTGGCACGTGCTTGGCTTTGAAACGCTGACCACGTGCATGACACGTGTCTTGCACGTGGTTCTTTGATGCTATTATTTTCGCAGCTTGGTGTTCAATTTTTGCATCTCACGTTGATTTGCATCAATGGTCCCGAATGGTGGCATATTTTATGTAATCCCTCTGCTTAAAAGTGTGTGCGTCCTAGTGAACTCAGCTAAGTACGCCCCCTAATCCCCTGGATTTATTTTAATTAGTCATTTTAGCAACTGGATGTTTTAGTGACTGGCAAAGTACCTACCTACTAGCTTACATAAAAGACGGAACGAAAAAAAATGCACCAAACGATATTACGCTCTGTTTTTTTTCTACAAACAAAATCCTAGCCCAGCAAGCAACCCCTGTCAGAAGCAGGCTGTATTTAAGTTCAGTTTTTAATCTAGTTCTTCTCTGGTTTATGAAAAAACTTCTGTTTGCAGTTAGCCATGGCTGAAGACAGGTCTTCGAATGAAGTTTAAAACTTTGATTTAAAAAAATATGACTATATAACTTTAAAACCGTGTTGATCTACTTTTAAATTTTCCTACTTATAAGATTTATTAGATAGGCACAGTCAGCTGCACTAGATTGTATACAATTTGGATCAAATTCCAGTAGTGTCAGCATTGCAAAAGACATGTACTTTGCAAATTTTCAGAAAATAAGTGAACTGATTTCATAATTAGCTAAAGTATATACCTACGCGGCGACACTCACATGAATGCTACAAATAGTATATAAATGTTAGTGAAGCCGACTGTACCTGCTTATAGATATGGGAGGAGAAGATGCTATACCGGAAGTGACTGTCTGAGCGAGCGTCGTGGGAGCTATTGGATTTAAAGATGGTTTAAAGTAAAGGCTAAAGGGTACCATTTCACCGGTGAGGGAAGGTTTTCAATAATGTTAAAATGTGTGGGATTTGTTGCTCAATCACGCCTTAGCTACATTATCGTTTATTATGAAACTAAGAAAAAATATAGTTCGTTCACTGAATTACATAATAAGTAGTTCTTTATCCCAAAAATAACAAACGCACAGTAAAAAGCCCTAAACCAAAAGCTAGCACAGTGCCTAAATAAACCAGCCCTAAGTTGAACTGGAATTATTTAACCAATTATTCCAGTAACTAAGTGTTCTATATGTCCCTATGGTTTTAATAAATGTATTGATTGATTGATTGAATTAGACCACAATTATATTTTGTTTGATTTCCGTACAAACTGATTTCAACCGATTATTGTCGATTAAAGGTATTATATTGTACGTTCACTTAAACATACATATATTTAATTTTGACTATTATTACTGTTAATCTATACAGTTGTCTCTAACTTTATTTTGCCGTAAAATAAAGCCCATATGAAAGCCAACCTCAATTATTTCAGTACAATTGTACTGCCTGGGAAAAAAATGCTTTAAGCGATAAGGCCGCTCATTGTAATTTATTTAATTACGCTTAGTTACTGTGATGTATCATTGTGTACAATAAAGTGTTATCTATCTCATCTTCCATTAATGGTAAAATAAATTTATAAAGAAATCGGACTACCTTAAATGCTCCATTAAATAAATAAATAATAAATATTCTAGACAATCCACTCAACACTATCTAGCCCCAAACTAAGCAGACCTTGTACTATGGGAACCAGATAGCTGATATACTACTTATATACATTTTTTTGTAAATACATACTTAGAATACAATATAACACCCAGACAGAGAACAAACATCTGTGTTCACCACACAAATATTTGTTCTCGGTGGGGATCGAACCCACGACCTACGGCGCAGAAGGCAAAGCTATTACCAACTGAGCTGAGAGGCCAGTCAAACCACCATTATGTGGGTATAAGTACATAAATGAATTTATCTATCAAAAAACTAGCATATTATTATGACGAATTGTATGTTTGTTAGGACAAAAAATGTAACCATGTAGCGGAATTTTCTCAAACTTGGTTAAAATGCCTCACCGATTTCAATGAGATTATTGGACAAAGTCGCGCTCTCATCCCTGAGTGCATTCTAAAAATGCACTTAAGGATGGAACGTATCTCACAAAGGGCTTCTCTTCCTTGTTTGATAAATAAGATAAATGAAATAAGGTTTCTCTGTTGTAGCATAACTTTTTCACTAATTTTGAGGTCCAAATCCATGTCCAAAATACCCTAAATACCGGTACCGCACATAACTTAAATATACCGTTGGTTATTCCGAACAACAATAACGAACCCCAAACCACAGCGTAGTACTACATTAACGAGTGTGGCCAAACTGAGCCAAGCTTGTATATTAAGGGAGTTGGGAAAACCAAAATTAATCAAGCATGAAAGCTGGAGTATTTTTAACGTACAGTCCGCTGCAATAAAACATTTGCTGCCTATTTCTGCCTTCAAGCAGCATCGCTGTGTTTCCGCTTGAAGGACGTGGTATATCTTTATTAAATTAAGTTCAGAAAGAAATTCGAAAACAGTTTATACTCCTTTTCTAGAACGGTCAGTTTATGTTATACAAAAAAAAGCAGCCAAGTGCGAGTCGGACTCGCCCATGAAGGGTTCCGTAGCACGACGAACTACAAAAACCTTTATATTATGTTACTTGATGTAACATAATAAGGTTCTTGTAGTTCGTCGAAAGGTAAATTGCGGTTTACGGTTTATGACGTATAAAAAAAAAACTACTGACTAGATTTCGTTCAAACTAAAAATCGTTGGAAGTTTGCATAGTAATGTACATCATATATTTTTTTTAGTTTTATCATTTTCTTACTTTAGAAGTTAGAGGGGGGGGGACCAACTTTTTTCCACTTTGGAAGTGTCTCTCGCGCAAACTATTCAGTTTAGAAAAAAACGATATTAGAAACCTCAACATCATTTTTGAAGACCTATTCATAGATACCCCACACGTATGGGTTCGATGAAAAAAAAATTTTTGAGTTTCAGTTTCAAGTATGGGGACCCCCAAAATTTATAGTTTTTTTTTTATTTTGATGTAAAAAACTTAATGCGGTTCACAGAATACATCTACTCGCCAAGTTTCATCAGTCTAGCTCTTACGGTTTCGGAGAAAAATGGCTGTGACATACGGACGGACAGACAGACAGACAGACAGACAGACAGACAGACAGACAGACATGACGAATCTATAAGGGTTCCGTTTTTGCCATTTGGCTACGGAACCCTAAAAAGGTTACATTAAAATAACCAACGATCCGAGAGCTCCAATCTCTACGAATTTCGTTGACATCAAGGTTTTTCTGCTGGTCGGTCAATACGTTTGCTTTTTAGGGTTCCGTAGCCAAATGGCAAAAACGGAACCCTTATAGATTCGTCATGTCTGTCTGTCTGTTTGTCCGTCCGTATGTCACAGCCATTTTTCTCCGAAACTGTAAGAGCTAGACTGATGAAACTTGGCGAGTAGATGTATTCTGTGAACCGCATTAAGAATTTAACTTAAAAATAAAAAAATAACTATAAATTTCGCGGGTCCCCATACTTGAAACTGAAACTCAAAATTTTTTTTTTCATCGAACTCATACGTGTGGGGTATCTATGAATAGGTCTTCAAAAATGATGTTGAGGTTTCTAATATCGTTTTTTTCTAAACTGAATAGTTTGCGCGAGAGACACTTCCAAAGTGGAAAAAAGTTGGTCCCCCCCCCTCTAACTTCTAAATTAAGAAAATGATAATACAAAAAAAAATATATGTTGTACATTACTATGTAAACTTCCAACGATTTTTGGTTTGAACGAGATCTAGTCAGTACTTTTTTTTTTATACGTCATAAACCGTAAACCGCAATTTACCTTTCGACGAACTACAAGAACCTTATAATGTTACATCAAGTAACATAATATAAAGGTTCTTGTAGTTCGTCGTGCTACGGAACCCTTCATGGGCGAGTCCGACTCGCACTTGGCTGCTTTTTCTTATTTATTTTCTTGAAATAAATTAAGGAGGTACTCAGTTGCCATAAAATGATGAAAGCAGCCTGGTCTGATGATGACGTCCAGGTCTGTCCAACGGGACTCTTCAATCAATTGCCCAAGGGAGTTAAAACTTGTTTACCATACAAAGTTAGTGATGGATAGTCAGAGGCGAGACCAAACAGTGAATCCGGACAAAAATACTTTCTCAAAGTAGATAAATATACCTAACTTTGGAGCATTAGGTTCGCATCACGAGATCTCAGTTCGGGGCGTACTACTAGTACTAGTTTAATTAACTAATTCAGACGTGGCTCGGCGGAATTCCATTGTTAATTTTTCTGCTCAGCGCTCGTGGCTCGAGGCAACACGTCCTTTAGTGCACACTGAGTCAATTTTCCTGAAGATGTTGCTTTGTAGAGAGGCGAAGCACGTGTGCAATCTTGTTAAAATTTTATTTTGACGGATTTATTTTTGTCTAACATCTTTACTTAGTACTTCACTTATCAGTACTAGAGCTCTTTGTGAATAGCTCGTCCGGGGAAGTACTACCACCATGCCTATTGCTGCCGTGAAGCAGCATTGTTGTGTTTCGGTTTGAAGGCTGTGGGTGCCAGTGCAATTACCGGCACGTGAGGCTGAACATCTGTATGCCTCAAGTTGATGGACGCATGGAATGTGCTTGTTCCATTAGCTAGCAATTTAAATAAACCTTATTCCACTTTGCAAGATTTGTGGGTGCTGCCTAGGCTGCACACACAAATCTTACATTAGATTAGTGGATTAATACTTCATATTAATTTGTTCTAGTCAATTTATGTTTTAATTTATTTATTTGATTACTTTTAATGGAACAGATAGATAGTGTAAGTACCAATGTTAAGCAAAATATCGAAAATATCACCTGGCAGGCCATTGTATGCTATAGATAGAAACGTGCCCACGTCTTCTAAGAATCTTGCTAAGACGGTTGATAGATTACAAGCGCTCCCTCGAATCGTGTGGTGCAAAGGGGGCATTATTATAAATAAGAATACCAAGCGCGTATATTCATTTCATTTTATTTCAAAGGGGTAGGTGAGAGTACCTACCTAATAAGCTGTGAGTAGGTGTTTAGCGGGAAGATGCTATTTGTGAGATGTACAAAATATTTTATGTAGATCAAACGCTCGCGTTATTTTTATTCTGTAAAAGGATAAAAAAAGCTGTACCAAGCCGTAGTTTGTTTTCTGTTCTTCTAGGCTTGGTCGCGTGGAACTGGCACCTAGCTTAAAGACTTTTCAAATTGATCCTTTTTGTTGGCAACTGAATGAACATAATTTTTAATTCAGTTCATTCAATAATTCAATAATTATATTATTATTTAGCGTCTTAACGTATGATATACCTAAAACGCTAAATAATAATATAACTACTAACCTGTGTCAATCACCTGTAGGTATAATAATATTATGTAAAAATTTATGTTTGTGAATCTGACTTTTCTAAGTGCATTATATTCATGCCTATAGAAATAAATGAATTGAAATTGATAATGTCCAAACAAAAAATTAAACTAAGTTACCAAACGAAAACCAAGGCATGTATTTAATACGTTCATTCCATGCAGTCCTATTAGTTAAATGTTTCAGAGCGGTTCAATTTACGCCGCGTTTGACTTCCGATGCGCCCCCGTCACGTCCGCCACGCCAAAATAACTTAATAAACGCTCATCCAGCGCAGCGCATGCCTGACACCTACCGGATAAAAAATCACACTGTTTCGAATGGCGCTGAAAATTTTAGGCCTCGGCCTCGAATTTAACGGGCAGCGGGCGGGCAGCGGGGCGGCGGTGGCGGTGGCTCTGCAGCGGGGCGGGGCGGGGGGGTCCATTTGATTTTACGCATAAGAATCCTGCCGCTCCCGCGCCGCCGCCGCTGCCGCCCCGCTGCCCGCTAAATTCGAGGCTGAGGCCTTAGTGCCGTATGCAGAAACACCGCTTGAGTTTGAGAGGAACCTCAAGCATCTTCTCCATTGGAGGTGTGACAAAGAAACGTTTTTTCTTTCTTTCTTTTAAGCATACATATTTTGACAATTCTCCATTGAGAGTGCACTGAAGAGTCATCTGAGAAATAAAAAGAAGGCTAAGCCCAACCAATTTAATTTTTTTGGACACAGTGCTAGAAATAAGATAACACTAGTCAACCTCGTACGTAGTGCGCATACGAAGTCCACTTGCATTTTGGGGTCATTTTTTGTGAATGTTTTCCCGTTTTGGCTAAACACAAACCTCGATAACTTTGTGGTAGACAGATATTTAAAAGTACTGACTACAGAGGCTTTTAATGAAGGTAGCACCTACCTTCATTAAAAATCAGTTCTCAGTTTCGTATGTCATCACTGGGAAGACGCACTGATTAAAGACTTGGCAAGCAATGGATAGTTGATCGAGTGAGCGAAGCGAACGAGATCTTACAAACAACTTGGGCGATTTGGCATTTTATGTGCGTATGTATGTATGTTTGTCCGACGATAACTTTCGAACCGTTGATCGGATCTGCATGAAATTTGATAAGTCGATAGCTTGTACTTGAAATTTACTGGTAAGTATATGAGTAAAATCGGATGAGGGGTTATTAAGATTTTTTAAGGGTGCAAAAATTAAATAAGTGACACAATAAAATCAAGTTACATGTCATATGAAAGAACTGTGTTCGGACATTCCAAAACAGTGTTTACTTTTTTTCTAGGACACTTAGTTTTTGCTATACAAAAAATGTTTAAATTAAGATAACCAAAGATCCAAGAGCTCCCATCTCTAAGAATTTCGTTGCCATCAAGGTTTTTCTACTGGTCTGTCAATTCGTTTGCTTTTTCTTATTTTTTTTCTCGAAATGAATTAAGAAGGTACTCAGTTATCATAAAATGGTAAAAGAGATCTGGTCTGATGATGGAGTTAAGGTCTGTCCAACAAAACTCTTCAATCAAATGGCCAAAACTGGACACAAATACTTTGTCAAAGTAGATAAAACACAATGCGGCATGATGGCGGCACATTGTTTCTGATTACTATCTACCTATGTACTTAACTTTTCTGAGCATTTGGATCGCATCACGTCGAGATCTCACAGTTCGGGGCGAACTACTAGTTATAAATAAATAGAAGGAGTAAAAAGCCTATGTATAGGTACACCGTACGTGTAATTACTGGCAAAATAACATGCATTCAAACTGTTTTTAATTTAACGCAAAATAACGACAAAATACCAAAAACTTAATTTGCGTCCGACGCAAGCCCTACTCAAAACCAGTAATGAATTTCTATACAAACTTACCTACGACTAAGTAAGCTTTATCGAGGGCGAAAATATCAAAAATTTTAGGCGATTATATTGAATTTAAGGAAACGGGGAAACATGTTTCTGAAAATTAGTCTTTGAGATTTAGCCACTAAATTAAATTGAAATTCTGCATTGGAGCCTCGCTCGTCACGTCAAAACGCACTGTGTCTTTAGTTCTAAAAATAGAGAAAGTCAATCCCAAAGCCTGTTTATTATATAGTATGGACTGGCCTCCAGCTCAGTTGGTAGTAGCTCTGCCTTCTGCGCCGTAGGTCGTGGGTTCGATCCCCACCGAGAACAAATATTTGTGAGGTAAACATCATGATGTTTGTTCTCTGTTTGGGTGTTATATTGTATTCTAAGTATGTATTTACAAAAAAAAATGTATTTAAGTATTATATCAGCTATCTGGTTCCCATATTACAAGCTCTGGTTAGTTTGGGGCTGGGTAGTGTTGTGTGAATTGTCCAAAATATTTATTTATTTATTTATTCATTCAGGATGGCACCTGATGTTAGGCGGTACCCGTCTGACTAGAATGCAGATAATTTAGGTTGAGTTCGTTAAGCAGATTGTGATGTATCTCAAGCGATTTAATGAATTTCATTTCGGGAGAGTATAATTTTAATTTTTTTTTTTTAATTAGCTTGAGAGTTTTTATTTTACGCGACCATGCCTAGCCATTTGAAGCGTTACTTAGATGTGAGTCATTGCCTAAAGTTTGTCATTACCTAGTGTAAATAAATAAATATTATAGAAATCCACGCAACACTATCTAGCCCCAAAGTTAGCAGAGCTTGTACTATGTGAACCAGATAGCTGATATAATGCATAATATTTTTTTTGTAAATACTTAGAATACAATATAACACCCAGACAGAGAACAAACATCAGATGGCAGAGCTACTATCAACTGAATTACAGCTTATAGCTATACAGCCATCTTTATTGTTTACCTAAATAACTAATTAGAAACCTACATTTGTATACTTATCTCTGATTTATTTAAATAGCTGTACTTTTGTAAAATTTTTTTGGAAAATAAATGTTAATGTATTGTATTGTATCTATATATATATAACTCAAAGGTGACTGACTGACTGACTGACTGACTGACATAGTGATCTATCAACGCACAGCCCAAACCACTGGACGGATCGGGCTAAAATTTGGCATGCAGGTAGATGTTATGACGTAGGCATCCGCTAAGAAAGGAAAATGGAAAATTATTTTCCAAAGAGGAGAAAAAGGGGAAAAATGGTTTAAAGAAAAATCAACGCACAGCCTAAACCGTTAGCCCTAGAAGCATGAAACTTAGAAGGTGTGTTCCTCTAATAGAGCAGAGGTGCACTAAGAAAGAAAATAGGAAAATTCTTTCCCTAAAAGAAGAAAAAACGGAAAATGATTTTAAGAAAAATCACTAAAAATAGCTTTACAAAATACGCAAAAAAAACATTAAAAAAATTTCAGCTACCGCAGCATCTGGCACCAGGTTCGATTACACACAAAGGTTCACAAACAAACCGATGATAACCACTACGACAAAATCGCGGGAAACATCTATCATACTTAAACTAAACACTGCTGAAAAAAATCGGCTCCAACAGCATTCACCTTCAAATTCAAATACACTCTAAAGTACAAGCTCAAAACTATAGTAAACAGCAGTTGGTCATGTCAAATTTAAAATCTGATTCAATTATACACCAACACCCATACGAAACCCCAAATTAGCCACTAATATAACATAAAATCACAAAAAATAGTTTTACAAAAAACGAAAAAAAAACATTAAAAAAATTCAGCTACCGCAGCATTTGTCACCAAGTTTTAATACACACAGATGTTTACAAAAAAACCGATGATAACCACTAAGACAAAATCGCGGGAAACATCTATCATACTTAAACTAAACACTGCTGAAAAAAATCGGCTCCAACAGCACTCGCCTTCAAATTCAAATACACTCTAAAGAACAAGCTCAAAACTATAGTAACCAGCAGTTGATCATGTCAAATTAAAAAAAATTGATTCAATTATACACCAACACGCATACAAAACCCCAAATTAGCCACTAATATAACATAAAATCACAAAAAATAGCTTTACAAAATACGAAAAAAAAACATTAAAAATTTTCAGCTACCACAGCATTTGTCACCAGGTTTTAATACACACAAATGCTTACAAAAAACCAATGATAACCACTAAGACAAAATCGCGGGAAACATCAATCATACCTAAACTAAACACTGCTGAAAAAAATCGGCTCCAACAGCACTCGCCTTCAAATTCAAATACACTCTAAAGTACAAGCTCAAAACTATAGTAACCAGCAGTTGGTCATGTCAAATTTAAAATCTGATTCAATTATATACCAACACCCATACGAAACCCCAAATTAGCCACTAATATAACATAAAATCCCAAAAAATAGCTTTACAAAATACGAAAAAAAAACACATTAAAAAATTTTCAGCTACCGCAGCATTTGTCACCAGGTTTTAATACACACAAATGCTTACAAAAAAACCGATGATAACCACTAAGACAAAATCACGGAAAACATTTATCATACTTAAACTAAACACTGCTGAAAAAAATCGCCTCCAACAGCACTCGCCTTCAAATTCAAATACACTCTAAAGAACAAGCTCAAAACAATGGTAACTAGCAGTTGGTCATATCAAACTAAAAAAACGAACTCAAATATCCACGCGGACGAAGTCGCGGGTATCAGCTAGTACAGTATAAGGTCAGACAAAGTGGTGGTAAGAGATGGAACTAATTAATCATATAAGAAACGTTTGTAAATAAGGGGTTCAATGTCTAGATTTATAATAGTAGGTACACCTTAACATTCTGGACTGATTAAAAGTATTAATGATGGAAGATGGACAACGGCGATCACAGAATGGTGGCCAAGAGACGCACAGCGACCACGGGGCAGACCACCCGCCCGTTGGACGGATGACATTGTCAGAGTAGTTGGGCACCAATGGCGGAGACTGGCACAGGACCGAAGAGAGTGACGTATTAGGAGGGAGGCCTATATCCAGCAGTGGGTGCATACAGGCTGAATAGATAGATAGATAGAATAGTACTGAAACGCGATTAGCTTTTCGCAAAAGCATAAACAAAATAGCCTCACGACTTGAGTCCAATGCTAATTTCAATCCTGTACCAATCTCAATCCAATAATAATTTCTTCCTAACGAATTTCCGTACCCTTGAAACTAATTTTGTTACTATATTGGATTGAAATTGGAAGTGCGTTCGTATTAGCCGGTTTGTATTGGTACAAAATAGCCGTAAAATAAATATAAAAACCTAGTTAATTCGCTATTCTAAACGTTATCTGTCATTTTGGGAAGTCACATAGCTTTTTCATTTTAATTGTTATCCTGGTGTTATTTTGAGTTCTGTTGTGTAATTTCGGTGGTATTTTAACCAACATTACTTAAGGTCTTAGCTCAAATTGGAATGAAAGTGTATTATATGATATTTTGATTTGATTGAAAATGTTACTGATGGTTTTCAAAACCAATTAGGGTGACTTATCAATAGACTGACTTGACTTGACTATTGACTATTTTATTTAAGGCGATACAAATGTGTCTCAAAAAAGAAATTTTGAGAAAAATTAGCAATAGGTATTAATTATGAGAAAGTCTTATATGCTGAATTTATTTATTTGAAGTGAGTCATGACATTAAATAAATAATAATCAAAGATATTGTAATCAAAATATCTATTAGCTAATATATATTTAATTATATTGTATTCTATGTATGGTTTTTACAGAAAAAAAGTATCAGCTATCTGTACCCAAAGTCCCAGTGCATTTACAACATTTCGTTACCAAATGTTGTTTTCCTTTCGCCTACGTGTCTCTCTCTTTTACGTGAAAAAAGCAGCCAAGTGCGAGTCGGACTCGCCCATGAAGGGTTCCGTAGCATCAAATAACATAATATAAAGGTTTTTGTAGTTCGTCGAAACATAAATTGCGGTTTACGATTTATGACGTATAAAAAAAAAACTGCTGACTAGATCTCGTTCAAACCAAATATCGTTGGAAGTTTGCATATTAATGAACAACATATATTTTTTTTAGTTTTATCATTCTCTTATTTTAGAAGTTAGAGGGGGGGGGACCAACTTTTTTCCACTTTGGAAGAGTCTCTCGCGCAAACTATTCAGTTTAGAAAAAAACGATGTTAGAAAACACAACATCATTTTTGAAGACCTATCCATAAATACCCCACACGTATGGGTTCGATGAAAAAAAAATTTTGAGTTTACATTTTTGAGTTTCAGTTTCAAGTATGGGGACCCCCAAAATTTATAGTTTTTTTTCTATTTTTGTGTAAAAACCTTAATGCGGTTCACAAAATACATCTACTCACCAAGTTTCATCAGTCTAGCTCATAAGGTTTCGGAGAAAAATGGCTGTGACACGGCCGGACAGACAGACAGACAGACAGACAGACAGACAGACAGACAGACAGACAGACAGACATGACGAATCTATAAGGGTTCCGTTTTTGCCATTTGGCTACGGAACCCTAAAAATGATGAGACAACAACTTTAACTGCGTAACGTGTTTTTGCTGTTCTCATCTTTTCTCCATACAATAGACAGAGACAAATAGGCGAAACGAAAACAACATTTGGTAACGAAATGTGGTAGCAAAACTCGGACTTCGGGTACTGGTTCCCATAGAGCTCTTAGTTTGGGGCTAGATAGTGTTGTGTTATATGTCCCTCTCCCATTTTGCAATAATAATTGGCACTTCAAACGGTTGCAGTACTAATTTCCTCGCGATGTTCTCCTTCACCAATTAAAGGTAGGTAATGGCATTTCGTCCATCAATTCGCCCATTCGCCCTGAGACACATCGACACGAGCCGTTATCAAGAATCTATTTCCGATTGGTAACTTAGTTTCAAATCTACGCTGTCAATGTGACGTTGCTAGCAGCTTCAAATGAACCTGTTATCTTCGGTCTTGTTTCCCGACTGCCCAAAAGAAGAGGGTTATGTTTATAGCAGTTTTTTAAATTTTTTTAGGGTTCCGTAGCCAAATGGCAAAAACGGAATCCTTATAGACTCTACATGTCTGTCTGTCTGTCTGTCTGTCCGTCCGTGCCACAGCCATTTTTCTCCGAAACCGTAAGAGCTAGACTTATGAAACTTGGCGAGTAGATGTATTCTGTGAACCGCATTAAAATTTTTACATAAAAATAGAAAAAAAAACATTAAATTTTGGGGGTACTTGAAACTGAAACTCAAAAATTTTTTTTTCATTGAACCCATACGTGTGGGGTATCTATTTATCTATGAATAGGTCTTCAAAAATGATGTTGAGGTTTCTAATATCGTTTTTTTCTAAACTGAATAGTTTGCGCGAGAGACACTTCCAAAGTGGAAAAAAGTTGGTCCCCCCCCTCTAACTTCTAAAATAAGAGAATGATAAAACTAAAAAAAATATATTTTGTACATTATTATGCAAACTTTCAACGATATTTGGTTTGAACGAGATCTAGCCCGTATTTTTTTTTTATACGTCATAAATAAGTTTTACTAACAAAATGATCCATGTTGACCGAAATAAATAATTATGAAATATGAAATAAATCGAAATTGCTTATACAAAACTTGGAACTATATAATGATACATAAAAAACTTTAAAACGATTTGTATGAATTTTGTCTTTAATTTCACTCTTTGTTTAATATATTAATCGCTTGAAATATCATGCAGGACAACGTCTGTCGGGTCTGTTAGTTATTTTATAAAATTTTCGCAAGCATCATTCGCAATAATGTTGGTACAGCTAAAATAATAATAAAGCAAAAGAAATTTAGATTAAAAAAAAGCAGCCAAGTGCGAGTCGGACTCGCCCATGAAGGGTTCCGTAGCATCAAGTAACAAGGTTCTTGTAGTTCGTCGAAAGGTAAATTGCGGTTTACGATTTATGACGTATAAAAAAAAAAAAGCAGCCAAGTGCGAGTCGGACTCGCCCATGAAGGGTTCCGTAGCATCAAGTAACATAATATAAAGGTTCTAATTAACACAAAGAAACTTACAATTAAACAAATATTTACAAAATGTACAAAATACACAAGAAACAGTTGAGCTATCTGGAGATCGTTACAAACGATCTAGAGATAGCTCAACTGATCCAAATCAGTGCCAGACGGAAGCGTCCCCAAGACGCTGGCGGCATTGCCACGCTGAATGGCAATGCTTATGGTTAAAGGTTCTTGTAGTTCGTCGAAAGGTAAATTGCGGTTTATGATTTATGATGTATAAAAAAAAAACTACTGACTAGATCTCGTTCAAACCAAATATCGTTGAAAGTTTGCATAGTAATGTACAACATATATTTTTTTTAGTTTTATCATTCTCCTATTTTAGAAGTTAGAGGGGGGGGGACCAACTTTTTTCCACTTTGGAAGTGTCTCTCGCGCAAACTATTCAGTTTAGAAAAAAACTATTTAAAAAACCTCAACATCATTTTTGAAGACCTATTCATAGATACCCCACACGTATGGGTTCGATGAAAAAAAAATTTTTCAGTTTCAGTTTCAAGTATGGGGACCCCCAAAATTTATAGTTTTTTTTCTATTTTTGTGTAAAAATCTTAATGCGGTTCACAGAATACATCTACTCGGCAAGTTTCATCAGTCTAGCTCTTATGGTTTCGGAGAAAAATGGCTGTGACATACGGACGGACAGACAGACAGACAGACATGACGAATCTATAAGGGTTCCGTTTTTGCCATTTGGCTACGGAACCCTAAAAACTACTGGCTAGATCTCGTTCAAACCAAATATCATTGAAAGTTTGCATAGTAATGTACAACATATTTTTTTTTAGTTTTATCATTCTCTTATTTTAGAAGTTAGAGGGGGGGGGGGGGGGGGGGGAACTTTTTTCCACTTTGGAAGTGTCTCTCGCGCAAACTATTCAGTTTAGAAAAAAACGATATTAGAAATCTCAACATCATTTTTGAAGACCTATTCATAGATACCCCACACGTATGGGTTCGATGAAATTTTTTTTTTTGAGTTTCAGTTTCAAGTATACCCCCAAAATTTATAGTTATTTTTTCTATTTTTGTATAAAAATCTTAATGCGGTTTACAGAATACATCTACTCGCCAAGTTTCATCAGTCTAGCTCTTACGGTTTCGGAGAAAAATGGCTGTGACACGGACGGGCAGACAGACAGACAGACAGACAGACATGACGAATCTATAAGGGTTCCGTTTTTGCCATTTGGCTTCGGAACCCTAAAAAGTATTCATGTTTATTATCAACTCGAAAGAAGAAGGGTAGTTTATTAGGTGTAATGCTACTCACAGGGGACGGTTAGAGTAGAGGCATCCGGCAGTGGTTGGCTACCGACCAGCTCCTGGCGGCTGCCAGTTGGACTTTCCTCAAACATCGCTGGTGGTCGATCGCTGCCAGCGGCCGACACGGTGGAGTTACTGCGAATTGTTGCTGTGGATGAACGAAGACTTTCCTCACTCCCTTGCTGTTCCTACAAACCACAAAAATACAACGCCATTTAGCCCCGAACTAAGAACAGGAACCATATTAAGTGTAATACCTATTAGTTATTTATGTAAATACACACTTAAAGTATTTTATAACATCCAGACTAGGCATAAAATCCAGAAATGTTTGCCCTCGATGGACATCGAACCTCGACCTATGGCGCAGAAGGCAGAGCTTCTACCAACTGAGCTGAGAGGCCAGTCGTCAAATGAAACATGATACATAATATGAAATTGGCACTACCAGTGTAAGAGAGGATATACCCTTTCCACTGTGAAGATCAGACACAGATTTCTTTTTTTAACAAAAACGAAACACGTGAGTTTGGGTTACTTTACGGTTATGAGCTTATCAGTGTTCCTCGAACACACAACATTAACTAAAATCAACGAGTAGGTGCTTACTTACGAGTAGGAGCCCTCATATCTTCTAAGTATGTTTCAAATAGTTGTATAATATTTCATCGAGTATTTAGAATGACATAGAATATTATTACTCAGAGATGATACAACCCACCCTCAAAATAATAAGTTTAAAAGACTTGAGAAACCGACTTTTTGGCGAAACTGGACCGATTTTGATGAAATTTCTATGGACCAATCTGGAATTAAATCGGTTCATAAATGTAAAGGTTATGCGATAACAAACATAAAAAACTATACGATCGAATTGAGAACCTCCTCTTATTTCATTAGAAGTCGGTTAAAAAGTCCATTTTCTTTATTGCATTAAGTAATTTTCTTGCTGAGGGATGAAAAGTTACGTGTTGCACTCGAGAGCAAAGATTTTTCACCTCGTGCTCTTTTGATTCCTTTGCCAACGCTCAGGATTAAATTTTTTGAACCACTCGCTGTTTTAGAATCCTTCGCTTGCTCGGTCATCAAAATTGAGAACGCGGTCAAAAAGCAACTATAAAACACACACGTAACAAAGCAAGTCTTATCAGAATTAATTACAATGCTGTAAGGCAAATAATGTTTTAGATTTTATGTAGACAGGTATACAGGGTTATTCATTATTAACTGCAAATACTCAGGAATTAGGTTCAACAAATAGAATAAAAAATATTTATGAAATTATTTTTTTTAAATTTGATCAAAAAATTTTTCAAGTTTTTGTATCAAAATTTTATTTTTATTAATTTCTTTACGGCTATTGCATAATGATTGCCATGGAGAACAGGACGATGACCCACCCAGGCGGTGACTGAACGCAGAGTGTCACTCACGGCGCGCGGGCGCGGATCAAAGGTCAAAATAGGTCAGGCGCCAATGATTCCTTTATCGATTTTCTCGGGATTTTCATAACAAAACTTAAAAAAAATCATTTCATAAATATTTTTTATTTTATTTGTTGAACCAAATTCCTGAGTATTTGCAGCTAATAATGAATAACCCTGTATATGCGCTGCGCATATTTGTTATGTTTTGTATGAGTGTCAAGTCAAGATTATCTACAAGGTGAAGTTGAATTGTTTACTTACGTAGTACTTGTCTATTGGATCGCAGTCCAATGGTTCACCATACGCTGAGTTTTCGTTCAAGGACTGCAGAGAGACTGACATCCGAGAGCAATTGGACCCTCTGCGATGTACCAATGGCGATGATTTAGTGCCAAGAGATTGCCGTTTAAAGATTTCTGTGGTATTTTTTAAGAAGCTATCCATTTTCTTCCTGAAAAAAGATGATTTTCGCTTCAGGGGCATTTTTCCTATCGCGTGCAGATCCATTTCAGATTGAGACAAGCTCTCATGCCTTGAAAGAATCGTGTGATCAAGCGATAGTTTCCTATCGCGAGATCTAACTGCAGGACTCTCTGCTGGAAAATTATCGGGTAGGTCATCAGTTACATCTATTCGGTTATCAAACTTGGCACGGTCTTCCAAACCTTCAGAGAGACTTTTACATTTGTGAATAGCACTTGCTTCAACTTCTACTTCATCATTTTCATTAAACTTAGTTTCGATCACATCTTCATCAGAATCGTTTTCATCGTTCACATATTCTTGCTCTGGAATGAAATTATCACGAACTTCAGTATTTAGAACGGTATTCGTGGCACTCGGTGGCATCGCCTCGTCTTGACCTTCGTCACTGCCCGTGTCCTCAAACAAATCTTCATTCTCAATGAAATCCTTGTTCTGCATCACTTTACTACCTCGAGGTGCTTTAATCCGCATGCTGCTATTCATTTTCACTGTTCTTAGAATTTCCCTGATTTTTAAGTTTTCTTTGAATAACTTGACGTCGGTTATAAAGGAGGAAGATTTTTCTTTATCCACAGCTTTGTTAGGTTTGTCTTTTCTAGATTTCTGCTTAGTTCTCTCCATATTAGCAAACTTTGCCCCAGATTTCTTCAAAGGCCAACGAAGGTAAAACTTCCACAGATAATCAAATTTCTTCGAAGGCAAAAGATCCACAGATAATCAAATTCTCACATTAAAATTCACACAACTAAGTATTATCAGGTGGTGTCGCGCGCACGTCTAACCACCTGTACCTATACACCGTTCAGCCATAGTGAAGGAAGTTGGACGATAACAATTTATCGCTAATGTAGAAACAGTATCGAATCACGACCAATAAAACCGCGAGCACTACAATGATAACCGTCCGACTCGATCTTCAATACTACTAGAACAGTGCGTGCAAGTGACGACACTACATACCTACGTCACCTGAGCAAACATGTTGTCCACAGACAGAAGTAACCCACTAACCAGGCTGCCTCTTTTGAAACTACATTTCAATATTCCACTTGCGTACTATCTTGAGATTGAGATAATCTATGATTAGCATTATCTAATGTTATCAATCATAGCACACTTACCACAACCAACCACAACTAATAACATAATTTTACTCATACACCGCTTATAGGTACGAATTATGATGTTTACTTGCAATAATGAAAGATGTTGAATTGAAATATCTACAGAATGTATTCAGAACAGAGAGCCATTTCGCATTACCTATCTGAAGTCGTGTTCGCGATTACACGATGGTTAAGTTAAAATAGGACCGTTCTCGATACCATATTTCTTTTACACCAATGGATACTGCCCGACGTCACGTGACTACTTAACTACGAGCTGCGATAGGTTAAAATAATGCTCCTTTCCCTCCATCCATGAATTCTGTAATGGCCGATAATTATACGCTTTGTCATTTTGATCGCAAACGCATCTTTTTATTTAAAATCATCTGAAATACGCATAGAAACCCAGTAAATTAGGCAGCCACTCTAATATTCACGTACTAGTCACGCCAATCACGTACATGTGGTCCTTCTACGCCAAATAACAAGATCAAGCATCTATGGAATATTGACGACGACGTGGCCGCAGCCAATACTGGAAATACCTGGAAATACGCACTGGACAATTCACAATCTGGACCAAAGATTGCTTGGAGGCTAAGCGCACATTGGAATTGAAGTTGGATTGGCATTTCATCGATCTTCATACGCAATCTGGTGGGACCAACCATTCTTTCTTTTCCTATCTCCTCCCTGTTCTCTTTGTGACCTGTGTCGAAATTGATTTCAGCGTTTATCGCGAAGGAGTGTTACGTGGAAGTTAAATACGCGCAAGACCAAAGCTGGTGACGTTGCTATCACTGCTTTCCTACCATTCTTCCAAATCGTAAGTAGGTACTCCTGTGTTCAATGACCACCAAAATGTCTACCGATCTATCAAAGTCTCCCCTTACGTTAATTCTCGTCATAATAGACTTATTATGACGAGAATTAACGTAAGGGGAGACTTCCATCTCGCGATAGATCTCCTGCTGTCTGCAGTAACAATCCTGATTTAACTCGCGAGCTGGTTAGAAAACGCGGACACGTAAAGGGCAGACTAACTAAGTTCACTAACTTTGTACAGTCGCTTGAAAATAATGAGAATCTTTCTGTTTCTTCCTCTCGTGATCACATTAACTTAGAAAGAAAGAAAGAAAGAAAAACATTTTATTGACCTTATGACTACTTAATAACTAATTACAACAGGTAGTAACTTATTAGCAACTCAATAAAGGTCAATAAGGCCCTGGCTCAGTATCTGTTGCACCGTATGTAGGTCGTCACCCCGCTCAGTGCAACACTGGTATTCTGCCAGGGCCTAGAGACGAGTGAAATCACGGACAATGTAGGCAGGTAAATTAAAAAAAGAGATTAGCCTAAAAGTAAGTAAATAAACATGTGAATATATTACTTAAATTAACCTAAAGCTTAGAATAAAAGGAGCTGTTAGTTTGTTTGACGAGTTCCATGATATTCAAACCAAGATCGAAGAGAATGTTTGCGACAGCGAGATACCTAATCAATTAGATTATCGAGAACCATTTCGGAATTTGTACTATTTATGAGTCTATGCTATCTAGTGATGAGGTTACTGGCAGTTCTAATGGGTCCTGCAGCGGAAGACCGCAATCCGTCATGGATCGTATGACCACTGGCTTGAGTTTAGAGACATCTTCTAATCTTTAGTACATAACTCTAATCAGATAAGTAGTATTCAAAAGTTTCATTACCTAAAGTCATCGTTAAAAGGTAGTGCTACGTTGGTTATAGACTCACTATCGCACTAGATGGTTGAATCGCCATCTCCTGATGTCAAAAGGGTTGTAAGGGATGCTTTTTACATTGACGATTTGTTAACGGGAAATGATGATAAATCGATCTTACTGAAGCTATGTTCGGACATCAAAGACGCGCTAATGTTAGGTTGTTTTCCACTTCATAAATGGATGTACAATTTTCGATGCGATGATGATGATGATGATTTGTGGAGCCAGTCAAAAGAAATTAAATTCAATGAGGGGAGGAGACTTCTACCAAATCTGTGCCTCCACTACCTACTCAGTGATTGAATGTAACCAACCTGAGTAGGTATTTTATTTTATTTCCCGTACCTACTATGTTCGTTCGTACACCTATAGGTTTAAATTAAAATTCATGCATGTCTTCATTCATAAGGTTATATTTATACTCTTCATGTATCTCCTTTCAGTTTCATATTATATTATTACAGTGGGTAGTGTATAGGTTCAGGACTCTTTGTTTAAATAATCTATTTATTCTAGGTCTAATATCTAATAGGGACTAATTTTAGGTCAGCTACTACCTGTTTTTCTGCAACACAGTGTAAACTAACGCAGGAAACAGTGGTACTACACTAAGTTACTGTCATCTAATATTGTTTGAAATAAAGATTTTGTATTTGTAATGAAAATTCTTGTTCTAAGACGCTAGGTATAGGTTGGAATAATTCAAGCGATGAATTTTATTTCAAAACGCAATTTCAAAACGGTGATAGGCCCATCACTAAAAGGTCTATTTTGTCAAACATTTCTCAGATATTTGACCCGCTTGGCTTGCTAAGCCCAACAATAATTATCGCTAAGGTATTGTTGCAGCAATTATGGCTTTTAAAAATAGATTGGGATGTCACAGTTCCATGCAGTGTCGCGCGAACATGGAACCGGTTTGTTGTTTCGCTGCAGAGGCTCCATAGTATTGGCATTCCTCGCCACGCTATAGGTACCGACCCTAGTTATGTAAAACTGCATGTTGTTAGCGATGCCTCGCAGACTGTGTACGGCGCCTGCGTTTATGTTCGCACAGTAAACCAGGATCAAACGATATCAGTACGATTGCTTACATCCAAGGCCAAGGTCGCACCGCTAAAGCCTATGAGTATCCCGCGGCTTGAGCTGAGCGGTGCTTTGCTTGGAGCAAAACTTCTTGATAAAGTACGCAGTTCGCTAACTTGTAAGTTTAATGATGTGGTTTTTTGGACCGACTCAACTATTGTTTTAGGATGGTTACACATGGCACCAAATAAACTAAAAACATTCGTCCAAAATAGAACATCGGAGATTCACGACTTGACGAAAGATGTTTTTTGGCGCAATGTAAGTGGTAAAGAGAATCCCGCTGATCTCGCTTCAAGCGGCTTGAGCTTGGAGGAACTTTCTTCTTCTACGCTATGGTGGGGGGGTCCGGAGTTCTTACGAAGTCCTAGTTACACGCTAATCAATCACGGGGTCATGGACACGTCGTGTGAGGATCTTCCTGAGCTTAGGCCGGCCATATCTTCTTTTGTAACCCATGACTCATCTGACCTGTCGCTATTTCGATTTGATAGGTTCTCGCAGTTCAGACGTATGAAGCGCGCAGTAGCTTTTATGTTACGATTCATACACAATAATCGCAATAAAGTAGGTAGGCGTACAGGCGCGCTTACTGTAGATGAGCTAGATAAGTCTCAAAAAACGGTACGGTCTCAAATGGAAAGTTATCCCACTGAATATAAATTGTTAGGTAATTGCGCTAGTATTAAAGGTAAAGGTAACCTAACTAAATAAAGTTTATTTTTAGATAAGGATAAAATCATTAGAGTAGGTGGATGCTTAGGAAACTCCGATGAGTTTAGCTATAACAAAATGCATCCTGTTTTAGTATCCGCTAAACACTATTTTCTAGTTCTGTTGTTTCGTCACGAGCACTTGCAGCTTCTCCACGCTGGAGGCCAGGCATTACTTTGCCACTTACGCGAAATGTGGTGGCCTTTAGGTGGTAGGAACCTAGCTAAGCGTGAAAGGTAAGATACTCACGCCTTATATGGGTAACTTACCAAAGGAAAGGATAACACCAGGTTTTCCATTCAATAAATGCGGAGTGGATTACTGCGGGCCGGTTCTCATACTCAACCGCAAAGGCAGGGGCGCTAAAACTTCAAAAGCATACATTTGATTATTCGTGTGTTTTGTAACGCGTGCTATTCATTTAGAGCTTGTCAGTGACCTCACTACTGATGCATATTTGTTAGCTTTAAAACGATTCATATCTCGCCGTGGTAAACCAGTAGAAATATTTTCAGATAATGGTCGTAGCTTTGTAGGGTTAATGAACGACTTTTCAAACTTTTTACGCAAATGTAGCCCTGATATTATTGAATACGCAACTAATCAACAGATTAAATTTACATTTATCCCCCCCTATTCTCCGCATTTTGGTGGTCTGTGGGAGGCAGGAGTGAAGTCGTGCAAGCATCACTTGCGGCGAGTGGTAGGAAACGCGCATCTTACTTTCGAAGAGTTCGACACAGTCTTGTCGCAAATAGAAGCTGTGCTGAACTCCCGACCGCTTTCTCCTCTTTCTCCAGATCCCAAAGACCTTTCTCCCTTGACACCCACTCATTTTTTGGTTGGTCGACCGCTGACTGCACCTGCCTGTGACGACCTCAGCGACATCCCTGCGCATCGGCTGAACCGCTATCAGAGGGTGGAGCAAATACGCCAACATTTTTGGACCCGCTGGGCCAAAGAATATGTGTCTGAGTTGCAGGTGCGGACTAAATGGACCAACAAGACGGACGAGCTGATGATCAACTCGCTTGTGTTGATCAAGGACAATAACCTGCAACCGCTAAGATGGCACATGGGTCGAGTGATAGCCACCATTCCGGGCAAAGATGGCATTTCAAGAGTGGCGGACATACAAACAGCTACGGGCGTTGTTCGACGAAGCTACGCAAAGATCTGCCCTCTGCTTCAAGATACCTACGCATGAGGAGCCCTATTTACGCAACTCCAGGGACATTGAAACCTGCTGCTTTCAAGGCCGGCGGCATGTTCGCGATTACGCTATGGTTTAGTTAAAATTGGACAGTTCTCGATACCATATTTCTTTTACACCAATGGATACTGCCCGACGTCACGTGACATACTTAACTACGAGCTGCGATAGGTTAAAATAATGTTCCTTTCCCTCCATCCATGAAATTTGTAATGGCCGATAATATACGCTTTGTCATTTTGAACGCACACGCATCTTTTTATTGAAATCATCTAAAATTCGCATAGAAACCCAGTAATTAGGCAGCCGCTCTAATATTCACGTACTAGTCACACCAATCACGTACAACTTCCAATAATGAAAGATGTTGAATTGAAATATTTACAGAATGTATTCAGAACAGAGAGCCAATTCGCTTTATCTAAAGTCGATAACACAATAATATGCATATAAGTACCTACTTTGAGTTTATTTTATTTACATAGGTGTAAAATTAAAAATGTTATCAATATTAGCATAATACCTGTCAGTACATAATTAATATAAACATATTTTCAAATATGTCTTTTTAGGGTTCCGTAGCCAAATGGCAAAAACGGAACCCTTATAGATTCGTCATGTCTGTCTGTCTGTCTGTCTGTCTGTCTGTCTGTCTGTCTGTCTGTCTGTCCGTCCGTATGTCACAGCCATTTTTCTCCGAAACCGTAAGAGCTACACTGATGAAACTTGGCGAGTAGATGTATACTGTGAACCGCATTAAGATTTTTACACAAAAATTGAAAAAAAACTATAAATTTTGGGGGTCCCCATACTTGAAACTGAAACTCAAAATTTTTTTTTTCATCAAACCCATACGTGTGGGGTATCTATGAATAGGTCTTCAAAAATGATATTGAGGTTTCTAATATTGTTTTTTTCTAAACTGAATAGTTTGCGCAAGAGACACTTCCAAAGTGGAAAAAAGTTGGTCCCCCCCCCTCTAACTTGTAAAATAAGCGACTGATAAAACTAAAAAAAATATATGTTGTACATTGCTATGGAAACTTCCAACGATATTTGGTTTGAACAAGATCTAGTCAATAGTTTTTTTTTTATACGTCATAAATCATAAACCGCAATTTACCTTTCGACGAACTACTAGAGCTTTTATATTATGTTACTTGTTGCTACGGAACCCTTCATGGGCGAGTCCGACTCGCACTTGGCCGCTTTTTTTTTTTATTTGTTGATACTGCGGTTGCCTCAGCTTTGCAATTGAGCCTTATCAATTATCCTTTGATCAAAGGCAAAGTTTCATACTTCTTGGACTCACAGTTTAGGCTGTGTATGTTTTACAAAATTTTTCATTTCTTTAAAATAATTTCCCGATTGTATTTCTTATTATAAAAAATGATACTTTATAAGATTCACGCTTCTAGGGATTACGGTATAAACTTTGCATAAACTTTTCATATAAGCGTTTTTACTCAATTAAGTACCCTCCTTAAAGCAAGTTTGAATTTCCCAATGTTCTTTCTGAATGCATCCCTACACCATAAAACAAAGATTTTAATCAAGGTAAGGCTATGTATCGATTTTTCATTAAACGTTTTTCACTTCTAATGAATGAATTTTCCAATATCCTTTCTCAGTTCACCTTTACGTATAAAAAGAACATACTAGGTACTCTCCATTTTGATTTTGGTTGTCAGTCACCCACCAATCTCTTTTAGAAGTTATGTAATTGTGATTATAGGACTAGCTACAGAGGAAATGCCTACCAGTCAAAGAGATTTCATATTGCAAAAGAGCAAGACGTTACATTTTGCAAATGAACAATCTGGAATCATGCCGACAATAATGACACAATAATTATGGATGTTAATGGCAATATAATACTAGAAATAAAATAACCTTTGTCTTCCAAAACACAGACTAACCAAAGTTGGAAAATTTTTCTTATGTTTATGTGTTTTAACATCACCTCTCTATTTACTCCTTTCTTATCCGTTAATATTTCAATATTTTGTACAATGAATATTATTTTTGTTGTTGTTGTAATTGTTTATTGTTTAATATCATATTAGTAAATTATTTTGACTTTTCCTAGCGTACCATATTTTCTTACTGGAATAAAATAAATGAAATTAAATCTATTCGCCTTAGCTTCTCACGGGTGGAAAATTTCAAAGGAATTGCACTTACAATTTTTTACTTGCTTTTGCTTTTATCAAAATTACACCCGTGCGAAGCCGGGGCAAACAAACCGGGACCGGGACAATATAAACGGCGGTAACCACAAAGCAAAGTTTACAGACGACCTTTATTCGATTTTACAAGCTTTCCGTCATTGAGGGTTTTCACGCGCTCGCTTGTGAACTGACTCAAGCTTGATGACCTGCTGCAACGGTGTACCAGAACGTTTCCCTTATTGATCGAGTGAGCGAAGCGAACGAGATCTTACAAACAACTTGGGCGATTTGGCATTTTATGTGCGTATGTATGTATGTTTGTCCGACGATAACTTTCGAACCGTTGATCGGATCTGCATGAAATTTGATAAGTCGATAGCTTGTTCTTGAGAAATTTACTGGTAAGTATCTGAGTAAAATCGGACGAAGGGTTTTTAAGATATGGGGTTTTTTAAGGGTGCGAAAATAAAAAAGTGACACAAAAAAAATAAATTACATGTCATATGAAAGAACTTTGTTTGAGCATTCCAAAACAGTTTATACATTTTTTCTAGGACGCTCAGTTTTTGCTATACAAAATAAAAGGTTAAATTATGGTAACCAATGATCCGAGAGCTCCCATCTCTAAGAGTTTCGTTGACATCAAGGTTTTTCTACAGGTCGGTCAATTCGTTTACTCTTTCTTATTTTGTATTTCTTGAACTAAATTAAGGAGGTACTTAGTTGTCATAAAATGGTGAAAGCGACCTGGTTTGATGATTGAGCCAAGGTCTGTCCAACGGAACTCTTCAAATCAATTGGCCAATTGAGTTAAAACTTGTCTACCATACAAAGTTAGTGAGAGACAGTCAGAGGCAAGGCCAAACAGTGAATCTAGACAGAAATACTTTCTCAAAGTAGATACAACACAATGCGTGATGGTGGCACATTTTTTTCTGATTACCATCTACCCATATTAAATGTATGTATTGAAACTTTTAACAAGTTATTTGACTCGCAGGACACAACAAGTTATAAAATAGACCAATGGCTCAGTAGGAGGAAGTTACCGCGTATGGAGTCCCTTAGGTAGCATCCTTGGTCCAACATTGTTCCTCGCCTATTATGATCTTTGCGTCCTCAGGGTTAAAGGTGGTAGAATCTTTACTTACGCTGATGATACCGCAATCTTCTTCAGTGGTGATAGCTGGGATGAAGTGTTTGAACTAGTACAGTTGGGCTTTGATAGGGTTAGTGAGTGGAGTAATATTCTCACTTTAAATGTAACAAAAACCAAATACTTAGCCTTTGCTTTCTCTACAAATCATCTTCCTTCGGCTAGCTACTCGGCCTAGTGGCCTGGTGATATTAGGTTCTTACGAACTTACCTCAGGCACCAGTCTTTCACAATGCAGACATACTTATCTTTGTTTGTAAAAGCCATTACGCATTATCATTCATCATAATTATTATGCATTGTGAAAGAAAATAAATCCTTTTTACTTCAATTTTTACTCATATATAAAAGTCAAAATTGCTTATTCAGTTGTATAACAAGGATCACGCCTAGCAAAGGCAAGTCTAGGTGCTAGTTCCACGCGATCAAGCCTAGAAGAATTTGGTTCCTACCGAATCTAATTCCAAATGGGATGCTAATTGTTTAAAGTATTTTCTTAGTGAGTGAATTTATCCCTTATAGCTTCGTAGTTCTTATAGAAGATTACGTGTCGAGTGAATGGCCATTTCGTTTGTAAATAAAAATGTTATGCTTCACAACTCACCCAGGCTTTATTGATGCTTTCAATAGATAAATACCGAGTATTTAGCTAGACACACATTGAAATAACAAAGCTTTATTCGGAACGATGGACCTTTCAGGTAAAGAGGATTACGTCGGTGTTACATGCACTCCTCTATTGATGGTAGCCCCTCGCTCAATGTCGTCCACACTGTCGTCCGCCACCATTGAAATCAGTAATGCGATAGCGATCACGCAACATTTCAAATCAGAAACTCTAGCTCTCTCTTGTCTTGCCTATAATGGTTCTTCATAGGGTAAACCATACTATTCTTGGCACCCCCCCAATGATTGGCACTCTAGCATAAAAACCCATGAAATAAGAGTTTAGAGCAATTTTTTTTAAGTGACAATAATTTATTTTGGTAGTATATTTAATTTTCTTAAAGGTATCATTAATTTTATACCTAGAATGTCCGCCATATTCCTTTCACAGCTGTTTCTAAACATGTGTATAGCATGGATGAGACAACCGAGTAAAAAGTTATACAAAAAGTTAGGATTGGGTAAAAAGTTTGGATGGCGGACATTCTAAGCATAAAATGAATGTTACCTTTAAGAAGATTAATTATACTACCAAAATAAATTATTGTCACTTAAAAAAAATTGCTAGAAAACTCTTTTTTCATGGGTTTTTATGCTAGAGTGCCAATGATTGGGGGGGTGCCAAGAATAGTATGGTTTACCCTATATGCAAGGGTGATTAAAATATTATGGACATTCCATACAACACTATCTATAGCTCCAAATTTAGCAGAGCTTGTATCATGGGAACCAGACAGCTGATATAATACTTTTTTTTTAATATTTAGAATACAATTTGACACCCAGACAGAGAACACACATCAGCGTTCACCACGCAAATATTTGTTCTCGGTGGGGATCGAACCCATGACCTACGGCGAAGAAGGCAGAGCTACTACCAAGTGAGCTAAAAGGCCAGTCAAACAAACTTAAGATTGCAAGCAATCATAAAATAAGTAGTTTTTTGTTTGTTTTAAATCAATAAAGGCTTTCAACTGATGAAAAATTTATTCAATACAACTAGCTGATGGATCAAGCATATGGCCCACCTGATGTTAAGTGGCAACCATCGCATATAACAAAACATTGCCTAATAGGTCACGCACTTCAGGAACGTGCCCTACGTTGCACTGTCCTTACAACTGTAGTGCACACCTTACAACCTTACGTACGTACCTCTCAACAAGTCTTAAAAAATAGAGTTAAAAGTATGCTTTCAAGGCCAGCGCACATTTAGACAATGGCGATGGCGATAAGCTGAAACGCTGTCAAATATCGCTGTCAAATTTGACAGCGTTTCAATAATCGCGTTCGCCAGCGGCCTAGGTGTGCGCAGGCCTTCAAGTGATGATGCGGTCGACGGTGAAAATAAACAAGACGAATAATGAAAAATATTTTTAATATTTCGACACATAATTTATTTTTGCTACAACAAATGTTTTAACGTTCAAACAATGTCTATTGACATAAGTATGTTTTTAATGATGTCATAAGTGTGATTTTACTTTTTAGCCGGTTCGACGACGTCGAATTCGCTGACTTGAGCGTCTACCAGCTGCTTACTCCTCAACTTGACAATGGCGTGGCTTGGCACATTGGGGTCTTCCATTTCGAACTCGATCAATCCTGCAATCAAATGAAAAAGTCACTCCAACTTTTAAAAAACGCTTTTGTTCTCATGCTAGCGTCCACCCTCCAAATTGACCTCTCAGCTCAGTTGGTAGTAGCTCTGCCTAACGCGCCGTAGGTCGTGGGTTCGATCCTCACCGAGAACGAATATTTGTGTGGTGAACGCAGATGTTTGTTCTCTGTCTGGGTGTTATATTGTGTTAGATAGATAGATAGAAAATGCTTTATTGCACACAAAAAATTATAAAAGTACAGGTACTTATAAACACTTAAAACTATTTGCCTCATACAATGGGCGGTCTTATTGCTAAACAGCGATATCTACCAGACAGCCTTTGGATGGAATGGACTTATGGTATAATAAGTGTTTATTAACAAAAAAATTGTATAAGTATTATATCAACTATCTGGTTCCCCTAGAACTAGCTCCGCTTAGTTTGGGGCTAGATAGTGTTGTGTGGATGTGTCCACAATATTTATTTATTTAAATACATAGGCTTCGGATAAAAAATAGACTATTCCAGGTCACCAACTATAATTTAAATAAATAAATAAATAATGCGGACAATCCACACAACACGATCCAGCCCCAAACTAAGCAGAGCTTGTACTATGGGAACCAGGTAGCTAATATAATACTTAAATACTTTTTTTGTAAATACATACTTAGAATACAATATAACACCCAGACAGAGAACAAACATCTGTGTTCACCACACAAATATTTGTTCTCGGTGGGGATCGAACCCACGCCCTCCAGCGCTGAAGGCAGAGCTGTGAAGGCAGTCAAAAATAATTAGTACGTATTCCACTCCGGTTTAATTTCTGTACGTAGAATGAAGTAGTAATTGAGGAAGGTAGGAGGATACCCCAGACACCCAATTACTCTACATTGAATTGGAAACAATGAAAAATCAATTTTAGCGAAAATCTTAGTTATCGACAAGCCATGACAATATTAAGTTTATAAACCAAAAATTAATTAAAGACGCAGCCGTATTTATAAATGCAGTTTTATTTTAAACATTGCTTAAAGCCAGTCCTGTCACTTTAATGATGGCAAATAGTATAAGCACTGTTTATATTTTTTTTTATTTTTATTAGTAATGCCATTAGATCAGAATAACGTCACCACACTTGGTTCGAAAGAATCAGTGACATGATAAGTAGGCCTACCACAAGCTCTGTCTGGCTGTGAATTTTGAGTCTGTGTTAGTGCTCACCAGTTATATTAAACTGTGTTTATTTGTCGAAGGATTTACTTAGTCAACACTCACACAGACTCAAAACCAGAGCCAGAGACAGAGCTTGTGGCAGTCTTAAAGGAGAAGAATGTGTTCGTAGGTAATATTTGCTCTTGTATTTAAATCAAACTTAAGAAACTAACTGATGATGATGATGGATTAATTAAAATGAAATTCTAAATGCGTTTGTAAGTACATTGTGGTGTTTGTATGCGCGGCTCCAATCAAAGTCCCACGGGGGAGTCCAGTTCGCTCGGAGTAGTGTAGTGCACCGGTAATAAGCAAGCCGTGACACGACACCAAAGCTCGGTGGCCAGCTCTACTAGCAATTAATTAATAAACTAATACGAGCTGGTATGTTCGAGCTTTGCTCGGTATTTTTTTTTTTTGTAGATTGTGTTTTTAGGAATTATATTTAAATACGAATTACATACTGATGAAAATGGTGAAATAATAATCATATTTTTCGATTTTACTAACAGCGCCATCTGCTGGAATAGCTAAAATAATGATGATGATGACGAAGTTGATTAATAAATAAAGTTGATTATTAAACAACAATAAAATATATTTTCTAAAACAATATCCCAGCTATATAAATCGATTTATCGCCCCCGAAACCTTCTGCATACTAATTTTCATGAAAATCTCCGGAACTTGTGTATCGAGTGTTTACGCAGAAGCTCAATAGATGGCGTTCTCCGTGACACTAACTCGCTCTACGAGAGCTAACTCGTGGTTTTGACAACTCAGCAATAGATGGCGCTAACATTTTGAATTATTTAAATTACTTCTCTCCTGGGTCTTTTCTGAAAATGAATCCTAGCTAGATCGATTTATCGCCCCCGAAACCCTCTGTATACTTAATTTCATGAAAATCGTTGGCGCAGTTTCCGAGATCCTAAATATAATATACCTACGAGTTACACAAGATTACAAGATATTCTCGTTTAAAGGTATAAGATTATAGACGATCCACAGAACACTATCTAGCCACAGAGCTTGTAACCATGGGAACCAGAAAACTGATCCAATACTAATACACCTTTTTTTTGTAACTACATATTATTCAGAATACAATGTAACAACCAGACAGAGAATAAAAATCTGTTTTCATCACACAAATATTTATTCTCGGTGGGGATCGAACCCACGACCTACGGCGCAGAAGGCAGAACTACTACCAATTGATCTGAGATGCCAGTCACAATGATGATTCATCATGCCCTTTCGTTCAAAATAACGAACTCAGCTGCTAGTTTCTCTTTATCTAAAATAACGAGGTCCTCAAGTTTGCGTAAAAGTCAACCTTGAACCACTAAAGCCAAAGTGCTAAATTGCTTACTCCGGCAACCCTATTTTGGTATTTGCTGGGCAGCTGTATCTCAAACAAATCCAAAACAAATCCGAACCCTCATCTGACGCGACGGGGTAAAACGTTCATCAATGAAAAATGCAGATGTGCATTTATATTCGTAAAAGTAATTATAAGTAGTGATGCGATCGTAGGCCAAAGAGTGTGACGCTCTGAACATGGTGTTTTTTTTTTTTATACAACTAGGTGTTCAATATGTCTCATGAAAAGAGACCAGCATCTTTTTAGGGTTCCGTAGCCAAATGGCAAAAACGGAACCCTTATAGATTCGTCATGTCTGTCTGTCTGTCCGTCCGTATGTCACAGCCATTTTTCTCCGAAACCGTAAGAGCTAGACTGATGAAACTTGGTGAGTAGATGTATTCTGTGATCCGCATTAAGATTTTAACACATAAATTAAAAAAAAACTATAAATTTTGGGGGGCCCATACTTGAAACTGAAACTCAAAAATTTTTGAAGTGAAAACTTCTTTAGCGGCGTTGAGCACTTTTTCTGTAATGGGTATAAAATATTAAACTCGCGTCAGCGCGTCAGGACACGTGACCTGATCGAAAAAGCGTAAGACGGATGGAGAGTAGATAGCTATCCCCTCTCTACGGCGCGGCGAAAATGTATGCCTGGGCCTACTGTTTCGTTTAGGCAGCGCAGGGCGCTTGCGCGAATGTTCGTGTATGTTACAGCGTGCCAAATAACAAACAAGCCCCCCCTAACCATTCCAAAATATCAAACATGCTCAACGTTAATAATCAAGTTTTCACTTCTGCCGGCACTCCCGGAGTGCAACCCGTATTTTTTTTTTTCATCGAACCCATACGTGTGGGGTATCTGTGAATAGGTCTTTAAAAATGATGTTGAGGTTTCTAATATAGTTTTTTTCTAAACTTAATAGTTTGCGCGAGAGACACTTCCAAAGTGGAAAAAAGTTGGTCCCCCCCCTCTTACTTCTAAAATAAGAGAAAGATAAAACTAAAAAAAATATATGTTGTACATTACTATGCAAACTTTTAACGATTTTTGGTTTGAACGAGATCTAGTCAGTAGTTTTTTTTTTATACGTCATAAATCGTAAACCGCAATTTACCTTTCGACAAACTACAAGAACCTTTATATTATGTTACTTGATGCTACGGAACCCTTCATGGGCGAGTCCGACTCGCACTTGGCTGCTTTTTTTATTATTATTGTGATGTCGAAAGGCCTGCGCACATTCTGAGCGATGGCAATGGCTGAATATGAAACGCAGTCATATTGACAGGTTATTACAAATTTCTTGGACCTGTTATTTAGGTGGTGCATTTTTTTTATCCTTTTGGTCGAAGAAATTTCCTTTTGATCGAAGCAGCACGGTAAAAGAAATAAAGCAAGGAAAAACTTTGTTAAGGTTGAATGTTGTTTTCATTTTCATCAGTTTCTCTCGAACACTGAAGCGAACTTGCCTTCATGAAAATGAAAACTTGCCACCTCATTAGCGTGCTATCTCGTGCGCCCTTCAAACCCAGTAACTGCAACTTGGTCGGTGGATAATTATGACATAATTATTAATGCCCATAATTATTTTTATGTGAAATGAGGATATCCTTATAAGAACCAAGGTCACCGACATAGCTCTTAGAATTAGTAAGTTGAAGTGGCAATGGGCAGGTCATATAGCTCGAAGAACCGACAACCGTTGGGGAATAAAGGTTCTCGAATGGCGACCACGAACCGGAAGACGAAAAGTAGGGTGCCCACCCACCAGATGGACCGACGACATTGTTAAGATCGCGGGAAGCCGGTGGATGGAAAGAGCTCAGAATCCTTCTTCCTGGAAATGTATAGGGGAGGCTTATGTCCAGCAGTGGACTTTTTCAGGCTGATGATGATGATGATTAATGCCCTCTTGTAACAAAAACTATGTTGGAGAGTAACAAACATACATAGGTACTTTTATTATTATACACTACTGCAGCACGCCCCTTCGTTTACATCGAATAAAATGGGCTTTCTAATTTCAATGAACGCTCGGACAGTTTCAAATTGGGCCCTGCAGTCCACAATGTTGTGTTTGCACTTTGCAGGGCTATAGAATCTAGGTACTACATTAAATTATTTTAAAAGTTTCCCATAATTATGCATAGTAACTTTAATGAGGTACTTATTAATAATAATTATAAACTCATAAAAATGGATTTTAGAAAACTTATCTATTTTTTAATTTATTTTTCGCTCGATTAATAAACACAGATTATTTTTATTAAAGGTTTATAGAATATAAAGAAATGCAAAATGTTATTAAAAAAAAAATGCTGCCTACAAAGTGTTTGCCACAGTACGCAGTATTTAATCTTTGTACATGGCCATCTGTCATGACGTAATCCTTAGGACGGTGATTTGATCGGTAGGGTGAAAAATCAGTGCTGTACTAAAAGAGATTGAAAGTAAATTTGAATAATTGAAACTCTCTTTATGGACTTAGTAAGACCCGTTGCCATGGAAGAGGGGAGAGGGGATTACAGCATTATTACTTGCGCACTGGATCAAACATGTCACCCTCTCTTTACGATACAATTTTCAATCTAAACATCTGGTAGGGTAACCGATCAAAACCCTTTTTTTTTTAATCCTTAACTGTTGACAGAAACTACGAAATCAAACTACATCATCATCATTCAGCAAGTACGCTTCACAGATGTTTTAATTACCAAAAACAAAAAAGACAAAATGTTTTATTTATAATAACGAAAGGCCGAAGTAACTTATGCTAAAAAATGACCAGACAGAAAATGTGTCCATGTTCATAAAAATAGTACATCTATCATGTGAAGGGTGTTAATTGACAGATCTGTGATGGAAACCGATAGTAAAATATGGGATGCATTAGCGGATTTTCGAAAAGGAATGGGATGTGTAATACAAAAATAAAATTGTCATCTGTAAAAAAGCGCTTTTTATGAAAATTTGGAAGAAGTATTTTCTGTCCAACGATAAATTTGGTTAACAATAATTTGTCAAACGTTTGTTAGATTTAAATATGTTGGATTTAGTTTTTCGACATTTCAATAGGTAACCGACCATCTGGTAGTAGGTAATTAAAGTAACTCGGTCTGACGGACCAAAGCGGTACTCCCCTCACCAACATCGATCGAAGCGGGCGGGAGTCTCATAGTGTAGTGTGGACGAGTGACTTTTATGAATGACTGTGTTCAATAATCATTTTAGTAGTTGTTTATAGCAAATATCAACATAACATGTCATTGTTCTCGGGATAAATTAATTTGCCAAAAAACGCTTGCATGTGAGGTGATTTATCGACATGCAGAACGAATATTACCACTTCAAAGCTTTATCAATACGATACGGACTTTTGAATCCAAAAACGACTAATGAAACCTCGTAATATTTTTAATAGACCTATCATACGACACCCCACACAAGGGGGTTAAAAAAGAAGCAACCACTTTACACGTAGGGGACGCAGCCCTAAAAATAGCGAGCTATAAACTGAAATCGCTTTATAAAACATTTTTTTACAATTTCTGTCCAATAAAATAGGGTTTGTGGTATATCATTTGAATTTGTGGTATATCATTTCAAAGGTTATTAGCTATCAAACCTGACCAGCTTAGACGTCCAACAGCAGCCCAAAAAAGTTTGAGGGAAGGCGGTGAGCAAGTGGACAGTAAGACAAAGACGACAAAGAAAAAGAAGCAGTGAACTTGCCCCTAAAAAGGCCAGCCATAAGACCTAAAATGTCTGCTAACGTCCTCGAAAGTTAAAGAAAAAAAACTTTTTTACTCCAAAGTCCACCACTTTGCCTTTTACAATAATTTGTTTTATTTTATGTGTGTGTGTTAAAGAACGGACGGACACATGGACAGAGTGAAACGAATAAGGGTCTTAGGAACCCTCAAAAACGACCCTTGCTACGACTATAATAAAGCAGAATTCCGCTCGCACAGCGATACCTACCTAATGATTGGAGTGTGCATTATGCCGTAAAAAAAAACGGAATGAACACGCAGAAGATAATTAAAATGAAGAAAAGAAACAGGAAATGAACTTAAAAGCCAACCTTGCTGAGTCAGATAATATGAATGAAATCTCAAGCAGTGTTGAAACATGCGTTGATAGTAATTCATAGACAATACTAGCGGCCGCCCGCAGCTTCGCTCGCCATTACCGTTCCCGTTGAAAAAAAATACCTTTTAAACCTTCTCTGGACCTCCACAAATCATTCAAGACCAAAATCAGCCAAGTCGGTCCAGCCGTCATCGAGTTATAGCGTCAGGAAGGAAAACCCGTCTTATTTTTTTAAAGTAGATTATGCTTCCGCAACGTCAAGTCTGTATCCTTGTAAAGGAAAAACTGGCATTATAATATAAATATAATATATGTAGTGCCTCAGGCATGTTCGCAGATGCGCGCACGGACTCTTTTGACGCCATCTGGCGATAAAAAACGGCCTCACGAGAATGCGCGAGAACAGCAACAGCATCCTAAAAGAAATTTCCTCCAATTATGTCTGTCCTCTGGTGTGGAAGCTCGCCCAGAGGACCAAATCTGTTTTAGTTATTAAGTACTAGCCCTAGCCTTAAGTTTTATTAACACTATTGGACTATATAAGTTGTCTCGAATAAAAAACTATATTATTATTATAATTGAGTCTACTCAGCCGCAATTAATGCCACCACTAAATCTGGTTCCCGTAGTACAAGCTCTGCTTAATTTGGGATAGTGTGTGGAGTGCTAGGTAATGTTGTATGTATTGTCTACAATATTTATTTATTATGTTGAATCCACTACTCTAACAAATGATCAATATTATTATAGTGATTCTATTAGTTATTAAATTCATTTTAGATAAACTTCAAAGTAGTCTACGAATAAATGCTTGAATACCTCCTCGAAAATATCGAAGTTAAGGGCTACTGTGAGAAAATTTGATAAACTTCTTCTTATCGTATCACTGATTCTTTCAAACCAAGTGTGGTGAAAGGATTTTAAGTGTGCCTCAAAGGCTCTTTAAAATATATAAACTGATATGAATAATGTTCCACGCATAAAATGTAAAATATCATAAAATGTATACCTATAGAAATCATCAAGGCAAAATACGTAATATCACCATTTATAATAGTAGCGAATATCAATTAATGATCAACATTTCAATGCGATGGTCAATGACAAAACAAGCGTGAATTTCCTTTTTCACTATCAAAATTCACAGCATCTCTTTGGTGCCGGTTCTATAATAAACAGGTTAATACCGGTGACACCAGCACCGTCACCATCATCCTGAAGAAATCAGCTGCTAAACATTATATCTTATACCTTTAAACGAGAAAATCTTGTATATAATATATATAGAATCTCGGAAACGGCGCCAACGATTTTCACGAAATTTAGTGTACAGGGGTTTTCGGGGGCGTTAAATTGATCTAGCTAAGATTCATTTTTAGAAAATGATTATTAAACCCTGTTCAATAATTACACATAAACTGAAAATGTGACTGCTCCTGCCATCTATTGACGATTGTGAGCAACTAACTGCAAGCATATCCAGCAGGTAGGTAGAAGCAGGTTCATTATGAATAAGCCAATAAAGGTAATATGACTCTTATAAATTCTTAAAAATACAAATTAACAATAAAAATACCGTCACCAAGTGCTAGTTTATTATTATGGCAGACGGATTGGTGACAGACGAGTTGGTGTTAACTCAATACATTTATTGCTTTACACATGCATGGTTTAGTTTGTACATACATAGTTTTTAAGTACACTTAAAATCCATGTCATGGAGCCTGCATAGGGTCGGTATAGCAAACATGGAGGCAGGTCGAGGTTTTAAGGTAAGTATCTACATACGGTTAAATTATAAATAGTTAGCTTGATATCTGGATATTTAGGATTGTGATATACCTTATCTTGGTAGGTAGTTACTCAGAGGCTGTGCTGATATCCCTCGGTATAATAAATAATAAATAAATAATAATAATAAACGAATATTTAAGACAATCCCCAAAACACTATCTGGCCCCAAACTAAGCAGAGCTTGAACTGTAGAAACAAGGTCGCTGATATACTACTTAGAATACAATATAACACCCAGACAGAGAACAAACATCTGTGTACACCACACAAATATCTGTACTCGGTGGGGATCGACCCCACGACCTACGGCGAAGAAGGCAGAGCTACTACCAACTGAGCTGAGAGGCCAGTCAGGCTCAATTGAATCTCTTTAACTAAGGGAAGAGATGGAATTACGTGTTTATACTAGTCAACTACGCCGACAGGGTTTCAAAGCTCAACAGATTTATAAATAACTAGCGGCTGCCCACGGCTTCGCTCGTTCCGTTCCCGTTACTTTTTCGGGATAAAAAGTATCCTTTGTCCTTCTCCCAGCTCTCTTAGGGAAATAGTTTTCCGATTTCCTTTCTTAGTGCACCTCTATGCTATAAAAGAAACATACCCTCCAAGTTTCATGCTTCTAGGACTAACGGTTTAGGCTGAGCGTTGATTGTCAGTCAGTCAGTCAGTAACGTAAGAGTTTTATATATTTAGATGAAAAGTATTTATTTTCGTCACAAGCAACAACCAGTTTTCTGTGTCAGTAAGTTCACCTACGCTGTGAAAACGTATGAAAATGGACAATATTAAGGTGGCTTTTTTATGGAAGTAATTAAAATCAAAAGCTTTTTGCATGTGTGCGTCCTTTTGTGTTACGCGTCAAAAACCCGAGCGTTAGCCTTCCGGATAACTACATTCACGTGGCTTTTGACCATTCAACTAAAAAAAGTGTGATACCTATAATTTGGGAGTTTTCAAAAAAAGAGTGAATAGGTATCTTCTAGGTGAGCGCGCTACACCGTCGATCGCATCATCACTTAACATCAGATGAGATTGCGGTCAAGCGTTAGCCTATTAATTGTAAAAAAAAAAAAAAAAAGGTACGACGACAAACAAGCTTTTATGCTCATCGTAATAACGACAGGACTCCTTATAAATACGACGGGCGAAAGCGTATTCTCTAACGGATGCAATGTATTCAGTTAATAAATGTTTGAAAGCTAACTAAACTAAACTACGCAAAAAAATATAATTTAGTGTTATATATAATAAGATATAATTTAGTGTTATATATATAATTTAGTGTTAGAGATTACTAAAATCCTTGTTTTTTTTTTAAATTTTAATTGACTTAACATTTTCAAAGGTTTTTAAATCTACTGAATGAAATCCTATATGAAACCGCATTAATTTAGAAGACAAAACCGGTGACCTAGATAAGTTTGCTCTACTACAGCGTGAAGCGGCAAACGCCCAAGTTAATGAATAAAGTGACACGTCATACCTCCCTCAGCAATGACCTCGTCCTTGTAGTTCTCCCTCATGGAGCGCGCCAGGATGTTGTGGTAGAACAGGTTTGCTCTGAACTTGACCTCTGGGGTCACGTCCATTTTAGACACTGCTTGGGTAAGCACAATCAACTTCTGCCGCGCCGTCTGTATCAACTTATCAACTGTGAAAGTTAAATCATTGTTAGAGTATGATTTATTTAACAAAATAAGATGTCTTACAATTCAAATAAATAAATAAATAATGTGAACAATCCACACAACACTATTTAGCCCCAAAATAAGTAGAGCTTGTACTATGGAAACCAGATAAATATATACATATAAAAATGTAAATACATAGAATACAATATAACACCCAGACAGAGAATAAACATCTATGTTAACCACACAAATATTCGTTCTCGGTGGGGATCGAACCCACGACCTACGGTGCAGAAGGCAAAGCTACTGCCAACTGAGCTGAGAGGCCAGTCAAATTCTTTCACCTTGGAAAACAACATAGTTTTTTTCATTTCAGTTTTCACTAATATTTAGCAGAGAGTGGTCTAGTGATAACCTTCCAATCTTTAGGTGGTGGGTTCAAATCCGTCATTCACCAATGTGTTTTAATCGATGTGCCATTAGTACTTTAAAACAGCGAAGGAAAACATCGTGAAGAAACCGGTTGAACCTGAAAAGTTAGAAAACATGTCTCAAGTGTCTCGCAAAAAAAGCCCTCTAGCAAAAACCAGTCCGCACACTAAATGCGAATCAAAGTTTTTTTTCAGGTATTACTTTGATTTCTGTTGCGTGATTTTGGTGGTGTTATGTTAATTTTTTTGTTGAAGTGCAATAAAAAAAATCTATCTACAGTGTTCGCTTCTTTGATTAGTGATGTCAAGGCCCGAATTATCAAATGCACGTCGTTCCAAATATCAAAACCAATGGAGCAGTGTGTTGAACAGCATAGAGCCGGTGAATCATATCTTCTAAATTGCTTCTCGCCCAGTACAAACAGGCTAAAACACACAGCTACCGGGCTACGCAATTTTGAAGCGTATCATCAGATTGCAGACCCGAGCGTGCTCCGAGGTAGGTTAACTTTGATCGATCGCATCAACACAAATAACCATCCAAAGCTCAACCCTCAAACGTCTGGGTATTTAACATTCATAGTAGTCGCACTCATATGCACACATCAATGCTACACAGTTCGCGCGGTGATTCGGTCTAAAGATTACATATCTATTTCTAACAAGATAATCTTAGACATTTTTAATTTTCTGTGTCATTTTTGTAAAGTATGCTTTAAATAGCTGATTATGGCTGAACTACTATTTATTTTAATTTGATAGGGGTCTTAAAATGTTTGCCAGTTTTCAAATTAGATTCTTTAGCCCTTCCTGGAAATGGGTAGGGGAGACCTATGTCCAGCAGTGGATTTCTTCAGACTGATGATGATGATGATGAGTAACAAGTTCGATCTAGCTTGGGTGAATCTCTATTGCTTCTTCTATAATCTATGCTTATTCTATGCTATATGGCTAATCAAATCACTAATATCATCGACCTCATGATATAATATCATTTTCGCAATAAATGAATTATAAATATGAATATGATGAAAAAGCAAATATTCCCATAAATAAAGAAAATAACTTAAAGTTTCGATTATCCTCACGATAATCGTGATAAAAGTCCTAGAGAGGTATAATTCTATATAGATGCCGATTGTTTTGCATGCATTTTGAACTTCAGTACAATGTAATTATTAGTTCTAGCAAAAAATACGGCATAGGCAAATTTTTATCATCCGCACTTGATGTGCGGGCTGGTTTTTCCGCAAGTAGGCCGCTGGCGGGCCCTTTTTGCGTGACCCTTGACACGTGTTGCTCGAACTTTTTTAGGTTCTACAACACACCGGTTTCGTCACGATGTTTTCCTTCACCGTTTTTGAGAGTTGGCATAGCGCAAATAAATTTTTCGACAGTAAAACTCATTGGTACACGGCTGGATTTGAACCCACGACCTTCGGGTCGGAAGGCGGGACCGCTACCACTAGACCACCTAGCTCTCTAATACTAATACGGCATAGGTAAACTCAATACCATCGGATTAATACAAACGTTATTACCCAAGATTATGGAGAGCATTTAATTTACTTAAAAAATAAAATAAATAAAAAACTTGTTGTCATTTTTAAAATTGACGTACAATTATATTATTTAGTTTTAAGATAATGAGTCGAACAATCAACAATAGCTATTTAATTTTGATTACAGCATGTTGTGTGCATATAATACTGAACAAAGTGTTCGTATATTGCTGGTTTTTCAAATTAAATTAAAACACGCAATAAAATCGCATAAAAGCTTAATTCACTCCGAGCTCGCAAATTGACGGACGTGCATTGATACAATAAGCATTTAATGCTTCATTGGCCTTTCATGTCATCGTGAAATTGCTAACGGTGATTCCATCCTTACGTTAGTGCTCTAAACTACAAAATAAAAACACTACATAGGACAATTTTTTGTTGGAATTTTCAACGCACAATCGCTCAAACTGTTCACTTGACCATTCAGGTTCGTGAATGGTCAAGTGAACAGTTTGAGCGATTTAGGCAACGGCAACGTGCATTTTATTGCAGGTGTGAATATTGTTTGTGCGCCTCGATCGCCGGCCCTGTGGTAAAATAAAGCTGGCAAGCATTGAACGAGACGAAAAACTGGGCTCAGTGGCTCCGCGAAACCTACGTCCAGCAGTAGACAAATATTTTATAAACCACTAAGTTAGCAACACGCATGCGGCCCACCTGATGGAAAGCGGTTACCGTAGCCTATGGATGCTTGCAACACCAGAAGCAAGATGCTGACTCTTTAAATATTTTAAAGTTCCTTTTTAAAGAACCCCATACTGTAGTCTCTAGGGAAAATCTCATCAGAGAGAGCATTCCACAACCTTGGAGTGCGTGGGAAGAAGTTTCTCTGAAACCGGACGGTGTGCGATCTTGCCGGCTCCAAGGTATGTGGATAAAACCTCTGCCTATAGCGAGCTGTGCGATAATAAAATGAAAATGTGGGCATCATGTTGAACAATTTCTTCGGAACACAACCCGTTGTACATTCGGTAGAACATAGGTTATTTACGGCCATGCAAGTTAATAATAGTAGATTGTTATTCAAGGACAGTAAGTGAGCTTTTGCAGAACAAGATCCTTTTTGGCGCCCGTGCGAGCGCAGCTCGCAAAGGGCGCTAATGGATCGAGTGTACCCGAGATATCTAGATGACGAATATAGTTCGAGGGTGCAATTTTAATAAATAAATAAATAAACAAATAAAAATTGTCCGCATTATTTATTTTTTTATTTACAATGCACTGAGCGGCACACGCCTACTTACACAGCCTCTTTGCGCTAAAGTAAATCCTATTTACTGAGCATGTATGATGTAAACGATATTGATCTTTCTTTAAAAAGGAAAACGAATTCAGGAGGCAGATTGTACTAGCAGTATCGCAATGCCGTCAAATTAAGTTCAAAACAACATACGCTATAGAGCTTTGAGGGTAAAAAATAAAAGGCATCATAACTTACAATCAGCTTCCACCTCAGGCACGGTTTGCACCATGTCGTCCAATGCATATTGAATAGCTGGCGGTACGTTTACGAATGGCCGCGGTGCGTTCGGCGCCCCTGTAACAAACAATCACAACATTCGACTGGCCTCTCAGCTCAGTTCGTAGTAACTCTGCCTTCTGCGCCGTAGATCGTGAATTCGATCCCCACCGAGGACAAATATTTGTGTGGTGAACATTGATATTTGTTCTCTGTCTGGGTGTTATAATGTATTCTATGCATGTATTTACAAAAAAAAAGTATTTAAGTATTATATCAGCTATCTGGTTCCCATAGAACAAGCTCTGCTTAATTCGGGGCTAGATATTGTTGTGTGGATCGTCCGCATTATTTATTATTCATTTGTTAAACCGCTAACGACTAACGTTAATAATAATAAAAGAAAAAATCATTTGCACAATGTAACTTAAAAAGTCGATACAAAATTTCACGTATAATTTTTCGCGCGGTAGCCCTAACTAACTGCTAACGTTGAGAGCTTTCAATAAATCACAACTAGACAGCTATCAGTATTGGAAAAAAAGAAAAACAAAGAATAAAAAGGACTGCCTATTTAAAAAAAATATCTTTTATACCATACCCCCTCTAAAAAGCTTATTTTATTCACTGCAAACAGTGAATAAAAAGCCCTTTTAATCACTGTTTTGGTGTTTAAATTTGGAACACACCAATAAGGTCGACCTACATATTAATACTATACAACCATGATACAACCTCCTTGCGCAATTAATACTCTAATTTGATTGGTCAAAATGTTTAACAAGGAGTTTAGACAATGCTAACCTCCTTGGTTAAATACTGTTTTGTGTTCTTTGTTGTCATCGTCATTATATTAGTAAATTGGCGCTATTTTGAATACTGTACTGTACCTATGTAAGTTATGCAACAAAAAGTTCGGTAATAATAAATCGAATGAAAATGCATTCTAGGGATGAAAAAGTTGTGAGTTTTATTGTTTAATTGAGTTGTTTAGTTTGTGAAAGAGAGGTCGGCCAATATAGTAGAAAACTTGCATTAATTTAACCTTCCTTGTTTTCAAATATAATCAAAATCCAAAGTTATTGATTTTATGTCACATTAAAACAGTACAAACGAAGTTCATAGTTTTTAATCCTTTTTCGCTTCATCATCATCATCATTAGCCTGAAAAAGTCCACTGCTGGACAAAGGCCTCTCCTACACATTTCCAGGAAGATTGATTCTGAGCCATCCATCCACCTACTTCCCGCGATCTTAACAATGTCGTCGGTCCAAGTGAAAAACGTACGTGGAGCACCCACCCACCAGGTGGGTGCTCCACGTACGTTTTTCACTTAAATCTTTCTTTTTCTCGAAGTCATGGTATAAACTATAGTATGCAACTCTTGAATAAAACGGATTTGTATCGAGGGCCATGAATAACTCGCGTCGTTTAGGATTCTAACACTTATGAATCACTCCCTACGGTCGTGATACATTCGTTAGAATCCTTCACTTGCTTGTGATTCATCTATGACCCTCGATTTAAATCCATCTTTTATTCACTAGTTGCATAATATACTATTCATTGCTCATACTCGGAAAGTAGGTCTGAAGTTGCCTGAGGGGCCTAATTGAAAGTAATACTTTCAGCCCTAGGGAGAACCACTTTCTACTGACAGCTGTCAAATTATATAAAAAAAACAAGTTCTTTGTTCAAACTTTTATTCAACCATATTCCAACTTTTAATTCAGCAAGGAGGTTGGAAACCCATTACAACGATAAGAACTTTAAAAAGTCTAATTAGAGCGCGATGTAAAATTTAAACTTAAATAAAATAAACATAGTATTAAATAAAAATATATTTTCTAAATGACTTTATTATTATTAGCTTCAACTATTTCTTTAAAATAAAATAGATTTGAACTAAACACTTTACCATTTTTTAAATTATGAAAATGTAAGTTATGGCTGAATAATGCTGGCCACCCGAAGGTCCACCAGAGAAAAAAAAAAGCGGGAAGGCGGCAATTCAGTCTTAATTTTCACTCATTTTTCTATCATGTTTTTATTTTTACTTTCCTTGTATTCGTAATGAAAAGCACAGTGTTTACCTCGGGTGAAAGACTTAGTTAAGTCCCTCAAGCTCCATTGGCGCCCTCGCTACGCTCTGGCACCAAACCCGTCTCGGGACTTAAATTCGTGACTTTCAATCCTCAGGTAAAAATGTTCTATTTTGATTTCTCTCAGCCAAATTTAAATTTAATATACTTCATCTACTTATTTAAAACATAAAAGTTTTTTAACATTCTACAAGGTCACTACAAGGTGAGCTAATTACGTTATTATAATTTCGAGAAAAGGATAGTACTGTCGTGCTGTTTTTTTCCAATTCGAGATCAAGCCGTGGCCACACTAGGCAGTAATGGACTTACTTACAAATTTACACGTTCAACCATTAACGCCTTAATCAAATCAAAAGTGTAGATACTTATTCAGTAGGATTGCAAGAATCACTTTGAAACGTCTTAAAGCTAGTTAAGGTTGTTCGATTCCGATACAAACTGAATTTACACAACTATGGGCAAACAAAGTATAAATGTACACTGAAATAGCTGTAATAGAATTTTACACTGGTCTTTATTGCCGGCCAGTTATATAAAGTTGGAGTGTCAGCCGTAGGTCGTAGCAGTCGGGGCTTCAGAAAAAGAATGACGGAAAAATTACTTTTTTGGTTTTTTGTTTTCACCAACTTTATTTAACTGGCCGGCAATAAAGACCAGTGTAAAATTCTATTACAGCTTTAAAATTCATTAATACTTTATTCGCCCATAGTTGTGTAAATTAAGTTTGTATGGAAATCGTACCCCCTTAAGTCTAGGTGCCAGTTCCATGCGACCAAGCCTAGAAAAACAGGCAAAAAACTACATAACTAACATATAGGTATTGCTGACCGCTGCAATAATGTACTATATTCATTAAAAAATATAGCTATGGGCTACCCAATTATTTTTTATGAATATAGCAAGTGAGTTTTCTCTTAGTAATATAGAAACAGTATAGATAAATAGAAAAGCGGCTTCAGAAAGGGATTTAGCACCTGCGACCACCTGCATACGATGCAACAACTAATAGAGAAAGTAGAAGAATACCAAATACCGCTGTACATCGCCTTTATAGATTTCACCAAGGCATTTGACTCCATCGAATACTGCTACATCTGGAAAGCACTGGATAACGACAGGGTACCACATAAATACATACGTATAATAAAAAACATCTATGACCAAAGTTCAGCAAGAATCAAGCTCGATCAACTAGGACCTCCCTTCAACATTAGAAGAGGAGCGAAACAAGGGGACTGTCTATCGCCAAAAATTTTTAACTCTGTGCTGGAATACATTTTCAAGCAGTTGGAATGGAACTACAAAGGCATCAAAATAAACGGGAGACACTTGTCAAACATTCGCTTTGCGGACGATATTGCGCTTTTTAGCAACTCTGAAGAGAATCTGCAAAGTATGCTGCTTGAATTGAATACTGTTTGTAACCAGGCTGGTCTCTATATGAACAAGAAAAAAACTAAAGTTATGTCAAACACCAATACTACGCTTAATATCATGCTAGAAGAGGAGACTCTGGAAACAGTAGAAAACTTCACATACCTGGGGAAAAACATCACATTCAAGGCCAAAGAAAACATAGAGGTAGACAAACGAATCGCTAATACATGGAAGCGTTATTGGCAATTAAAATATATTTTTAAAAACAAGAAAATATCAAATAAAATCAAAGCAAGCATATTTAATACATGCCTTATACCAATTCTTACGTACGGAGCGCAGACCTGGGCACTAACCAAAACAGAATCCAAAAAACTGAAAGTCACACAAAGGAAAATTGAGCGCAGCATCCTCCGCATAAAATTAATCGACAAAATACCAAACGTGGAAATAAGAAACAGAACCAAAACAAGAGACGCTTAAAGACAAGCAAAAAAGCTGAAGTGGAATTGGGCTGGACACATAGTGCGAAATAAAGATGACAGATGGACTAAGGAGAGCACGGAGTGGTGCCCTAGATACTCTTGCAGAGCGCGCGGCCGCCCCAAGGCGCGCTGGCGTACCGAGTTGGAGCACTTCCAAGGACTGGGCGTACTGTGGACCAGACTCACTAGCGACAAACGAACTTGGACCAGAAGGGGGGAGGCCTTTGCCCGACAATGGGATGACCTATAACTGGATCGATATACCTACATAAGCAAATACACAAGAATACAAAGAACAATACAAAAATAATCATAATAATAATAATGCCTAAAATTCAAGTAAAATGCAACAGCTACATTGTTAACTCGCATCTATAGGAACCAATTGTTATTGCAAATATTAATTATACAGCTTACAACAAATATGTTTAAATAAATTTTGTTATAGGAGGCTTAAATAAATAAATAAATAAATAATAGATAAATAGATAGATAGATCAAAAATTGAAAAAAATACAGTGAAAAATAAAAAATATCTATACTAATATTTGAAAGAGGAAAGATTTGTAATTTTGTAATGAATAAACTCAAAAACTACTGTGCCGATTTCAACAATTCTTTCACCATTGGGAAGCTACATTAACTTTGAGTAAAATAGGCTATATTTATGTTTAAAAAATATATTATGTCCACCCGTGCGAAGCCGGGACCGGCCGCTAGATAAAAACAAAAGAAAAACTACCTACCAAGTAAAGATGGTGTGTGTTGCAGCCAGACAGAAAGGCAATAATATTGCTCAAAAACACTGATTTACAGCTTTGACGAGAAGACAAGTTGAGATGCCAAAATGACAGTTGGATATTAATATCTATCACTAGTGAGTCAATGTCACTATCATTATTGACAATATTAGTGTACAAGTGTTGGATCACTATTAGCGCTAACATCAAATAATGTTTTCTTGATAGGCGTAGGTTATGCCTATGCAGGCCTGCGTTTTCTGTAAAAACGAACGGCATTATACAAATAACAATATTTATTATTTTCTCTATCCTTATTTTTATTTCAAAACCGGAATAGCTCCGCCCACTATACATGCCCCTGCCTTGATAACTAATGGCTACGCCCCCGATAATGTTTTAAAAGGGTTGTCTCGGGAAAGTTGTCAGTTCTACACTTTTGTAACTGGGTGCTGGACCTCTCCGACACATCTCCGAGTATTAGAAGTGCATTTTTGTGAAATAAGTGTTTTTTGAAAAAGGTAAGTAAGTTTCATTTATCGCGCGTAATTTTATCCTTTTTTAATTAAGACCCATCATTAAACTTATCTGGACAAGAGACGCACAGGACAGAGGAGGCTGGCAGAGAATGAAGGAGGCCTATACCCAGCAGTGGGTGAAATGATGATGATAATTAATCTTTTACCTAAATTATAATTAGTTGAAATAATAGTTTAAGAAACCGCTTTTATAGAAAATTATGAGACAAAAGCGTGTTTTCTTACACAAATAAGTTTTATTGTAAGAACCTTGGGGTGCTTGAAGTCAATTGATATAATAATAAAAAAATAATTAGACAGTTTTCAATGAAAATCTGTCAAATATTCGTCGCTTGAGACGTGCTTAAATCTGAGTTGCGTTTCAGTATTCGGGGGTTAGTCTGTTGTATTATAATATTGGTAGAAGAATTTATTTTGATAATATCTTAAAAGCACCCAACGCTTTTTATAATTATTTATTATAGTAACATTCATTTTTTTTGTTAACAATAAGCTTGATTTAAATTTAATGATGTAATTTTAAGTTTGCCTTCTAATGCAACACTTAATACAGAGGCTTTTAGGTATTTGGACCGCGGTTCCAGTCGCCATATCTATGACAAATCCATAGAAAATAGGAATTCAAAAAAATCCAATCTACTTTTGATACTGACTGTATTTACCGTAATAACAGCATTTTATTCTATAATAATGTTTATATGGTGAAATGGAACCCAACCACGTCTTTGTTTTTTTTGCCTCTCTTTGTATACACGACTAATATTATAAAGAAGATAGCGTGTATATTTCTGTATGTAGCGAATAAGCTCAAAACCCACTCTGGAACACCCTTTCAACAAGAGCTGTTTATGTTAAAAAACTAAGCGACACGGTGTGTTCAATTATTAACTGCTTTTTTACATTTTAAAAGTTGATAAAAATGCCGACCACAATCAGACCAAAAATTCTCTTTTAATTAATTCTAATCCAAATAAGTTATATTTCGTATTCAAAACTGTTTCAATACTTGTAGATTACTTATTTAATCATTTGAATTGGACATCCCATTCAAAAGACAATATAAATTTAAAGATACCTACTAATAGAAAAATAAACGCCGCGCTGCCGCCCCGCCGCGCCGCACCGTCGCGCGTCGCCGCGGCGCCGTGCCGCACTTCATTCAGCGCACATCTATGAACTTACGGCTTGCCCTGGCTTTGCTGAATGGATGGAAAATCTTGGCACATCTTAGCAGTGACTTTAAATTTCTCATCTGTTTTTTTTGTATTAATCAAACCTGTGCGAAGCCAGGGCGATTTGCTAGAAATACTAAAGCTTTAAGCGCTAAGCAACTTGTGGAATAGTTTTAAATTTACTGAGCCAATGCTATTGTAATAGAATAAAAAACATGGGATCTTTCATTGACATTGTGTCCAAAATAGCTTCAATGGGTTGAGTTACATCATGTAAAAGGTCTGTTTGAAAAAATAAATAAACACATAACTAACATAAAAAGTTGTGACTATTACAAGGTAAAATTAATGAAAATACATCGGTATGTCAGAAAAATAATAATAATAATCCATTAAAAAATAATAACTCATAGAAGACATGAAATGATTTAAAAGAAATCTTTAATGTTTTAAAATCATTTTTCCAAAAGCCATAATTAAAGTTTCGTTTTGAACTGTTTAGTTAGGTGGTAACTATCTCGTATGATCTAGATCTAGAATAATCTATTTTAATCATAGACATTTAGCCGGGCCAAGCCTGGTTTCGCTGGTAGCAAAATTCTAAAGCTTATGTTATAATATTGATTGTTTTTATTTTATTTTTGTGGGTTTTAAGTGCTTATTCCTTATTGTTTGACTTAATTATTTAATTTTTGTGTTTGTATTTTTTTAATTATTATTTAATAAGTTGTACCTAATCTTTAATAATTTATTAATAGTTGGGATTGGGATATTCTATACCGTTCTAATTAATTCAATAAATAAACAAATAATATTTTAGAGAGCAATGATAATGCATACGGTTTAGCTAAAATCTTCATGTAGTATCACCTAATTACTGCTCAAACAAGTTCACTGATCAATGATCATTCAACATGTTCAAGTGTGCGAGCGAGAAATTGTTTGACGGTGGTCTGCCTCTTATTTCCCAAACGTCACCAAGGAATACAAATCATTTTGGACAGTATTCAGTATATTTATTGCCATAATAATGCATGTACAGTGGCGGTACGAAAATGTTCGTCAGTTTTCAACTTGATTCGTTCAACGTATCACTAGCACATATTACCTTCTGAAACTGAATAAACAGAATTCACCGATAAGTTAACGTCACAAATTATGTCAAAATGTGTTTATGATCAAGGCACTGCTGGTGCAAGCGAAAACCGATTCTAAGGTGACGAACATTTTCATACCGCGACTGTACATTGAACACCGACCTGGTTAAATAGTTAAGCATATGAGAACATCTTATAAATAACCTTTCTTTTTATTTCCAGCAACATGGACCCATATCTCAGCAAAACATTGGAATTGTGTGAGAAACTGGAAGCTCGAGACGCACTAAAACTAGCATTCAAATACTTTTTATTGATGTTTGATGGATCTGGCGATGAAAGTTTCGATTATTTCGGCATCCGCTGGATGTTAGAAGGCAGGTGGGGTCAACCACACCCCGTCTCGGATTGGGACCATCCGGCATGGGAGTCGCCCATAGGAATGATGGCGGCTTATGATTTAGATTAGGCCCCATGTGTGTGTGTGTGTGTGTGTGTGTGTGATTGCCATCCAGTGCTTATTAGGCCTCGGCCTTGAATTTAGCGGGCAGCGGGCAGCGGGGCGGCAGCGGCGGCGGCGCAGGAGCGGCAGGATACTTATGCGTCAAATCAATTGGACCCCCCCGCCCCGCCCCGCTGCAGAGCAGCCACCGCCGCCGCCCCGCTGCCCACCCGCTGCCCGCTAAATTCGAGGCCGAGGCCTAAATATTAGTATTAATTGTAGTTTATTTAATTGTTTTGTCATAAATTATGAATTTAAGGATTACCACCTAAGACAACGGCAATGTTATTAAAAAAAATGTAAAGCATGTAAGCGCTGAGCTGTAATACTTGCAGTGACGATCAACCATCTATTTTGAAGGGGCTGATAGCCCCGTAGCGTAGTAGCGCATACATGTTTCGATGGGTAGGATAAGTGTATATGTAATATTATCTGTTCTGTACTACTGACACATTTGGTATTTTGGTAAAGCTCACATCAGTAATCTTAAATTATGAAAGTTTTTAAAGCTAGCTTATAAAAATATTAAATATTTTTTCAGAAAACACTATCCCCTTTAGAAACCTGAATATAATATAGAAAACCTGTCACTTGTAGCAACGCGCAGCGACCCTCTCGTTTAAAAAATATTGTGATGTCAGCATACTAAGCAGCTGCTAAGCTAGGTATCATACTGCCGATAACGTCTTGAAAGTGTAGAGGTTTAAAAAACCTAGCAAACTTTGGTTTGAAACTGCGATAAATTCCACGACATAGTTTATGGAAAGATTCGGATATTTTGTTGTGATAGTCTGCACCTCTAGACTATAAGCCAATAACGTTTTTTTAGGGAGAACCCTGTTATTTTTTCACTGGATGGCAATGCTTAACTTTTTCCTGAATAAAAGTCATAGTTTGTGTGTTTTCTTAGTTTGTTTACTCCCATCATATTTTTATCTTAAACCTGTATAATAATACTTATTATGATTACTATTTTTTCTTCTAACGGAACTCTTACGGCGATGAATACTATGAAACGACTTCTGGCTCGCACACTTTTACATTTTGAAAGATTTCAAAACACTGAACTTAATTATCGAAAATCGTGAACTACCTACCTTACTGTATAACAAAAAATATTAACTTTGATCCTAACACGTTTTCCTACCTAAAAGTTTTCCCAACTGGTTTTCGTACTTGGACTTGGTGGCTACAATACAGGGTTATTCATAATTAGCTGCAAATACTCAGGAATTAGGTACAACAAATAAAATAAAAAATATTTATGAAATGATTTTTTTTAAGTTTTGTAATCATTGGCACCTGAACTATTTTGACCTTTGATCCGCGCCCGCGCGCCGTGAGCGACACTCTGCGTTCAGTCACCGCTTGGGTGGGTCATCGTCCTGTTCTCCGTGGCTATCATTATGCAATAGCCGTAAAAAAATAAAAAAAAAATTATACAAAAATTTACATCAAAACTTAAAAAAATAATTTCATAAACATTTTTTATTTTATTTGTTGAACCTAATTCCTGAGTATTTGCAGCTAATTATGAATAACCCTGTATAACATTCTGAGAGAGAACAAAGTCTGCAAATTGAAACATCGGTGCGAGCGAAAAATAAATCATCGGTAGTCCAGTAGCACCTATAGGTACTAATGTTGAATCACTTCGCTTAGATGAGAGATGCCTATTACTGGACGCTATTGTACAAAATCGCATTATTTACCGAGGCCTACAATACTTGTTAGTTACGGAAGAATAGCTCTTTCAATAAGTACTGAATAAGCTGCATTGTTGTTGGAATATTGCGAAATACGAGATTGCAAGCATCATAGCTAGTTTTCAATTTATCTTAAATTAACAATACAATAGGTTCTTTAGACCAATATTGAATGCAGCGTCTGTATAAAATGATATAGATAGGAAAATAGCATATGCGGCGGCGGCGGCGGCGGCGGTGGCGGCCGTGGCAGCGGTAGCGGCTGTGGTAGCGACGGCGGCATGCGGCAGCGGCATTCAACATATTGAATTTACGATTTGGTAATTTAAATCCATTAGGTATTTAGAACATAGTAAGATAGCTGATAAGTAATTAGGTACGCAATGAGCCAATGATAATATAAAACAAGTTCGGCAGCACATGCATACATGGAAGGTATACCTAATAGTCGACTCACCCACACTTGAGAGCAGCTCGTTTATTTGTTGTAGAGATGTCTTCATCTCAATGATCAGTTTCCCTTTTACATCGAGAGCTTTGTTCAAGTTGCACTCTTCGCGTTGCTCCCCGTCTAGTTGAGCCTTGCAGTTGTTCTTGTCTTTTAAATATCTGCAAACAAAATAAATAACCATATAATTATATAATATATCAATAAATAAGTTATCATGTATTATAACACGGCGAGCTTCAAACTATCACATTTTGGCTTGTGTTCTTAAGCCCGCTCCACATTCTCGAGAGAATGTCGTGCACTGAGAAAAATGGATTTCTGGCCTAAGATGAATTCCACCTTTGACGGCTGAATAGTAATGACGCGAGGCGATATTGAAACGCTTACGGTTAATTTGACTTTACTATTCGTTTGCGATAAACTGGTACGTCTCTTAAGATAAACACGAACCGTCTCAAATGACTTACCGTAAGGTAGTCTTGGAATACAACTTAACACTGTTAATACAGCAGTAATGGACTATTGAAAACGCTTTAAATTTACGACGTTGAATATGTGTTGAATATCACCGTAATTAAGGCAAAATTTAACTTAAATTAAGGCGATATAATGCTTTAATAAAAACTAAACAAACTTAAACCTAAGTCATAAAAAAACTTTCGAAAGCGGCATAAATAATCTTAAGCATGACAATATTCACCTTACAATAAGGCAGAATATACTTTAGTCACAAAAATTTGAACGTAAACCTAAAGTCTTTCAGCAACGTATGAATTCGGCAACTTAGAGGTATAATGTGGCCACATTTGACCTTTTATAAGGCCAAATATGCTCAGGTTTCGACGAATCAAATGGTAACATTACGTCATAAAACGACTTACATACTTGGTCAATATAACCGTAAATTTGGTGATATTAGTGATATCATCAGGCGAAATACGATCAAGTTACGACTAATCAAACGGTGAATAACATCATGAAACGATTTACTTATTCGGTTAATTAAACCGTAGATAAGACAAAAATCACCTTATGGTAGGGCGGATGATACTTAAGTTACTATTTAATCAAAAGTTTAAAAAGTCTAATAACGCCATACATATTTGGCCAATTTAACCGTAAATTTGGCAATATTTACCGTATCTTAAGGCGAAATACGATCGAATTAAGACTAACCAAACGGTGAAATAACTTCATTTAACGACTTTTATGTTCAGTAAATGAAACCGTAGATATAGCAATATTCACCTTAAAATAGGGCGGATGGTACTTGAGATATTATATAGTCAAACTTTAAAAAAGCCTAATAACGGCATACATATTTGGCTAATATAACCGTAAATTTAGCAATATTTGCCTATATTAAAGGCTCAATAATGCTCAAGTTACGACTGATCAAATGGTGAAATAACGTCATCTGGCGACTTACATATTCTGTGAATGAAACCATAGATATGGCAATGTTGATAATACTTTCGTAACCAATTATACAATCGTTTAAAACCTACATAAGTATGATCCTAGGTAATAGATAGGTAGGCAGATTTGTACATTACCTACCTAAATACTTAAGTAGGTACTCTACCCACTTAGCGTTTCGTTGTGTTTTATTAGGGAGGTTCCTATTGAATCATAGCGAATCATACCCATTAATAGCTGTTCCATTCAAAAAAGTTTGCTGCGCTCTATGACTCCTTGTTGCTATTCAAAGGCAGAACCCTCGCTTCTACATACAACTTCTGTACTCCTGTAGAAAGGTATCTACTTAGATCAAGCGAAGAACCTAAACCAATGTCTACAAAAATTTGATACCTATTTAGGTATCAAATTTTTCTCTGCTAAATTTTCTCTGCTTAATCTCTCTCAGCTACCTGTTTCTCATATTACCAAGCTTTGCTTAGTTTAGGGCTAGATTGTGTTGTGTGGAATGTCCGCAAATATTTGTATTTAATTTGGTGGAAGAAAAGTATATTTTACTCAGTTTTATTATTTTAACGACTTTCAGTCAATTGGTGGGAGGCTAAGTTTAAAAAAGCTCTCTAGTTACTGAGAGATACACCTTTGTAAGGCACTTATCGTAGGTACAACGAAAATCTCAATAATGCTGCCAGCTACTAAGGCAAATAACCTTGGTTCGTATGACTGCATAAGAGAGAGTATATAAACTTGAAAACCCAACGTCAAAACTGCCGAACCGATTATGATGAAATTTCTATGGCTCTAATCTGAATTAGTAGGAGTAAGTAAAGTTAAGATATAATTTTTCAAATTAGTTTACGAGTTATGTGGTAACAAACATAAAAAAAAATCAAACAAATCAAATATCCGTGAAAACACCCATTTAGAATCATTCCCTGAGTTTACTCGCTTTTTGGTTGAAACCCTGACGAACGAGATTCAATACCTACTTTTGCTCTGTGATGTGTGCTTACTACACGAACTATGCTTGGAGCATAAGCCAATCGACACACATATGACACAGGCAGTTAGTATTATATAGCATATTTTTGATTGGCCTCTCAGCTCAGTTGGTAGGATCTCTGCCTTCTGCGCCGTAGGTCGTGGGTTCGATCCCCACCGAGAACAAATATTTGTGGTGAACACAGTTGTTTTTTCTCTGTGTGTATTATATTGTATTCTAAGATGTATTTACAAAAAAATGTGTGTAAGTATTATATCAGCTATCTGGTTCCATAGTACAAGCTCTGCTTAGTTTGGGACTAGAAAGTGTTGAGTAGATTGTCTTGAATATCTATTTATTATTATTTTGTTATTTTTAACACCCACCACTAGCATAATCTGCAGTAGTCGAGTTGGCAGCACTGCCCACGAGGCCACGAGCACGTAACGACTTGTTTCATTCGTCAGTTTGGTTTGACTTTGGACGGAGTGTTTGGTTTAGTTATGAGTCATTCAAAGTTTATTTTGCGGGTTTTTTTTTATTTTCCCTCATTTTCTGAACGCTGCTGGCTGTGTCAGTGTATGGAAGCACAGACAAACAGATGTAGAGAGGTCCAAGACAGACCTATCAGCAGCAACCAACCAGACAAACATCTTCGTGCTTCGAACGTGGCAGACCAGAATCCCACAGATTTATTAACAAAATGGGGCAAACACCTGATTGATACGTCATTTCGAGGTAAGTAGAGTACCTGTATCAAACTCAGTTATTCCCTAATGTTTTTGAACCTAATCATGTTTTGTATTTGATAAGTTTAGGTACCTAATCCCTAGATTCTGGTTGTGTTGGAAACACGAACGAAAAATGATTTATAAAAATATGTACTTAGTGTTTTCAGTTTTGAACTTTTGCATTTAATTTTGTAAATTGGTACAAAGGAGTTTTTAAACTTTGGAAAATTAATTGTTTATTTTTTTCAGATAAGGTGTACTTAACATAATACGCAAAGAGGACGGGCTACTTAACAGACTGTTAATGGCTTCCTGGATTCCAAACAAAGAAAATAATTGGCCCATTTGGACTCTGGGCTAGAAGTAAATCCAAATACCAAACTTCAATGGAGTGATTTCAATCATGGGCACGCGGTATTGGAGAACCATTTAAAAAGGATTATAGCTGTAAGTACTTGTCATTTTCTATCAGTGATTCAAACGATCTCTCTGACTTAGAACCTGCAATGCCAGGCCGACCTGTCCTCTAATAGACCTGTGGTCGTAGTTTGGTTAGATAAACATAATACCTACTTGTACTAATTACCATCATAGAATGCTCTACTTTGTTTGTGATAACTATTTCCTAAAAAATACATTATTGTTACGGAAGTGGGTACAGGGATTGGAAGGAAACGAACGTTTTACCGAAAGTAGCGATTTATTCGCACTACGAACACGTAACACTGCACTGAACGCGTAGCACTGCACGAAACGCGTAGCACTGTCCGACACTGTCCCCGCGCACTATGCGTTACACGGTCCAACGCTGTGCTCCGAACACTGACAGTCCACTGGGAGCACTTTACCACTTTGCACTTCACTTCACTATTCACTGTTCACTTCACTATTCACTTTCACTGTTCACTTTTTCCACTTTTTCACTTTTCCTTCTTGTTCCTTTCTTCAGATCACTTTCCACTGAACTGCCCGTAGACGCGCTTGCAGCTCCTTATATACCCGGAATTTCGATTGTCATTTATTGGATTTCGATCGTCATTTATTGAATTTCGTTAGTCTTTTCGTTTTCTTCTGTTGGATTCCGATCGTCTTTTCCTTCTTACATTATTTCTTGTTTTAGTCCAGAACTTTCGGTTCTTTATTTGAATTCCTTAAAGAAGGCACTCGCCACTACTAGAATTTTCTGGTAACATTAAAATGTCGAACAAAAATCTTCATAGTTGGACCGGGCTCGAACTCGCGTACGTCTGCTTTGCAGTCGTAGCTCTGACAGCCCGGCCGTTGTGACAATGACGATGTTTGCCAAAAACTTCACTGCCTTGCACGCTTACGTAGTTACGTCAGCACGGCGTCACACTACCCCCTCCTTAGACGTGCTCGTCCCGAGCATCGTTAGAGCCGTAGTACCGTGCCAACCTGTCCACATGAACCACTTTCGCTGGACTTCTTGGCGTTTTCCGAATTCTATATGTGACATCATTGATCCTCGTAATTACTTGAAAAGGACCTTCCCAACTCGGTTGTAGTTTTGGAGATTTTCCTTTCCTTCGAACGGGGTTGTGAAGCCAAACAGCAGAACCTTCTTCAAAGGACTTGGAGTTGACGCTTCTGTCGTATCGCGTTTTCATTCGCTCACTAGCACGCAGATTCTCTTCCCTCATATGCCCGTGAACTTCCTCCATTTTCCTTCTCAAATCTTCCGCGTATTCCGAAATACAGCTAGGCGTATCTGGAGGACAACCCGCGAGAAGATCCGCTGGAAGTCGAAGCTCTCTACCAAAGTTCGCTCGGGCCGGTGTAGTAGAGGTACTCTCATGAACCGCAGTTCTATACGACAGAAGGAACAGAGAAATGTACTCGTCCCAATTGTTCTGATGGCTTTCAACAACTTTTGCCAGATGCCGCTCTAGAGTTTGGTTGAACCTCTCCACCATTCCATCAGATTGCGGATGATACGGCGTAGTCCGAGTTTTGTGTATCCCCATAATCTTGCATGTTTCCTGAAAGACTTGCGACTCGAAATTCCTGCCTTGGTCACTATGGATTTCAAGGGGTAGTCCAAATCGGCAGAAAACTTCATTCACCAGTTTGCTAGCCACAGTAACAGCTTCTTGATTTGGTAATGCAAACGCTTCTGGCCACTTTGTGAAGTAATCCATTATTACCAAAATGTAACGATTTCCACTATTCGTCATTGGAAACGGCCCGGCCACATCCAAAGCTATTCGTTCCCAAGGAGCACCCACGTTGTATAACTTCAACGCTCCCCGACTTCTTGTTTGTGGTCCTTTGACAGAGGAACAACTCGTACATTTCTTGCACCAGTCTTCAACATCTTCCTTGCAGTGCAACCAGTAATAACGTTGACGAATTTTCACCAAAGTTCTCTTCACACCGAGATGACCGCCTGATGTTCCGTCGTGATACGCTCGCAGTATATCAGAAATCTTTGACTTCGGCACAACTGTCTGAAGATGATTGTCTTGTCCTGATGCGCTCTCCCATTTTCGACATAAAAGACCATTGTGTAAGAGCAGGCCATATTCCATTGTGCCCAATAGCTCTTCGTTACTGCACTCATTCCAGCAACTTCACTCCATCCTGGGCGTGCGGATCCATCTCTCACCCAATTGAGTATTGGTCTAAGGTCTTCATCTTCTTCTTGTAGTTTACGCATGGCATCGCTGCTCCAATCATCATTTACTGTATCAGTTCTTATAACTCGGACCATAGATTTTTCTTTATCTTCCTGTTTCACACAGTGCTTGCAGTCTTCAGAACACGGCCGTCTTGACAAAGCATCAGCATTCCCATGAGACTTTCCACTGCAATGCTCTACTACAAAGTCGTACTCCTGTAGTTGTTCAATCCATCGCGCAACTTGTCCTTCAGGATTCTTGAACTGCAGTAGCCACTTCAAGGCTGCATGATCTGTTCTGACTAGAAATTTCCGACCCAATAAATACTTCTTAAAATGCTGAAGTGTTTTGACAACTGCAAGTAGCTCCCTTCGAGTGACACAATAATTCCGCTCTGGTTTTGACAGGGATTTACTGTAATAAGCTATCACAACTTCTTGATCTTCTTTTCTCTGTGAGAGTGTTCCTCCTATCCCTGTATTACTTGCGTCCGTGTCAACTACAAACTCATTGCACTGATCCGGATATCCGAGTACTGGTGTTTCACATAACCGGCTCTTTAGTTCCTCGAAAGCCACCTGGCATTGTTGGTCCCAAACGAAAGGTCGTTTTTCTTCTGTGAGTCTATGCAATGGCTTCGCTATATCCGAAAAACTCTTGACAAAACGACGGTAATAAGAGCAAAGTCCCATAAACGCCCGTACTTGTGTTTTATCCGCAGGCACAAGCCAATCATTAACCGCCGAAATTTTCGATGGATCCGTTTCGACGCCGCTTTCCGAAATAACGTGTCCCAAATAGTTCACCTGCCGTTTGAAGAATGAGCACTTCTTCTGGCTTAGTTTCAGATTTGCACTTCTCAACTTGTTGAATACGGATTCCAGCTTCTTCAAATGGTCATCAAATTCTCGCCCCACTATTATAATGTCATCGAGATACACCAAGCAGGTTTCTCCCAGCAACCCAGCAAGGACACGTTCCATTAACCTCTCGAAAGTAGCCGGGGCGTTGCACAGCCCAAACGGCATCACTCTGAACTGCCAGAGGCCCTTTCCTGTGGAGAACGCGGTCTTCTCCTTATCCTTAGGATCCAACTCCACCTGCCAATAGCCACTTTTCAGGTCCAGCGTAGAAAACCATTTCATGCCATTGAGAGTATTCAAGGTGTCGTCTATCCTTGGTAATGGATAACTGTCCTTTTTGGTCACGTCGTTTAGGCGGCGATAGTCAATACAGAACCTCGTTGACCCATCCTTCTTCTTTACCAAAACCACTGGTGAGCACCACGGACTGGACGATGGTTCGATTACTTCATTATCCTTCATGTCTTGAATCATGTCGTCCACCTCCTTTTCTCTGGCAAAAGGAATTCGGCGGGGCCGTTGTCGTATAGGTTGTTCATTCCCAGTATTGATTTTATGCTGAACCATGCTCGTCCTTCCGATATCACCATCATTCTTCGAAAATATATCGGAGAACCGACGTAGCAAATTCTTCGCCTTGAGCAATTCAATAGTTGTCAAATCGTGCTTACATTCTTCCAGTATACTGTTAACGTCAATTGAACTTGCATCCGTCTTTTTGGTTTCTTGACAATTCCGCAACCACACGATTTCTTCGCTCCGCCCTATTAGGGTACCCTTCTTTAACACCTGTTCCTCATTGCTCAAATTTAACACAGGTACCACTGTTTCTGCGGATGAATTTATGACCGTACGTGCTGGCAGCCACGATGACTCGTTATCCACTTTTTCTAGTATTGTCCACCGTCGCTGTTTCAAACTTTTACTTCCAGGAAAAATTACTGGAACTAGCGTCTGTGATCTAGGCAATAGTTTAGTGTTCTTAATGCAGTACACCTTGCCTTCGCCACCGCCTCTCATGGGTATTTCGTCTTCTCCACACTTCAAGACGCCGGAGTGAATGTCGAGCTTGCACCGATGGTCCTTCAAAAAGTCCAGGCCAATAATGCAGTCATCCACGATGTCAGCTATTACCGCTTGTTGCCAGTAAAGTTTATCACCAATCTTGATAGCCACTTTCTGTTCACCTGATACTGGTATGCGCTGGCCGGTAGCCGTTGTTAGCTGGTAAGCTCCCTTCCGAACGTTGATCTTTCCGCTTCTTCTTATCAGCTGTGTTCCAATTACCGTACGCGACGCTCCAGTATCCAAAGTTAATGAGCACGGAATTCCATTTACTGATCCATTAACAGTCAAGCTGTTGCCATCTGTGCTCTGATGAACCTTGATTTTCGGGGCTCCATGTCTACCGGCCAGCGCCCACCCCTCAGCTCTGGCTGGAATTAGTTTTCCTGGTTCTCCGACGCTTGTACACAAGCATCGGTCCCTCGTCTCTCTGTAACCCGATTCGGGCAGCCGCTTCTCAGATGTCCCCGTTCCCCACAGTTGTAGCATCTAGGGACGAAAGCTCTGCGTTGGTTAACCCGCTCCACTTCCGTTGCATTAATCTCCCTCAGACGTCCACTCCTCGGGTCTCGTCGGACGGCTTCTACTTCGAGCGCATGCGCGACGGCTTCCTTGATGTGACCGTGATGACCCAAACGCACGGCAGCTCTTACTTCCGCGTCGAAAATACCGTCGACAAACGACTGCAAAAGCATGCTGTCAATGACCGATGCCGGCGATGTTTGGTACGCCTTCCGGACCAACTTTTCTACCTCCAGGGACCACTGTTGCAATGACTCGTTCGCTCGTTGGCATCGATCACGGAGTTGAGCGCGGAAAACATGCTCCAGATGCGAGTCCCCGTAGCGCGATTCCAAGGCTTCCAGCAATTGCTCGTAGGTTGCATCACTCCCCAAGGCCTCCAGCACGGTCAAAGCCTTGTCTCGTAGTCCCAAAGTAAGCGCGGTTTTAGCCTGGTTCTTGGTCCACCCATTCAGGTTCATCACAGCCTCAAACTGTAGCTTGTAAGCCGCCCAGGAAGAGGTTCCATCGAAAGGCGGGACTTTGAAATTTCCGCCTGCAGTCGATGCACTTACTATGGTTGCTGAGCCCGGGATACCATTTGTTTTGAGCTTCCTGACGTCTTCCTCGACGGAGGAGAGGCGGTTCCCGTATTGTTGTACAGTTTTGACACCTTCCTCAATGGAACAGAGGCGAGTCCCATGTTGCTGTACAGTTTCCTCCACCGCTTCTACCCTGCGCATGCTGTCGGTGATAGCGGTCAAAAGATTCTTCTGCAATGCGCACATCTGTTCCTCTTGCCGGTGGGCTTGCTCCTCCTGCCGGCGGGCTTGCTCCTCCTGCCGGCGGGCATCCTCTTCTTGTCGGCGAGCTTGCTCCTCCTGGATGGCGCGTAGCTGCTCCTCCTGCCGGCGGGCTTGCTCCTCCTGCCGGCGAGCTTGCTCCTCCTGGCGGCGGGCATCCTCTTCTTGGCGGCGTGCCTGCTCCTCCTGGATGGCGCGCAGCTGCTCCTCCTGCCGGCGGGCTTGCTCCTCCTGCCGGCGGGCATCCTCTTCTTGGCGGCGTGCCTGCTCCTCTTGGATGGCGCGCAGCTGCTCCTCCTGCCGCCGGGCTTGTTCCTCCTGCATGGCGCGCAGCTGCTCAAACAAGGCGCCCAGGTCTGGTCCAACCTGGGTTCTTGTCGGCGCACTTACGGTAGTTGCCCCACCGGAGTTGTCTTGGCGTCCAGGGGTTTCTTCCTCGGAAGCCTCGGCGCCAGAGCCACTGGCTTGCTGCGAAGCAGTCTTGGCGCGCGTATTCACGCCTTCTCTCGGCATGACAGGCATTTTACCTTCCAATCCCACTTCTGACACCAAATGTTACGGAAGTGGGTACAGGGATTGGAAGGAAACGAACGTTTTACCGAAAGTAGCGATTTATTCGCACTACGAACACGTAACACTGCACTGAACGCGTAGCACTGCACGAAACGCGTAGCACTGTCCGACACTGTCCCCGCGCACTATGCGTTACACGGTCCAACGCTGTGCTCCGAACACTGACAGTCCACTGGGAGCACTTTACCACTTTGCACTTCACTTCACTATTCACTGTTCACTTCACTATTCACTTTCACTGTTCACTTTTTCCACTTTTTCACTTTTCCTTCTTGTTCCTTTCTTCAGATCACTTTCCACTGAACTGCCCGTAGACGCGCTTGCAGCTCCTTATATACCCGGAATTTCGATTGTCATTTATTGGATTTCGATCGTCATTTATTGAATTTCGTTAGTCTTTTCGTTTTCTTCTGTTGGATTCCGATCGTCTTTTCCTTCTTACATCATTTCTTGTTTTAGTCCAGAACTTTCGGTTCTTTATTTGAATTCCTTAAAGAAGGCACTCGCCACTACTAGAATTTTCTGGTAACATTAAAATGTCGAACAAAAATCTTCATAGTTGGACCGGGCTCGAACTCGCGTACGTCTGCTTTGCAGTCGTAGCTCTGACAGCCCGGCCGTTTTGACAATGACGATGTTTGCCAAAAACTTCACTGCCTTGCACGCTTACGTAGTTACGTCAGCACGGCGTCACATTATTTTATTTCAGATATTGTAATCCAGTTGAGGAGGCTTCACTTGTAATAACGGATGCCGAGGAAGGAGCTACGCCATGATAGGAGCTAGCCTGTGGGCAATAACAGCAAATGCGCGCCTACAAAAGCTTTACAACGAAAAGGACATTCTCCAAGACGATTTTATCTTGTTTTAAGTATTTAAAAAGTTAATTACTTATCTAAATTGATTTTCTAATACAGATTTATAGATTTTTATTGAATGGTTTTATTGCAATACCACTATTATTTAGATAAGATGCAAAAGCTATTAGGCTAGGTTGAGGCTGTTGGGTTGAGAAAATACTAGTCTATCTAGTACATATCTTTGTTAACCTGTAATCAGTTATTATTGAGGTGCTTTATAAATTTTTGTTCTATTAATTTCAGAAGCTTACAAAGACTGGGAGAACAGCTTTCTGAGGCAGCAGGCTACGCTGTTCACTGAAGGCATGTTTGGCTGATCTATCATCATAAAGTTCATGTGAAGGATATTGGCCCGCGCTACCTAAGAGTGACCTTTGAGCGGCCCAATGCCCTTAATATGAACTAAATGATAGTAAAGCAAGTCAATCATGCCCTTAGGGAACAGCGTTACTAGTCGTTAAAAGGCTTTTTTCCGGTCTTTATAAAACGTTTCTGCTCGTAAAGAAAGCACAAATTACCGTACGATACGGCTAGCCTAATCGTATGAAACATTCTAAAATAACTTCTAGAAGGCAAATACGACTAAGTAAATGTTGAAAACGCTTAATGCTTAGTTAAACCCATAGTAAGTAAAGACGTAAAACACCTTACTAGAAGAGAATTACGACTTAAAAAAACATCAATATCGGTTAGTGAACAGGTTAAACTACAGTAAGGTAAGACGTACGACGTCTTACTAGAAGTCGATTATGACTTAGTAAACAGGTTTAATTACAGTAAGGTAAGACGTACGACGCCTTACAAAAAGTCGATTACGACTTAGTAAACTTTGAAAACGCTTAATGAACAGATTAAACTACAGTAAGATAAGACGTACAACTAGAGATGGGCAGAGGGTTTAAACCCAGTTGGGCGAAAAGGCCATAAACTGGACAAATAGGGCAAAAACGAATTAACGTCCTTTTAAATGTCCAAAATCAGGGCGGAAACTCTAATTAGTCAAAATCAGACTTTTTCATTGAGTATTCGTAAGATGTACCTGTATAAACCATTTTAATATTAGAACAAATAGTAATTGACCAAAAAGGAGGATCTCACTGAAAATAAAAAATGTATTTGTTGCCAAATTACAGAATTATCAGCAGAATCACGGCCGGTCGGTATTATTTAAATCAACATTTTACCGCACATGGTATTCGAGATTCGTGCCTGCTAATCACTGTCACTATCGTAATCATCATCAACCTTTTGAAGTCCACTGCTGGACATGGTCACTCCCATGGCGCGCCACTGAGCCCAGGGTTCGGTTTGGCTCTTCCTATCAAGTTGCTGCCCGCCACTCTGCATAAGTCGTCGCTCCATCTAATCTGAGGCATCCTACACTACGTTTGCCTAAACGTGGTCTTCACATTATCGGTTCTTCGAATCATGACCGGCCCACTGCCACTTGGGCTTGCTAGTTCTTTGAGCTATGTTGACAACTTTGGCCCTCTATCGAATGACCTCGTTCCAGATCCTGTCTCTGAGAGAGACTCCAGCATAGCCTTAACCATAGCTTTTTGAGGGACTTTTAATTTATGGACCCGTCAGTGGCCACGTGTTATTATAACTGGTAAGACGCACTGGCTTTCCTTTTTGAGCACTGTGAGATGGGTTACTAGAAGACCTGATGAAGTTTCCCAAATACCGCCCAACCCAGCTGAATTCTCTTACTTCATAGTAAATTAAGTCGGGACAAATTCAAATATTCTGGAAGTAGAAGTTGATGCTTGACCATTGCTTCTCCATTAGGTTCACATTTGGTTTACGCAAATATGACCATGTTTCTGATTTTTGTAATAAGCTTAAGCAGTTGCCTATTCGTTTTTGCAGGAATACTCGTCTCCTTTCCCTCTTGTACAGTGTCATGTTTATCCCCTCTACCCCCCTTATCTAAAAGCTAAACTAATCTCAACGCTTTGAATACCTAAATCTTTCTAACTCTCGTAGGTCCGGTCTTCTGAAACTCTACAACTTCCTGTCCACTCTTATTCTTTCTATAAGCACTTATTCACTGAATAAGTGCTTATAGAAAGATATCAGAAAAAAACTTCTTCCTATTGATATCAGAAAAGTGATATCTCTTCGCATCTTCAAAAAGCTTTTGCACAGCCGCTATTCAGTTGAATTAGGAAGTCTCTACTTTCGTCAGCCTATACGAGATCTGAACGGCTCTCAAGGCATCGGGGGAAGACGGAATAACGACAGAGCTTCTGAAAGCAGGCGGAACGCCGATACTTGAGGTTCTTCAGAAGTTTTTCATTCTGTCATCCTCGAGGGTATGACGCCTGAAGCGTGGGGCAGGAGCGTACAAGATACAAGATACAAGATACAAGATTTATTTGTAAAAAACTTATTTTACACGTCATTATGTATACAATATAGAGGTACATACACTACTTACTATAAGTAAGCATTTAAATTCTAAATTATTATTTGAATTATACAAAATTTAATAGGATTAAATTTTATTATTCAGTCGACATTACATTCCTTTGACAGCCTCAGGGGTTGATGTTCTACAGTTCAGGCAATTCTAGGAATTCACCTAAACTGTAGAACACCTTCTCCAACAGCCATGTCCTAATTTTATGCTTGAATATGCGGGCGGAAGCGGCATCTCTTATTATCCCCGGGAGTCTGTTGTACACTGAAGGGCCCAGGATATATACGGATCTTTCTGTCTTGCTTAGTTTGTGCGGTGGTGTGACTAGCCTGTGATGGTGCTTGTTGCTACGAAGAGCGCGGTTGGTATTTATACCACGGCGCTGGAACAGGCCCAAACTATTGTGTGTAAACATTGCTACTTGGTAGATCAACTCGCATGGTAATGGCATAATTTTGAGTTCTTTGAACAAGTCTTTACATGACACATCATCTGGGACGCCCACTATGGCGCGGACGGCCCTCTTCTGCATCACGAAGGCACGCTCCGTGTCGGCGGCTCGCGCCCACAGCTCTGCGCCATATGTGAGGACACTGTGGACGGTCGCGTAATAGCAGGATTGCACCACGTCACGTGACGCGGTGCCCGCCAGCCTACGCAATGCAAAACAGGACCGCCCAAGCTTCGAACAAATATTGTCGATGTGGGCGTCCCATATGAGGGAGCAATCAAGTTGGAATCCAAGCAGCTTGGTAGATTGGACCTGTTCCAGCGGCGTCTGACCTGCGGTGACCCTAAGGGGCGACGGTCTACCTCCATTTAACTTGAAATTTAAGAAGCAAGTTTTCTCCCTGTTAAGAGCGAGGCCGTTGGATGCAAACCACGTCTCCAGGCTCTTGACCACTCCGTTCAGCCTACGCTCTAGTAATTCGTCCGTGGACGCGGTGACTACCGCGGCCACGTCGTCCGCGTACATATATATTTCTGCATCGTGGATTGCGCCGGGCAGGTCGTTTAAGAGCAGGCTGAATAGAGTGTTAGAGAGACAGGATCCTTGTGGGACTCCCATTACATTCTCCAACTCAGATGACTCTAGGCGACCGCCGTCACCCGTCACGACTTGCGTTCTCCTTGACATGAACGACGCCAGGACGGACAAGGCGGGGCCCCGAACGCCATAGAACTGGAGCTTGTCGGCTACGAGTGAGTGGTTGGCGGTGTCGAACGCGCGCGAGAGGTCGCAGCACAGCAGCGCCACGCGTAGACCAGCCTCGCGCGCGCTATACACCTGCCACACCACTTCCCGCACCAGGTCCTTCGTGGCACGTCCGGGACGGTATGCGTATTGCCTATCAGTGAGGATATTGCGGTGTGTAATAAATTCCAGCAGCCTGCTGTTTAGCCCTACTTCCAGGATTTTACTAAAGGCCGGGACCAGGGATATTGGGCGGTAAGACTTGGTGTCCGATTTTTTACCTTTACCTTTGTAAAGCGGGCATATTTTTACTTTTTTAAGAGCAGCCGGGTATGTTCCTTGCTTTATACAGGTATTAAATAACTTAGACAAAACATCGGATAGGAATTGAACTGACACTTTTAAAATGCTAGCGGACACCCCGTACAGGTCGGTGCTAGTTTTCAGAGCGATCCTACAGCGCACTATCGTCACAATTTCTGCCGGTGTGAAGGGCCGCAACCATAGCGACGCGTCAGCGGCGACTAGCCCTGCCGACATCGCGGCGGTCGCACGCGGTACATCGGCGGTCGGGGCACCGCACTTACTAGCTGCAGTCACGAACTCCTCGTTGAGTGTGTTAAGGAGTGGTGCTCTTCTCCAAGAAGGGTAATAACACCCTCTTAAAGAACTATAGGCCCATCTCTCTGCTTAGCCACGTCTAATAAGCTGTTTTCGAGAGTAGTTACCAATCGTCTCGCTCGATGGTTCGACGACTTTCAGCCTCCCGAACAAGCCGGGTTCCGGAAAGGCTTAAGCACCATAGACCACATCCACACGCTAAGGCAGATTATACAGAAGACTGAGGACTATAATCGGCCACTTTGCTTAGCGTTTGTGGACTATGAGAAAGCCTTCGATTCAGTCGAAACCTGGGCAGTGCTACAGTCGCTCCAGCGGTGTCAAATTGACTATCGGTAAATCGAAGTGTTGAAATGTATCTACAGGAATGCCACAATGTCTATCAAACTTCAGAACCAGAGTACAAATCCAATCCACATGCAAAAAGGGGGGAGACAAGGAGATGTCATATCTCCGAAACTGTTCACCTCGGCACTGGAGGATATTTTCAAGCTCGTGTTCTGGACAAGGTATGGCATTAATATCAACGGCGAATTCATCACTCACCTTCGATTTGCCGACGTCTTGCAGTCTTCCAGCGACTCCGCCATTATGACTAAGTAGTCATAATGGCGAAGTCGCTGGAAGATTTAGGCACAATGCTCAGAGACCTCAATATTGTCTCCCAACAGGTGGGTCTAAAAATTAACATGAGCAAGACAAAAATCATGTCTAATGCTCATGTTAGTTTGGGTCAGACGATCCAATTAGGTAGAGCCAACTTCGACAAAGAGGTCAGTCGATGAATCCAACTCAGATGGGCATAGTCGGGAAATTGCGCCACATCTTCTCGTCGCAGGTACCGCAAAGCCTCAAGACAAAAGTCTTTAATCAGTGCTTGTTGCCAGTGATGACTTACGGAACTGAGACGTGGTCGCTAACTATTGGCCTTGTACACAAGCTCAAAGTTTCGCAACGAGCTATAAAAGAGCTATGATGGGAGTTTCACTACGTAGTAGAATCAGAAATGAGGATATCCGTAGAAGAACCAAGGTCACCTAATTCTAAGAGCTATGTACTCTTAGAATTAGTAAATTGAAGTGGCAATGGGCAGGTCATATAGCTCGAAGAACCGACAACCGTTGGGGAATAAAGGTTCTCGAATGGCGACCACGAACCGGAAGACGAAAAGTATGGCGCCCACCCACCAGATGGCCTGACGATATTGTTAAGGTCGCTGGAAGTCGGTGGATGGAAAGGAATTAGAATCGTTCTTCCTGGAAATGTGTAGGGGAGGCCTATGTCCAACAGTGGACTTCTTCAGTCTGATGATGATTATAGATTAACTTAAAAAAAAACCTTTTTAGCCATTTAAACTTAGCATTGTGTAATAATTTGTGAATTTTGCGATATTTTACAATAAAAATATATCCGCCCTGTTTTGGGACGTTTACTGGGCGTAAATGGACGCTTACTCGGCATTTACTCAATACGTCCATAAATGCCCAGGCAAAAACCCATCTCTACGTACAACGCCTTGCTAGAAGTTGATTACGGCTTAGTAAACGTTGACAACGCTTAGTGGACAGGTTAAACCCACAGTAAGTAAAGACTTAAAACGTCTTTCTAGAAGCGAATTACGATTTATGAAACGTTCAAAAGTCTTAGTGGATCGGTTAAATTGCAGCGAATAAAGGTATAAAACACCTTACTAAAAGTCTATTATGACTTAGGAAGCAGTCAATAAATATTCAAAATACTTTGTGAACAAATTAAACCACAGTAAGAAAAGGCGTAAAACGCCTTACTAGAAGTTAATTGGGGCGCAATGATACGTCGGATATTACTCTAGGAAAGATTTACGTGTGTGACCCGAGCACCTTCTTTACCGTTTATATCGCCTTACCGGAAGTTAAATCCCATCGTCAGTTCGTCGATCCTATCTCACTTACCACGTTAATAGCTTTTAATTTAAGGCTAATCTGTAAAAAAATACGTCTAAAACACATATTAGAGAGTATAATGCTGCTTATTTGTTGCGCCTCACGACTAAGGCGTAAAACGCCTCCAACCTAGGAAGGCGTTTTTCATCCAAGTACGCTTGGTCGTTTTTTTGCCTTTATTACGAATAAATCCACCTTAATTACGAACTTTTCAGCTTTACATTTTTCTCAGTGTGAGCACGCGAGAAGTAAGGCTCCACATTCACGTTCTCGCGATTTTCTCGCGTTCTCGCAAGATTCTCGCGAGAATGTGGAGCAGGCTTTAATGCCATGAAACGCATCATTTTGAAACCTACCCACTTATAACACGCTTTTTGACGCGCCCACGCCTTTGTCTGCGCGAACAATTTGTGAATATAGCAATAGATTTCAAAGAAATTCAGAAATCATTATTTGTGGTATCGGTTCAACATCAAAGAAAATTTATATTTGTAGCTTTCATATAGAATATTACTTTATGGTACACCAAAGTGAAAGATTACAAAATAAGAATACATACTTACAAAATTAGAGGTACAATAAGCGGTCTTATCGCTAACAGCGATCTCTGGATAGAAAGAACATAATACAGGGTTATTCATTATTAGCTGCAAATACTCAGGAATTAGGTTCAACAAATGAAATAAAAAATATTTATGAAATGATTTTTTTTAAGTTTTGTTATGAAAATCCCGAGAAAATCGATAAAGGAATCATTGGCGCCTGACCTATTTTGACCTTTGATCCGCGCCCGCGCGCCGTGAGTGACACTCTGCGTTCAGTCACCGCCTGGGTGGGTCATCGTCCTGTTCTCCATGGCAATCATTATGCAATAGCCGTAAAGAAATTAATAAAAATAAAATTTTGATACAAAAACTTAAAAAAATTTTTGATCAAAATTTAAAAAAATAATTTCATAAACATTTTTTATTTTATTTATTGAACCTAATTCCTGAGTATTTGCAGCTAATAATGAATAACCCTGCATATTGCATGAGTATGGACGGGGGACAGGGCCTGATAAAAGGTAGTATTCATGAAGATATGGGTACCTTTAAATAGCCTCTGAAACGTGTCAGTGATTCGTTCGTCCGAGATTAGTGTGACGGTTCCCGCATAAACAGATGCATATTCTGTTCATACAAGGGTCAATTTACTAACGTCATCGGAATTAATAATCACCCCTAACATTTGCAATCCCAGTTTATGCTAAAATAATAGTAGTGTCTCGTCAAACATGCTTCTTTATAGGTAAAAGGATCATATAATAATTTAAGTTTAAGAAACTTGAGAAACCGACTTCATTGTCAAATGGCTAAACCGATTTTAATCAAATTTGTTTGGGACAATCTGGACGTAAGAATAACCTTCCAAATAAAAAAATAATTTTCTAAATCGGTTCATAAATGACGGAGGCATGCAGTTACAAACATAAAAAAAATTATTTAAAAAAAAATGGCAACACCGATTTTAATAAAATTAAAATGGAACCAATCTGGAAGCAGTACCTTTCAGATAAAAAAATAATTTTTCAAATCGGCTCACAAATGACGAAGTTATGCGGTAACAAACATTAAAAAAAAAACATACAACCGAATTGAGAACCTCCTCCTTTTTGATTGGAAGTCGGTTAAAAAACGGTAAGTACCGTACAAGCCGTAGTTTGTTGCCTGTTCTTCTAGACTTGGTCGCGTGGAACTGGCACCTAGACTCACCTAGCGTTAAGACGTTTCAAAGTGATTCTTGTAATTGAGAGTTTATATGTCTTTGATATAACCCCCTGCAATAAATTCACCATTTGCCCCTCCACATATTTTATTTGTGAGTATTTATTTTGCAAGAATAATACCATCTAATACCATGATATTTGACGCTTCATAGAACTGACGCCCACATCTTGGAAATGCTGATAAATCAGAGAAGATACGCCATTAAAAATCTCAGTTTACTAAAATACAATATTTTTACGGGTAGACATAGACATAGACACTCTTTTATTTGCTTCTTAGCACACAACATACAATACACAAATAGATGAAAAAAAAAAAATAAGTTTACCTAAGTAATAACATGATAAAACGGACACGACACATAGTGACTTACTTTACCACAATACCTATGAGTGTCGCAGTTTTTCCCACTACGAGTAACTCACCCTTTTGTTCTACCTACACTTTATAGTTTTCAGAAAAGTATTTTGTTCGGTATTTTAAAAAACGAAAATGGAATCGAACCACATTTATTTCCCGTAATAAAGAAACAACAGGAATTCAGATACACTTCAAGCAAGCTTAGTTTAGTTATCGAAATACTTTTTTATATTGCAATATTCTTGGCAGAATATTGTCAAGAAAAGCTCACACAAATGTTTTTTGCTTAAACACTATGTATACTTATTAATTAAACAGTTCGAGTAAGAGCTAGACCTCCTAGACTACTAGACTATAGGTAATCTTTATATAGGCATAGTAACACAATACAGGAGCGTGCCATGATGTTCTATCAATAAGCCCTTTTGGCAGCCGTGGTATTGTCTACATTCAATAGATACAATACATTTGTGATACAATCCTCATCTGTAGCGCATCTGTATGGAATTATGCATGTAATAGGAAGGTTCAATCAGTATTATATCTATACTAATAATATATTATAAAGAGGAAAGATTTGTACCTAATTTTTGTATGTTTGTAATGAATAGGCTCAAAAAGTACTGGGCCGATTTAAAAAGTTCTTTCACCAATAGAATGCTACATTCTTCCAATTTGACATAGGCTACATTTCATTTTGAAAAAAATTAGGGATCCTTGGTAAAATTTGAACAATGTAACCGAAGGTGTAGAAAAATGAGTCTTAAAATGTCTTTCGTCGAATGCGCTGCCGAAACTATTAGCAATAGAACAAAATAATGTACAACAATATTGTCTACCCCATGCGAAGCCGGGACGGGCTGCTAGTAATACCATAAAGAAGTACGTATTGTGCCTATCATTTTTACACTAGCGGCTGCCCGCGGCTACGTTCACTTAGTGGCTCATTTATTTTGGGTTAAAAACGTGTCTAATGTTAGTCTAGCCACTCGAACGTCCAAAAGTTCATCAGGATCAGTCTTATGTTCAGTACTTGATTGAACCACACACATCGTTACTTTTTTACTTAAAACAATCAGTATACAAATACACGATAAAACGTTTTTTTTTAACGACGACGAATGGAACAAGCTTATTGGCCCACTTCATATTAAATGGTAACGCACGTCAAAAACGTGCCCACACACACAGATATATTTAGCCACTCATTCATTAATTTCACTGCATTCGTGAGGCATACAGATGTTCAGCCTCACGTGCCAGTAATTTCACCGGCATCCACACCATTCGAACCGAAACATAGCAATACTGCTTCACGGCAGAAATATAATAAACTCCTTAGTGTAGTAAGTATAAGCTCCTTACACTTGAACAAGCACAAAACCAGCTTGAAATCTTGTTGATATATGACTTATACCATAATAGATATGACTGTATTCCTCTTACTTATAAGTTATGTTATAAAACACCTACTAAAACGCACTGCCGTAATCCATGCCAATTATTTGCAACAGCTCGCTGTCGCACTAATGCTGGTAAGCGATCTCCTTTGTACCGCTTCACTTTCACTCTTTTAATATACCAACTTTAACTCCATATACATTGCGGCAGCGCGTCCTAGCATCTTCATAAAAATAAATCATGAGAATTTCGCATAAATACACACTTCTCATAGCTTAGGTTAATTTAAACATTATAAATAATCTGTGGTAAACGGTGTTGGTACCACAACTAATAAAACTTATTTTTATGAAACAACGGGATATTTACCATGATTAATAAAACTTAGATATAATATTTACTTTACTATATGTATTGTGATACTGTATGTTTATCCTAGTAAAATGAAATAAATAGGCATTCAAAGAAGTGCTTCAAAAAAATATTTTTTTGCATTACCCACAAGAGTTATATTATTTCACGGATGACGATCGATTGTGCACTAAACTAAACGGACGCTCTTTTATTTAATGATTTGACCACAAACGAATAAGTAATTATGAAGGTCATTGTAGGTAAAGGAGAAAATTACCACAACCATAGGTAAAGGAGCTATTATTTTATTATATAAAGATATTTCATGAAAATCTGTTCAACAATTTCGCCATGAAGTCGGTTTCTTAAGTTTTTTAATAATTATATTATTTAATAATTACTTGTATAAGTATTAGCCCTGTAAATTGCAATGCTGCGATAATAACATGAAATGTACCAATTGCATAATAATTATCCAGTGCAGCTGCCTGTACCTATCAAGTAACAAACTATCGCACACTAAACAAAGTGCGCGCGTATTAAATCAGAATATCTAGAAATCTGATCTGCCTCTCTGTGTAACAATACCAGCCCTACCGAGAGGGTACGTCACCCCTCGTGAGGGGGCGAACTTATTATTAACTCGACAAGCTCCACACTGCACTCTGGTTCCAAATCTGTCTTTATTTGATCACTTATTTTGTAGAACGTCTCTTAGTATATATAATCATGTGTGAAACTTGTATCAACGTATCTGTTCTCATCACCATCATCAACCTCCGGAAGAAGTCCAGAGCGGGACTTAGGCAGGCATTTCTAAGAAGAACGATTCTGAGGCTCCATCTGTCCACATGCAGTTCTAGGTTTTATTAATTTGACTTGACCTTATTCGAAGATTAATTTATTTATTTGAGATAGACACTACGTTTTCCGCCTTATATCTTTGACTTTTGACGGTTTAAATGACAGCTGTCATGTTTCCCTTCCGTCATATTTCTGCTTTGGTCATTTCCCCTACCACCACCAGCAGAGTGGCGCGTTTGAGGCAGCCATCTTTATTCCTCATTGGCGTTTTGTTTTCCGTCGAAGCAACATGTGTTCAGCAGATATCTCTGCGACTACAGTTGCTTAAAATATTTTAATCCTTGTTCATACAAAAGTGAAGAACTAATTCTTTTACTTAGTGAATAAGTGTGTTATACTGTGCAAAGAGGGAAAACCGTGAGTACCCTCTTTATATGAAACGTGTTCAATTTTAACGAAAAGTTCGTTTGGATCACGTTATTACAGTTATGTAAATAACCAGTTATCCTGTATGTTTGTTGTGCATGTAAGTTTTAATGTGCATATTTAATGTTCAAGTAATTTACACAAGCGGTAGCCCCCCGTGCAGTAGCATAAGATGGCTATCGAAATCTTAGTTTTGAGGTAAGTGATAATATGATAATGACGTCATAAACATCAATGGCCTTGCAATAAGGAAATGAATCGAAATCAAATCCTTTAACATCGAGAGGAAGCTAAAATGGGTAGCTGTCCTGGAGTTGTTGAAAACTGGTGCTTAGGTTAGACGTCTTATGAGACTACGGTCTTACCCTTTAAACTCGTAAATCGTATCATACTCCAAGCTTCGTAGACTTGGGATCAAACAAAGTGGGGAGAAATGTATGATACGATAAATCAATTATAATGCTTATATTACTAAATGTGCCTACTGCATTGTGAAAAATAAATATTAATTTTAATATATAATTGCACGAAGTATATATTGTAATCTTCTCTCTTTTTCAATTAATTATACGAGTGCTGAAGTTAATTTTTGAGAATCTGAGTGGCAAAGCAGAAGAACCTCTGTTTTTCATTTTTGCTATACTCTTTATTATTTCACTTTACAAGTCGTATTATTACATGCGAAGTTTTGTATGTTTTATTTAAGTATTTTTGGCGGCTAAGGTGTTCTGTTCCCCAGAATCTATCAGCTGCGCAAAGGTGACGCTAAGAATTTGGAAACGCTGTGTTCCAGCTGAGGGAACTCGTCAACCATAAGAAGAGGAATCGCTACCCAATCAAAGTAACAGCTGCCCCTCGCAGGGGTAGGCCGTTATTAAAACTATTCCAGCGCATGGAACGATATAAACTTTTAATGGACCTGAGTTCCTGATTCTGATGGGTTCTTGCAAAAGAAATTCAATTAAGCCGATAACCACCCCTCGCAGGGGTCTGGTGTTAGGCTAACTTTATTCCATCTTATGGAACTGTATTCACTTCAGTGGACCAGGGCTCCTGAATCGGATGGGTTCTCGCAAAAGAAATCCAATCAAGCTAACAACCACCCCTCGCAGGGGTTAGGTGTTTGCCTAACGGTACTCCATCGCATGGAACTGTATACACTTCAGTGGACCAAGGCTCCTGAATCGGATGGGTTCTCGCAAAAGAAATCCAATCAAGCTAACAACCACCCCTCGCAGGGGTTAGGTGTTTGGCTAACGGTACTCCATCGCATGGAGCTATATAAACGGTGGCTGGACCACGGCTCTTGAATCTGATGCCTTCTCGCAAGGGAAATCCAATCAAGCTGACAACCACCCCTCGCAGGGGTTAGGTGTTTTGCTAACGGTACTCCATCGCATGGAGCTATATAAAAGGTAAGTGGACCATGGCTCCTGAATCTGATGGGTTCTCGCAAGAGAAATCCACTCAAGTTAACAAACCACCCCTCGCATGGGTTAGGTGTTTACGTAAGGGTAATCCTTCGCATGGAGCGGTATGAGCGTTGAGGGACCATGGCTTCTGAATCTGATGAGTTAATGCAACAGAATACCAATCAAGCTAAGAGACACCCCTCTCAGAGGTTAGGTGTTTGGCTAACGGTTTTGCATCGCATGGAGCTGTATAAACGATGAGTGGATCATCACTCTTGAATCTGATGGGATCGCGCAAGAGAAATCCAATTAAGCTAACAACCACCCCTCGCAGGGGTGTTTGGTAACTGTATCCCATCGCATGTGTCTGTATAAAGTTTTAGTGGACATTGGCTCCTGAATATGATGTTTTTTTTCGCAAGAAAAATCTAATCAAGCTAACAGCGGCCCCTCGCAGGGGTTTCGGGTTTTTGTGTGGTTATTGTGTTCCATCACGTGGAATTTGTGAATTTTGGTCTTGCCTGGCCTGGCCTGGCCCCAGAAAGTGCTGTTTCCTCACAAGAGCAATCCGATCTTTTAAATATACACCCTTCGCGAAAACAGCACACCCTCACTGGGTGGTGGGAGATGTTTTTGTAAGGTTATAATGTCCTGAGAATAATAATAGAATAATAGATACCAGTAAATGTTTATTAACAATAATGAGTTGTAATGTAACAATGGGACAGAACATCTGCTGCTCTTGCGTACTCTAATGTACCTACAAGCTTGTACTGATGAACAACTTGCACAGTTGTGTGTTGGCTCTAGTACTTACAGTCTACACTGTATGTAGTAAACTATGCGTTATATGTAGTGAAACAAGGTGCAGTAAATAAGTACCCCCATCTGTTTGTAAGCAGTATTGAAAGTAAAACCTAATTTTTGGGTTCTACCACTGATCTCATTCCAGAGTGCATTTTCACTTAAAAGTAGTTAGTGACACAGGTGCTTGTTACACCTACTGTATTACAAATATTTTTAGATGGTTACGCAAAATAAAAATACTTAGTTGGGTCAGAAACGTCGTGCATCTCTACGATCACAAACTCTTAAGTATTAAAGTCACTTAAGCAGGGAAAACTTTAGCTGAGTTAGTGTGTGGTTCAGCGTATAATACAGGTATCTACCTATATCGTAGAGTGGTATATATGGTGTGGCTTAAAGATCTACGCTTTGTGGATCGACCCTTTTTTAAAATTAAGTACCATGTAAGACCAGCCTCTTTGAATATCGAAAATAAAGAATCCTAGTTGCCTCTAAAATGCAGCCTACCCACATTTATATACATATTTGTTTTTGTTTTTGAAAACTGTGGACGTGTGACCTACCAACTAAACTAAAAACTGAAATCTCGTCAAGCTGTTTCTTAACGTTCTGCATGGAACTGCCTACCCACATGGATGTGCTGCACTGTGTTTTTAGCTCCTAAGTGTAATTTTGTCGTAGAATCTAAAAGATTCGAAAATATGTGTCAAGTGCACAAAAGGAGCCTCCGTGAGGCGCACTTAAAATCCTTTCTCCACATTTCTTTTCGAAAGATCCGGTGACACTATATGAAGAAGACTAGGTACATGAGATATATTTCTGATAAAAGTAAATCATCTCGTCCACGGAGCGTCGAAGTATGTAATGGCATATAGTTCTAACCAATATTGTTACTATTCATCATCATCATCATCAGCCCGAAGAAGTCCACTGCTATTGTTATGCTGTTTTAAAAATAGTGGTTGTAGTATCACTGATAAACATAATGGTTTCCAATTGTTTAATTCCTTGATACATCAGTAAACAAAAACATCCTAGTACTTTAGCACAATTCTTGCTGAAAGCAAAAACCGTAAAACCGTAGTTCCTACGTTTTGAAGCAGGCATGTTCTTCCAGATGTTGTTACTCCATGTCAATCAAACTATCCGGTTTGCGACGTTGGTTGGCAAAAATATTTTTTATAAATACTATGTAAGTATAAATAATGTTCATGTTTTACATACTAATAGTAAAACTGCCCCGCAGTAATACTATGCTCTTGGCTCAAGAGGTCTCACATTATGGTTACACATACTTAGATCGCATACCTTATCATCATCATCAGATGGTTACATATTTGATCGTATTCCTACTAGTATGGTGTTTATCCTGTGTTTAACAATTGATTGCAGTGATAATTGATGGTTGAAAACTATCATCAGTATTTTACTGATCATTCATCATCATCATGAACTGGAAGGAAACTATGATAAAATGGAATATTTTATTTATCACCAGTCAAATCGTTTAATATGTTTTTATTACTATAACAGTGTTAATTTAGCAAGTCCGCATCACCCGCATAAGTCCGCATAGGTCAGGGGGTTGGATTGGCAGGCTGCTATTACAGCACCTTCAGAAGTTCTTACAAGCTGGATAGAAAAGGTTATTCTGGAAAATTATTTTGGACTGAAAGAGAAGGGAGTGAGTTATAAAGTGACATTTTTAGTTAACGCAAAATCTTGCTTAGCTATGTTTCCAATGATAAGCAAGTATATTTATGTTTCCAATGCCATTGCATTATGGACCGGGTCGTCATCATAACCAACCCAAAGAAATTCATAAGGCCTTCTTCATAAGTTGGTTAGTCATGAGATGGTTTGTTTATTAACCCCATATATGTCAGACTTTCTTAATTATTATGACCACGATCACTTTTGATGCAAAACCTGACAGGTTTCTCATAGTACTATAACTATGTTAAAGTTAGCCACACTTTATAGTGTTTGCTCTATGCATATTTCTTAGGTTGTTTGGTAGATAATAACGTTTTACTGTTGTAGGTATACTTACCTACTTGAGGTTGTAAAATATTTTGATGTCACATGTTCACATTGGCGTCAGAGTTGATACCACCACCAGGCGATAACAAACAGGTCTCAAATAAATAAATTAATCTTCGAATAAGGTCAAGTCAAATTAATAGCAGCGTTTTACCTACCAATAAAACGCATATTAATTTACTTACCTTATTCGAAGATTATACTTTCAATTCTGCCTGGTGATTTTCGACGCAATGAGGAATAAAGATGGCTGCCTCAAACGCGCCACTCTGCTGGTGGTGGTAGGGGAAATGACCAAAGCAGAAATATGACGGAAGGGAAACATGACAGCTGTCATTTAAACCGTCAAAAGTCAAAGATATAAGGCGGAAAACGTAGTGTCTATCTCAAATAAATAAATTAATCTTCGAATAAGGTAAGTAAATTAATATGCGTTTTATTGGTAGGTAAAACGCTGCTATTATCCGTTTTGTAATTTGTTTTATGGATAGAAAAATCACAAAATAACTAAACGTACAAGTCAAACTATTTACTTTAGCAAATTAGCCTTAAAATCAAAAAACCACATAAAATCGAACATAAATATATTTATTTGCAGATTCCATCGAGTCTGTTGGTGTGACTGTGGTGAGTCTACGATGGGTTTCCATCAACACGCCGCCGTTGCGTCACTCAAAAATCCCCTCATGCTCTCCGCATGACAGATTATTTTAGAGTGGAATTAAAATAAATTGAGCTTTGGCTAGTGGACCGTGAAAGTAATAAGCTGGTGTGACCCCACTGAGGGGTGATTGCATATCTTTTGTTGCGATCAAAACCTAGGCGCATCTGCCAGTGTTTACATAATCTTCATCGATTTAAAAAAAAAAATATTGAAGGCAAATGTATCTTAAAATAATTATAAGTTTAAAAAACTAGAGAAACCGACTTCATTGCCAAACGGCTAAACCGATTTGATAATGTCAAAGTCAAAGTCAAAGTCAATAATTTTTTATTCAGTACGATGCAAGAATCACTTTGAAACGTCTTAAAGCTAGGTGAGTCTAGGTGCCAATGAAATTTGTTTGGGACAATCTGAACGTAAGAATGACCTTCCAAATAAAAAAATAATTTTCTAAATCTGTTCATAAATGACGGAGGCATGCAGTTACAAACATTAAAAAAAGGGCAACACCGATTTTAATAAAATTTTAATGGGACCAATCTGAAAGCAGTACCTTTCAGATAAAAAAATATTTTTTCAAATCGGCTCGCAAATGACGAAATTATCCGGTAACAAATATAAAAAAAATAATACAACCGAATTGAGAACCTCCTCCTTTTTGATTGGAAGTCGGTTAAAAAGAACGATTGCAACAAGACTGTATGTTGATGTAATAAACATGGGAAAGCGAATAGAAACCTTTCCTAGGAAAACTAATATGGCAACAGATAAATAGTGGTCGACAAATTATGGCAACAATATACAATTGATCGCAATTGATTCCTTGTTAGTATAATTTATCTGTTAGTCTACAGAATTAGGTACAAAACCGCCCAACAGGAGTGAAATACTTTATTAACCACTCTTTTATAAGAGTTGTTGCTATTTCACGCGTCGGCTGGTTCTACTATTAAATGGTTCTTGAATAATTCAGTGAAGCCGGGGCAGCTCGTTAGTCAAAAATAAAATAACGTTAGACTTAAACATTAAAAAAGCTATTTCAATTTTGTCCACCATTCATAAACTCTACCGGCTCTACGGCTTTATATTTTTATATTAAATAGTAATAATAACTTTATCCAATAAAATGGAGTATTTTCAGTATTTTATTTATAGCATTCACAAATTTTTAAATGAAAACATGGATCTATCCCGATATCGCTTATTCGTATTCATTCAATAAATCCATTGAGGAAAATTGTTTTCACTAAAAACCGGCAAACGCGGGCTACGTTACTTCCGGTCTGGTCGGACGTGCTTTGTGGGGGGATGCGATTATGTAGCTTTTTTAGTCGATGCTAAATGATTGCCTGACATCAGTCGTGCTTACAAACTGTCATAACACTGAAGGTTGCATTGCATGAGAGTCATGAGACCCGTTTTAATTTATTCAAAGATCCGTCAGACAGCTTCTGCAGCATTATCATTATGCAATCGGAATAGCTCTCATTTGAAAACAAAATGCAAACCACGAATTCGCGTGGTTTTCATTTTGACTCGGTTAAACAATGCATCTAATTTTCCTAGTATGAATTATTTGAATATACATTAGTAACACTAAACTACTCAGTGAGACGAAAATCCCGGACCGCCCCATACGACTCATTCTAACCACTCGTTTGTGTTCACAGTGATGAAAGCATACGAAGCCAAAGTAATTTGGTCTTGGAGGAGTGGTTTACTCCTCCAACTGTTTGTATTTCGACTGGAAACCAGCGCTGCAAAGGAAACCGTGCCCTTGTATTTCTGAGTGGTTTACCTTTTTGCCGTCATCTTATTTAAGTTGCACTTGACCTATTACTTTTAAGTTGACGCAAAATAAATTATTTCTATTTCTATAAATGCATTTACAATTACAGTTTACAAACAATTTCAAAGATATTTAGAAGCGTCGTGTTTAAAGCGCGTTGGTTTGCCAGTTAAACATAAAAAAATCAATATTGTAAATAATCCACACCAGTTTCTAGCCTTAACTTAAGAGCTTGAATCAAAAAATCAAAAGAGTTTTTATTCAGTAGGATCTTTTTGAAACGTTTTGTCCTATGGGAACCAGATAATATAATACTTATATAACTATATACTTTTTTTTTTAAATACATACTTAGCATACAATATTACACCCAGACATAGAAGAAACATCTGCGTTAAGGTTGTTCGATTCCGATACAAACTGAATTTACACAACTATGGGCAAACATAGTATAAATGTACACTGAAATAGCTGTAATAGAATTTTACAGTGGTCTTTATTGCCGGTCAGTTATATAAAGTTGGAGAAAACTGTAGGATAACAGAAATAATAATAAAAAAACAAAAAAGAAATTTTTTCGTCATTCTTTCTAACGGGTACTCGGCATTGAATACGTGAATGAGCTTAAAACATATGTCTCAAAATAGTCATAAAAGTCTGTTAGTTCTTTTTCTGAAGCCCCGACTGCCACGACCAACGGCTACCACTCCAACTTTATATAACTGGCCGGTAATAAGGACCACTGTAAAAGCCTATTACAGCTATTTCAGTGTACATCAATACTTTATTCGCCCATAGTTGTGTAAATTAAGTTTGTATGGAAATCGTACCCCCTTAACGGCACAAATACTTATTCCCGGTGGGGATGTAACCCACGACCTTCGGCGCAGAAGGCAGAGTTACTACCAACTGGCTGGGAGGTCAGTCAAATTGGTGCTCAACTATATTCTGTAACTACATTGTCTATTAAAATAAATAAAACAACAGCACAAGTACAAGTTCTGTTCATTTTTCTTTTCGCATCGTTATTTCTCAACTTCAATCTTCTTTCGTTTTCAACAAGTTCCGATTTAATATTAAATGTCAGTTTTTTGAATAAATTGGATAATTTTATCCAATTTATTCAACTCTTACATTTAGAAGAGTTTTAATTTGTTTGCATTGAGTTTATCAGGGCATATGATCCAAATAAATAATACTCCTAAAATGTGTATTTTTCTATTTAGGGGATTAGCTCCCTTATAAACACGGCAGCGTAATCGCTAAACGAGATCGGACTGGACTGGATGGCAATGGCAGTTTCGTAGCGGTTTCTCTATAAATCATAATTTATGCAGTACTTACATACCAACTCGCGGAACTAGCTTTCAGTTGACCAAAAATACCCACGATTGACTAAAAAATATTATTTCAGGAAAGTCTTAAATGATCTTCTACCATGCCTCTAGCTCAGTTGGTAGTAGCTCTGCCTTCTGCGCCGTAGTTCGTGGGTTCGATCCCCACCGAGAACAAATATTTGTGTGGTGAACATAAATGTTTGTTCTCTGTCTGGGTGTTATATTGTATTCTAAGTATGTATTTACAAAAAAAAAAAAAATATTCAAGTATTATATCAGCTATCCGGTTCCCATATTACAAGCTTTCAGTTTCAGTTTCAGTTTCATTTATTGATAACAAGTTAATAAGGTTACACGTCATTAAAAACAAGCTCTGCTTAGTTTGGGGCTGGGTAGTGTTGTGTGAATTGTCCACAATATTTATTTATTATTTATTTATTTATGCCTGAGGGCAAAACTATGAAGCTGTTTCGTTATATTTTTAGGATTTAGAACCTTAGTTACAAACAAATCTTTTACAACATTTGACAAAAAATTTGTAAATTTTGGTATTTTGGAAATTGTGATAACGAAGATGTTGCTTAGTAACTCATCAATCAACTCATTGAATCTAATAAGTTCGTCTAGTGCGTTCAATTATTGACAAGGAAGTGCAGACCCAATAGATCAAGTAAGTTCTCCGACAAAGCAGCGACTTACAATAAGGCTTGGCTTACAATGTAAAACCTTCAAACTTCAGCCTCAGTTGTTTCTTAGTAAAACCGTATAAGAATCGATACGTTACCTACGTATATATATATATTACGTTCTTAAGTTTCGTATATACTACGTTATATACATTCACATTATACATATTTTTTTAAACTTGTCACTCAATAAATAATAATAAATGAAATAAAAAATAAAATAAACTCTGGCGAATAACGGTTTTATAATAGCGATCACGAACCGGCAAACGAAGCGGGAGACGGTTCGAAATCATTATTTCTGTGAATCTTTCTCCAATAAGTGCACCTAAATATCTATTCAAACTAGTTTTTATCAGTCTGTCGGTATTTATCATTATAAATTCGCAAGAGCAGGCGAACCATTGCTTATTTTTGAGGAAAAATAAGCAATGGTTCGCCCTTGAAGTGCGAGCTGGTTTTTCCGCAAGTAGGCCGCTGGCGGGCTCTTTTTGTGTGACCCTTGACGCGTGTTGCCCGAACTTTTTTAGGTTCTACGACACGCCAGTTTCCTCACCATGTTTTCCTTCACCGTTTTGAGAGTACTGGCGTAGTGCACATACATTTTTCGACAGAAAAACTCATTGGTACACGACTGGATTTGAACGACCTTCCGACCTCCGGATCGGAAGGCGGGGTCGCTACCACTAGACTACCAGTACTCTTTTAATTTTATTTTTGAGGAATTGAAGTATATAATGCTTGGAATAGATAATCCGAACATTGGTACGGTAAATGTGTGTGAGCCCTTAATTTAGCGAGAGCATGAACATCCGCAATCCGCCAGTTAATAGGATGCATGCATGAAGTAATCAAAAGCTACTAAAGTTACAAATTTAACAACAGTTCAAGATCCGAAGTTTCTGCGTGCAACTCAAGCTTAATTTCTATTCGAGCTATTTATTAATAGATGTAATACGACTCTAACCTGGATGCTATTTATGAGATTTTATTGCAATGTCATGCATCTTCATCTTCTTAAAATTTAAGAATTTTGCTTTTGATGGTCTCAAACCCGTATATAATGCCCCAGCGGGGCTCATGTTCTGGACGTTATTACCCACTAAGACCTTTATTACACATGAAACAATGAATAAATGAATATGAATATATAAACTCTAACCTCCATGCATATAAGTTTTTATAAATTTATTTTGAATCTGTTTTATACGTTAATTGGATATTTAAAACTGTTTACGATTTAATTGTGTAATTTTCTATAGTATATATCATACATGGAATTTGAAATTTGCGAAATGCGAGCGTTTGAGTTTAATGTTTCAAATATTAGATTAGATTAGCTGACTTAGATTTAGCCTTTGGTTACCTCCTGGTATGCTATTTAAATCATACTTTATTTTATTTTGATCCTATAATAGTCCGCTGAGATCACTAAAAAACTCAATAAATCAAAAGCTAGTGGCTTCGAAGCCTGGTTCAAAATGAAATTTATTTTTAATCAGGTTCCATCTGCGGGCTGCTCGGTAGGGAAGAACTTTATTTATTTATCTATAATCTACTTACGTCACTGAGGACCGATCGAACGATTGCTTAACCACCCGTTAAAACTAACGATGATCAAAAAAGATGGTGTAGCTGTAGAGTCATGTAACACACAATTAAAGGTATAGTAATATTCAAAAGTAAAGGTACTTTACACTTAAACTTTTTTTACAACTTATTAAGTAAGTTAAGTCGATGATGCAGTCGACGATGTAGCACGCTTACTTATAAGATACCAGTTCACTCTTGTCATGAAAACGTCCAGTTTGTAGGTGCGCGGAAAGACAGACGCCGCGCGCCGGCAAGGAATTCCATTTCTTGGCTGTCCGTAACATAAGAGCTGAAGCAAAGCGCTTGGTGCGGACAGTTGGAACATCAACCAGGTATGGATGCCGGATTTCCGTGCGTCTAGTATGAATAGAATGAGGGTAGAATGAAGATGGAGATGGGATGTATTCATCATTTTTAAGGTTCCGTAGTCAAATGGCAAAAAAAAACGGACCCCCCCTCTAACTTCTAAAATAAGAGAATATTAAAACTTAAAAAAAAATATGTTGTACATTACTATGCAAACTTCCAACGATATTTGGTTTGAACGAGACCTAGTCAGTAATTTTTTTTTATACGTCATAAATCGTAAACCACAATTTACCTTTCGACGAACTACAATAACCTTTAATTATTATGTTACTTGATGCTACGGAACCCTTCATGGGCGAGTCCGACTCGCACTGGGCCGCTTTTTAACTTTAAGACCTCACCATGTTATAATTGAAATAAATAATATGAGTATTTAATACCATTATGAAAAGAATCCCAAAAAGCATAGTCTTTTAAGTCACAAAACTAATGGGGGCAAAAATCCCAGTAGTTCTGTCAACAGAACTACTCAACAGAACAGGTGGGAGTAAACGAAAACTACGAGTATTCTCTCTGATCTGAAACATATTCTCTGGCCGAATAGTATCTGCACTTATCGTTTTCACTTTTTATCAGTCGCAAGGACACTCAGGCAAATTTATAACCAAGGCCTCCCTCGCCATTAGTATTCGCTACTTAGTGTGAACTTACTTTTACTTACCCAAAGGTCAACCACTTTGAAGGCGCGCACTTTGCGTTGGTTAACTCTAGCCTTCTCGTAACTGCATTCAAGCATCAATTTACGGGACAAAGAGTACCTTCAGATCCTGTTTATTATAATAAAGTTTCAGTTCAGTTCACTTCACTTCTTCTTTTTTAGCTACTGCGACTATATGCCACAATTCTGCCAGTTGATCTTTGAGAGATTGCAAAACGCGGAAACAGTGACGCGCTCTCCATTGGAAATATTTTAAATATATTATTCGTGCGGTGAACCACGTTCCACTGTTTCTTGTCAGTGCTATTTATGAAAGTTCTTTTTAAACCCGGTCCATATTAAATTCAAATGCCACTTAGTCGACTGCCAGTTTACTTTATTTCAATGGGTACATGATGCTGTTTACATTCTCCTCCGCCAGTAGTAGAGATAGAAAACTCTTTGATGCACAAAATAAATAAGAAATAAAAAGCGTGTATAGTGCGACGCAGAGTTTTCTATTTTATTTGCAAGCTTACTTTCGCATCGTCAGAAAATATTTATGAATGGTGCATGTTATACACATATTTTCAATTTTTCGACTTTTGGCGGTCGTATTTGCTGCATTTGAGTTGAATGCGTCCGATTCTTTTGTACAACGTTTTAGGGTTCCGTAGCCAAATGGCAAAAATGGAGCCCTTATAGATTCGTCATGTCTGATCTGTATGTCCGTATGTCACAGCCAGTTTTTTCCGAAACTGAGCCACTTTTTAGGGTTCCGTAGCCAAATGTCAAAAACGGAACCCTTATAGATTCGTCATGTCTGTTTGACCGTATGTCACAGCCATTTTTCTCCGAAATCGTAAGAGCTAGACTAATGAAACTTAGCGAGTAGATGTATTCTGTGAACTGCATTAAGATGTTTATACACAAATAGAAAAAACAATAAATTTTGGGATTCCCTATATTAGAACCGAAATTCAAAAAACTTTTTTTCATCAAACCCATACGTGTCTATGAATAGGTGATTTATGAATAGGTCTCAAAAATGGTGTTGAGGTTGAAATTGGGTAAGTAGATTGGGACATGATTCAAAAGATAATCTTCACCGATTTTCTCGAGATTTTCGTAACAAAACTTAAAACAAATATTTCTTATATATTTTTTATTTTATTTGTTGGACCTAATTCCTGAGTATTTGTAGCTAATAATGAATAACCCTGTATTATATTACTTGCTGCTATGGAACCCTTCATGGGCGAGTCAGAACGCACTTGGCCGCTTTTTTTTCTAAATTGGTTTGAACAAGACCCAGTAAGTAGTAGTTTTTATTAATACGTCATAAATCATAAACCGCAGTTTACCTTTCATTCAACCAACTCAAATATTAAAAAAACAACGAAATACAAGAACTTTTATAATAATGTTACTTGCTGCTGCGGAACCCTTAATAGGCGAGTCCGACTGGCACTTGGCCACGTTTTATAAACTCAATCGTTCCAGAGTTTGTTAACTCTGGAACGATTGAGTTGAGTTTGAGTTGCGCTAGAATATCTTGAATGCAATATAAAATTGTACACCACTCGATGCCGTTTCCAACCTTTTCATCCCCCGTCCGACCTCCGTACCTCGTACATAACCATGTTTGTAAACTAATATTTTTGGTCAATGTGGTTTTGCGAAATACATTATTGGATTTTAGTCATGTACAGTCACGTGCAGTCTGCGATCTGATCGAGATACATGCGCCTAGGTCTTCCCCTTCCAGCATTTCCATTCACACTCGCCTGATGAAATTGTTTTGTTAATCTCCATTCATCCATTCTCTCTACATGTCCAAACCATCTTAGCATACCTTTCTCTACTCTCATCACTACGTCTTCTTCACACCGCATTCCTCTCTTATCACACTGTTTTTCACTCTATCACTCAACTTTACGCCACACATACCACGCAACGCTCTCATTTCTACTGCATTCACTCTGCTCTGATATTTTTTCTGCCATACCCAACTTTCACTACCAAACATCAAAAGGCCATTATTTAAAAATACATTTATTTAAGTTGTTTTTTATTTAGAACTTCTAAGGTGCAGTAAGCTGATTAAAAGAGCTGTCACACCAGACACACAGACTAAGAGATCTAAAGGAATATCAAAAGTACCTAAGCAGTAAAATTAAGCTGGTTCTTTTCTTTTATTTAAATGCATTTAGCCTTGGAGCACGGTAACCTACGCGCATTAAATACTTCAGTTGAACCCTCTACATTCCGAATGACGTCTTTAAGAAAATTGGTCCAACCATTTTAAAACGAAGCATAAATTTGTAATTGAGACTTCGTTGTATTAAAAAATATTGTCTTTAGTTTCAAAAAAAATCTATAATAATTTAGGTATGCGAGTATAAAGAGTATTTACAAACAACCTATGGGGGATGATTGGAATCATCCACAAATATTATGATGACTTTAAAAACAGCAAAGCCTATCCACCTCTGGCATTGTAAAAATCATCAACAATAGATGCATACACCGGATCAATAGTTTAGTGTAGCTAAATGTTGAAACAACGTAGCACCTCTACGCGCCGTAGCGCCATGTAGCGTTCGTAGCACCACGTAGTGGGCTAGTAACAAGCTATTGTTTTGAATGTGTAAATGCCACATATTAGTAACCAGCACAGGGTTATCATAGTATTCAAATATAATCATATGCTAGCCTTCAGTGATTGAGTTATTGATTGCCGCTCTACCCGCAGTCAAAGGGGCAATTTGTGAATTCATAAGCTCATTGTTTCCTCTCAAATAAGCCTCATAACTAGTAGTTCGCCCCGAACTGAGATCTCGTGATGCGATCCAAATGCTTCGAAAAGTTAAGTACATAGTGTTAACCAGTTTTGAGAATAGGACATCCCTAATCGGATCAAGCAAGGGATGACATCTCTAGTGGTGGAAAAAAGAAGCAGAGGAAGGATAATATGGCGTCGTTATGTGTGTTGTATTGTTTGCCGTGTATTATATAAAACAGAGTTGTAGCTATTTTCAATGAAGAGTTTTCGACATATCAATAGGTAGATAGATGGTAATCAGAAACAAAAAGGGCCACCATCACGCATTGTGTTTTATCTACTTTGAGAAAGTATTTCTGTCCAGATTCACTGTTTGGCCTTGCCTCTGGCTATCCCTCACTAACTTTGTAACCAGTTTTAACTCAATTAAAACTGGTTACAAATTAAGCTCTATTTGGTTGTTTAAGCGATCACTAAAAAACTTCTTGTTGACCTCTCAAAGCAGTTCATAGGTAGTCGTTCTGGGCCCCGGTTAGTTTGTAAAGTTTATTGTTAAATTCTATTTAAGATCTCGTTGTACTTAGGTTACTTTTCTCTTTTTGTATTGGATGTAGCTATATATTTTACCTTATACTCTGTCTTAGTCTTGTTATTTATATATATTATTATTTGTATCAATAGTTCGTTTATGTTAATATCTTTCTTGTTTATGTTAAATTTCTGTGTATAAACGACGGTGTGTCGCACTCTACTGGTGTCACGGAAGACCAGCGTTATAGTGGCACTCGCTACTATAACATACGCTGAGTGACGACCAATTTTTATGTCATTATCTCCTTGTAAATGATCCTTGTGTAATATATGTGTAATTTTCTGGCATAAAATAAATAATTTGATTGATTGATTGATTGATTGATTGAATTAGCCAATTTATTGAAGAGTTCCGTAATTGGACAGACTTTGGCTCCATCATCAGACCAGGTCGCTTTTACGATTTTATGACAGCTGAGTACCTCCTTAATTTATTTCAAGAAAAAAAAATAAGAAAAAGTAAAAAAAAATACTGACCAGTAGAAAAACCTTGATGTCAACGAAATTCGTAGAGCTCTCGGAACGTTGGTTATCTTAATTTAACCTTTTTAGGGTTCCGTAGCCAAATGGCAAAAACGGAACCCTTATAGATTCGTCATGTCTGTCTGTCTGTCTGTCCGTCCGTATGTCACAGCCATTTTTCTCCGAAACCGTGAGAGCTAGACTGATGAAACTTGTCGAGTAGATGTATTCTGTGAACCGCATTAAGTTTTTACATAAAAATAAAAATAAAACTATAAATTTCGGGGGTCCCCATACTTGAAACTGAAACTCAAAAATTTTTTTTTCATTGAACCCATACGTGTGGGGTATCTATGAATAGGTCTTTAAAAATGATGTTGAGGTTTCTAATATCGTTTTTTTCTAAACTGAGTAGTTTGCGCGAGAGACACTTCCAAAGTGGAAAAAAGTTGGTCCCCCCCCCCTCTAACTTCTAAAGTAAGGGAATGATAATACCAAAAAAAAATATATGTTGTACATTACTATTCAAACTTCCAGCGATATTTGGTTTGAACGAGATCTAGTCAGTAGTTTTTTTTTTATACGTCATAAACCGTAAACCGCAATTTACCTTTCGACGAACTACAAGAACCTTATTATGATACATCAAGTAACATAATATAAAGGTTCTTGTAGTTTGTCGTGCTACGGAACCCTTCATGGGCGAGTCCGACTCGCACTTGGCTGCTTTTTTTTGTATAGCAAAAACGGAGCGCCCTAGAAATAAAGTAAAAACGGTTTTGGAATGTCCAAGCAAAGTTCTTTCATATGACATGTAACTTGGTTTTTTTGTGTCACTTTTTTTATTTTTGCACCCTTTAAAAACCCCATATCTTAATAACCCCTCATCCGATTTTACTCATATACTTACCAGTAAATTTCTCAAGTACAAGCTATCGACTTATCAAATTTCATGCAGATCTGATCATTGGTTCGAAAGTTATCGTCGGACAAACATACATACTTACATAAAATGCCAAATTGCCCAAGTTGTTTGTAAGATCTTCGTTCGCTTCGCTCACTCGATCAATTATATCACCAAAGGCTGAGCTAACAACTGAACCACGCAGTCGAAACAGTAACGCATAGAAACTAGAGCTCCATCGATTAGGGATTAGTGCATCAAAAATTTATGTTTTCAGGTCAGAAGGAGCCAGGTCAATAGCTACGTCTAATTCATTTGGTTGTTTGTGCTATTCACACCTTTCCTCCACCTTCAGTGGAATAGGTGCTTATTCAGTAGCCAACGCTTGGCAAAACGCGCAGTAAAATTACTGTTGTGCTTAATTTAAACCTAAAAAATCCCTTCAGTGCGTGAAAAGTCGGTGAGATAATTTTATGTTTTATGTTAGATTACATTAGATTTTTTTGTGCCATTTTATTACATGCCTCGCCACAAAAAAAAAACGCTTAGTTTATAAATGTGATCTTCTTTCTGGGCAGTTGGCTCTAAAATGAGATGGCAACTTTAATCTTCAAGCACGGTAGACATTCCTTCCGATTTCTTGATACCTTACTTATGATACTGGAAGATATAAAAGAGGGTTATTATTAGTGAATATTCTCATTATTCCTTAGAAAGGTTGCATAGCTCTGTTTAAATATTTACCCGTATTACTAGTTCAACAGCACAAATAGAAAAGCCAGCAGTTTAAAAGTTTATGATAAAAGGTCTAGTTTAACAAACTGTAATCGCTAACATACTCGTAGTTCGCATAATTTCATAGTAACAACTATTACAGTATTATCTAACTCAGGCTTTAACTTTTTGCTCGCCCTGAGGCTAACTGGGCTGGCGTTAGAGGTACATTTCCGTGCATGCCGGATAGTTGTTCAACTATTAGTTACTCGTTGCAACTTTTTAGGGTTCCGTAGCCAAATGGCAAAAACGGAACCCTTATAGATTCGTCATGTCTGTCTGTCTGTCTGTCTGTCTGTCTGTCTGTCTGTCTGTCCGTCCGTATGTCACAGCCATTTTTCTCGGAAACCGTAAGAGCTAGACTGATGAAACTTGGCGAGTAGATGTATTCTGTGAACCGCATTAAAATTTTTACATAAAAATAAAAAAAAAACTATAAATTTCGGGGGTCCCCATACTTGGAACTGAAACTCAAAAATTTTTTTTTCATCGAACCCATACGTGTGGGGTATTTATAAATAGGTCTTCAAAAATGATATTGAGGTTTCTAATATTGTTTTTTTCTAAACTGAATAGTTTGCGCGAGAGACACTTCCAAAGTGGAAAAAAGTTGGTCCCCCCCCTCTAACTTCTAAAATAAGTGACTGATAAAGCTAAAAAAATATATGTTTTACATTACTATGGAAACTTCCAACGATATTTAATTTGAACGAGATCTAGTCAGTAGTTTTTTTTTATACGTCATAAATCGAAAATCGCAATTTACCTTTCGACGAACTACTAGAACTTCTAGAACTCTATGATATATTACTTACTGCTACGGAACCCTTCATGGGCGAGTTCGACTCGCACTTGGCCGCTTTTTTTTATAGAAGAGTTCCCAACGTGTACCTAACAGCGGAACTCGATGGGAAAAAAAATCCCAACGAGTTACATTATGACTGGATCTGGTGTAACTCGTTGGGAAACCACCACTATTTGGTATTTGCACATCTGAACTTTCCAATGACTTATCACGCGACCAAGCATAGAAGAACAGGCAACAAACAGCTTAGTTCCTACAGATTTTTTTTCATTTTCTATATTTTTTTTAATCTAGATCATAGTTCGTAGTGACTAGTGAAAATGGAGAGAGGCCTCAACAGTGGGACACTATAGGCTAGTAGTAATAGATCAAACAGTAAATCCAAACGACCATCACCAAACTGGGGTGCTCAGAAATTATTTATTTATTTACTATCAACACATGATAGCTACTTAAAAACGAACACTAAGACCATTTATAGGTCTACAATAATAGGCACGAACTAAAGTTACTAGTACTTACATACTCAACTTCAAGAAAAAGAAATACCTAGGTCAACCTCAAGATTAGGTTAAAAGGTATCGCTATCTACAAAATGTCGCTAGAATACGAAACGTACAAAACAACACGAACACGACAGGCGACTCGAATGCTTGATAACTCAGGTGCACTCGCATGCTATTCTTGATTCGGTTTAGAGAATATTCATTGTCATAATGAATATTGCTTAAAGAATAATTTAGAGAACATTTCGATTTAGAGAATACTAGTGGCCGCCCGCGGCTTTGCTCGCCCGTTCCCGTAACACCCCGTTCCCGTTGCTTTTTCGGGATAAAAAGTATCCTATGTTCTTTTCCCGGTTCTAAGCTACCTCCCCACTAATTTTCTGCCAAATCGGTTCCGCCGTTCTTGAGTTATAAATAGTGTAACTAACACGGCTTTCTTTTATAAATATACATTTATTGTCAAATTGAACCACCATAGTAACACCATAGTAGCCTTTTGACGTGACAACGTCTTATAATTCGATGGAGCCGGCTGCACGCACGTTAAAACGTGACGTCATGCGGCGCTACCTCGCTCTGAGGCGTTTTATTTAAGTCTTATGACGTTGTCACGTTCAACTATCGTCAGTAAACCGACTTTACAGACAGCCGATTTTTTTAGCTAAATAACCATTAAGTTTTTTAAGCAATGTTGGTACCAAATTTATGCCTCAAAAATTTTCAACTGATATTAGATGGGAGAGATGATTTTAAATAAATATTGAACGAAAATATGTATGAAATTTCAAGCGGTTATCGGTGACCGGGTGATTTCGTCGGCAAATTCAATCGAAGCGACGAGCGATGGTTTGGTCGCGCATCATTTCAGGCGATTTCATTTGTCGAACGTTAGCTAACAGGGACCCTGCCCTGGCATACAGCCACCTTGTCACAGGACTACCCAACAAACATTTTCGTCGTGTAATTGAAAGTTATGCGACTCAAACCGCTATAAACATCCTATTGAAGTAATTTTTGCGCATCGTATGACTTAGTGCCTCTTATCCTTTTACAACTTGTTGTCGTATTATAAACATTGCATTTCTACTTCTATGCAACTTTTTTATTTATGACTGTTACACAACTTTCGGTAGTATAAGAGCTGTAGTCGTAGGAACGTCTATACGACGTTTACACCGACATTAATCGTGATAGGGTAGCAAAAGTTTCTTTTAAGTGACGTTCGTGTAAGAGTTATCAATTGCACTCGTATACGACGTTATGTTATGTAAGAGTGATAAGCTGCACTCCTATACGATGTAAAGTCAATTAAAACGTTGTTATACTACAATTTAACGACTGGATGTCGTACCAATATTACGCCCCGTATTACTACACGACAAGTGATCATGAATCAAACTGGAATGGGTTCCGCACAAAATTTAATTGTTTCTGAAAGCTCAGAAATAAGATTTATTGACTTAACAGCTATAGACAGCTAGAAGAAGAAGAAGAAGAAGAAATAGATGAAATTATGTCTTATTAATTATCTTTATTATCATGTATTTGACATTTTCCTCAGTCACCATAAAATGTGTAGGGTTGGTTTCGTCATTATTAGTGATCAGAAAGCCAACTGAAACTATGATCTGCGCGTATGAAGCGTGTAGATATCCTTGGCCATCTCAAACTTATACTTATTTATATGATAAAATCTGATTTGGTTAAAAATTTATCAATTTTAATAACATCACATATATTTTTTGATTATACCTAATCAAGCCATCAAATACGTGTAAATAGATAAATTACTAGTTAAACTGTACCTACGTAGGAGGTCAGTATAAAAAATGGTTTTCACATGGGATTTAATTTAACTGAACCCTACTTTTGTTAAATAATGGAGGATACAAAATCAGCGCACTGAGTGAAACGTCGTTAAGATGTTGTATTACGGTTGTGTTTAAAACTCTTAGGCGTGAAAAGGTTACTGTTGACACGTATGTTAAAATATTGATAAGAAAATGGCTTAAATTTCAAGAATTTCCATGGCCCGTTCATGAAATCGAGAATTCTAGCCCAAATTACCCGATCGCATTTGTTTCCCAATAGATAACTGGGCTTGAACATGAATTTCGATGATGTAGGTTATAAGTAATAATAAAATCCAAATGGCTGCCGTGTCGACTAAGTAAAGTTCCACCATAATTCGTTTCAATCACTCATAATAATCTATCTTGATACATGAAAATGCCACGTAAAAGTAGTATGAACACTACCTATCCGATAAAACGTCGCAAAGCAGCGGTAACAAACATCATAACTCGATAAAAAGTAACTTACTCGACATCTCTACGACCACTACACGACCATATTTGTGATCTATACGACTGCTACACGACTCTATCAAGACACTGATTCGTATAAAATGGGCCCTTTTTCGGTCGTAATAACGTTCTAAGGATGTAATTACGACCAGTGTATGCAACCAAAAGTTAGAATTAGCACGTTGTGGCGACCTAAAAAATGTTTGTTGGGTAATATTCCACATGGATGCGTTCAGCGGCGTCTTTACCTATTGTGCAGGGTGTGCGGTGCACACGGGCGCAGCGTCCTAGGGGGCGCCGAGCGCTGCGTTCGGCGCCCCCTAGGATGCTGCGACCACCCTATGACCACCACGGGGCCCCACTTGGCGGGCGCGTTGGCCAGGCGCCGCACTTTCAATGACCACCTTGAAAGCGCTCCACTCTGCATAGATTTTGAATAGCATCTTGAGCTCTTCTAATATTTGATAAATTACAGCATAGCTCCCTAGCCCCACTCGGCCATTCGGCGGGTGCGATGGCCGGGCGCCGCACTTTCAATGACCACCGTAAAAAGCGCTCCGCTCTGCATAGATTTTGAATAGCATCTTGAGCTCTTCTAATATTTGATAAATTACAACATAGCTCCCTAGCCCCACTCGGCCATTCGGCGGGTGCGTTGGCCGGGTGCCGCACTTTCAATGACCATCGTAAAAAGCGCTCCGCTCTGCATAGATTTTGAGTAGCATCTTGAGCTCTACTAATATTTGATGAATAACATCAAAGCGGGCGAGGTGCCGTGGCGCCCAAAAGGGGGGCGCCGAGCGCCGTGGCCTTTGGCGCCCCCCTTCTTAAAAAGAAGATTGGAAATAATTTTCGAATCTTCTTTCTAAATGCATTTCTAAGCTATAAAATAAGCACACCCTTCAAGTTTTATGCTTCTAGAACTAACGGCTTAGGCTGTGCGTTGATTTTTCTTAAAACCATTTTCCTTCTTTTTCTCCTCTTAAGGAAATAATTTTCCGATTTCCTTTCTTAATGCACCTCTACGCTATAAAAGGAACACACCCTCCAAGTTTCATGCTTCTAGGACTAACTTAGGCTGTGCGTTGATTGTCAGTCAGTCAGTAACGTAAGAGTTTTATTTATTTAGAAGAAAGAAGAAGATAGTCATGTCAACATCATAATCATGGATACGTTTTGGCTTGTTATAGAAAACACCAGAACACCTTGTATAGTTCTAAATACATTCAACAGCACATCGTGGTAACCAAACTGAAAAATTTCTTCTTAAAAATCTCAAAACAAGTTTATTTCCCATTGGGGAAATTTGACAGTTTGTGGTAACTTGATGTGCTGTTACTTGTACTTTGTATCTATTCCATTTTGAACGCGCGCTTACTAGGGGGCGCTTGGGTAATTTTTGCACACGGGCGCTACATGGGCTAGAGACGCCTCTGGATGCGTTACTGTCAAATTGCTGTGTGCAGTCAGCATAAACATCATGTCAGCTCGTGGAAGAAGGATCAAAGGAAACAGGCATAAGACGTTGCCGCTCTTAGCTATCTGTGTATTACACCAGTGATCTTATCTTTGTCCATCCCACGGAATGTAGCTACGAGTAAAAGAGAAAGCAGATGAAAGTTTGGCAACACCTTACTCCTGTGTAAATCGTGACAGTTGATGACCGACATGTCGGTCAAAACACTGCGGTGCAAATTGTATAAAAAATAGGTAAACTCAGAGTAAATGCTAATAATGAGTGCGATTGGTGTGGATGCTGCTGGTGCACTGAAAGTGTTTCATCAAAATAAATAGACATAGTCAAAGTTAAATTATCTCTCGCTATCCGCGGCATTATATGACATTACATTAAAAACTTTATTTCTTCTTGCAGTTATCGCCATCATCCTCATCCATCAAGTCTCCAGTTCCACATTAAGGCTACGAGTGAGAACGATCATCCATGAACCCTCTTGGCTTTTGAATCGTCATGGATCATTCTAGAGTCAACATGAACTCATTTTATTATGACGTAAGTAACTCACCTTTTCTTTTCTCTACCCATTGTTCACACTTTATCAAATTTCTCTACATACTTATTGACTCCTAGGAATGTTTTTTAGTAGGTTCTCTTAGCCTTAGCATGTCTTAGCTTTTTTTCCCTTTAGGTTTTTTTTTATTTATTTCTTCTTCATGGTGGTTCATTTTACATACAAAAAAAAAAATATGTTATATCGGCAGATATTTAACACAAAATCATCTAGGGCCATTACACAATCTACAAACAAGATTTAAATTAAAATTTGCTTTTCAGTATGAGTTTCCGTTCTCGGAGCAGAGCGAAGATGGAACACGATTATTTAATAATAAATTTCTGCCTGTTAACCCTAGAACATATGAGCCCAATTTTGTTGAAAACAGCTCTTTTGTTGATGAGCTGAATCAGCTCACTTCTACGACAAGTGAGTATTTTTATTAAGTTCTAAAAGTTACAGAATTAAATCTCATAGAAAATGATAACCATAGCATTACGATGTTTATGATACCATGTCACTATTATCAATAAGATTTATAGTATTTTGAACAAATATAAAGTTTATTGGTTTCATAAAAGTACTAATTTGAATTTGCTACGCCATAAAATGCATTTATCGTTGGAAAACACTATACAACTTCTAATTGCGCATTTGCCAATTTTGTTTAAGGTTCGATTGCCATACAAATTTATTGTTACCATTTAGGGGCGGTGAGAGTATAATTAGACATTGTAATAACTGTGGTTGGCCCATGTGATTGTTACGACTAGGTAGATCATCATAACTTTATGTGTCTTTAGCTCTGTTCATTATAAAATGCGATAATATACCTAATTAGTTATAGCGAGAACCCTGTGGTAAGGCCTAACCTAACCTAACCTAACTTAGGCTTTAAGCTACGGTTTAAGGGAAAATGTAATAAGATCTGTGTTAAATAAATAAATAATCAGTTTGCATGGAAATCGAACAACATACTAACATGATAACAGTTATTTGTTTATATGTAATTTCTTCTTGAAAATGCATTTCTTTTTACATCTAGACAATATCGACCACGTCTCCAAGTTAGAGAGACATTTCTCAAAATGTAAAATTACATCGAATCCCAACCAAACCAGTAAGTACTCGTAACTATATATTTCACTCATTTAAATTTACATTAGAGAGAATTGTTTTAGCGCTTAGAACGCTACGTAATAATTATCTTACTTTTTCTTGTATTGATTAATACTTTAAACACTAATGAGTTTTTCATTTTACTTCTAGATGAAATCAAAACGGAAGACTTGATAAATGAATTTGAATTAATACTGAAAGCCAAACTTGCTAACAAGTCAGTATTGAATGCTGTGAATAACAAGTGCAAGCCGACAACGCACAGTATTGTAAAAGCAAAATGCAAAATGCCACGGATTAAACCGGTTGTAATCCCAAAACAAAAACATTTGGACAAAAATATCATAAAAACAGCGGAATCAATTTACAATATGCCTCTAAGAGTTGACAATATATTGACTACAGTGGGACAAATCATCGATGATTGTCCAGTGGTACAGACCGGCTCCGAGTGTAAGACATTCTACCCCTTGCCTGTAAGTAATTCTTATTTGTACATATCCTATTTATATTTCTTTATCATCATAAATAAATAAATAAATATTGTGAATAATTCACACAGCACTATCTAGCACCAAACTTAGCAGAGCTTGCATGATGGGAAGATAACTGATATAATACTTAAATACATTTTAATTTGTAAGTAAATACTAGTATACATAATTGTTCTCGGTGGATATCGAACTCACGGCCTATGGCGCAGAATGCAGGGTTACAACCAACTGAGCCGTGACGCTTAAAACGTGGTAACTAAGAATAAGACGTAAGAAGTCAAATATTATGACATATTTGGCAGCGTTTCAGCGATGGCGATATTCAGATAATTTTACAGGACTATTCAATAAACGCATGTTTTTTTTAGCAAACACAAACCAAGAATCCATTTACACTTTTTACTGGACTAAACGAGAAGTCCAAGTATATCTGCGTGAAGTATCGTCGATTGGAGCGCAAGACAACTGGAACAACATTCGTAAATATCCCGTACCAATAGAAAATAAGCTTTTGGTGGAACTTATTATTACCTGTCATTCATACCCTATTGTGAGGTACATGAATTGCCTTAAAATCGCACTCGCGATATGTATATATTCGCAGCGTCATAAGAAGATAAGCATGTTGTTTTTAGTCCATTCCATACAGTGTACAGGAGCCTAATTCTCGGGCCGACCGTGATTTTCAATGTTCCTAATATACACATTGGCATTGCACAACCCCGCACTTTTTCTATGTTTTCCGTATATCGTAGCTGTCGAGGCTTCTACGATGAGGTCGTCGGTGATCCATTCTCTCTTGAAAAGAATCAATAAAATAAAATTGTAAAATTATCACGGTCGGCCCGAGAATTAGGGGTGTAAAGAACTATCAGCCATACTTATAAACGTTATTTAAATTTAATCATTGCTTAAAGCTCGCCCTGTCACTTTTTGTTATTAACCCAGTGGTAAGAGATGGCAATAGTATAAGCACTGTTTATCTTTTGACATATTTTTATAAGTAAGGCTATATATCGAAAACTAAAAGTGCATGCAGAGTCATGGATTGGCTTTATAGCAAGACGCGTCTGTCTGAGCTATTTATGCCCATCTTTAAAAAAAAATAGAATTTTCAATAGAGATAGCCAAAGATTTAATCGTTTTAACTGTTTCTTCTGTAGTTTTAAAAAGTATGGTCTGGCGATTTTCGAGAATAGTTCTTACACTTCGTAATCAGCTTTTTGTGTATTCAACTTACCTATAAAAGCAGAAAGTAAAAATAATTTAAATAGTTTACGTAACCTAACTTTTTTTGTGCGCGAATCTCGTCCCAAGCAGAATTATGTTTACAATCTTAAGGAAGAACCGCGTATTTATCGCGATTACCTTTATTAGGCAGACATCTGCCCGTGACCACGGTTGTTGTAACACGGTCGAAACGTCGGGAAATAATAAAGGTAATCGCGGTAAATACCCGATTATTCATGCTTGTTTTTCTTTTACTATTCTAGCAAGTTGTATTGTAATGTATTTTGCATGTATATTAAATTGGTTACTCATTACGTAAATACTTTTCTTTCTTACCGTAGTTTATATGAATATATATCTTGAATATGAATGATAAAAAAATTGAAAACGCCCTTGTTCATGTTTAATGTATATTATTACAATTCGTGTATACCACAAATTCTGCACACATACGTTTTATATAATGTTTTAAAATTTGGAATAAACTCTATCCTACGCCGCTACGCTTTAAGTACTGCAAACCAACGCCTGAGCCAAATAATTTTGCATGATATATATATTCAACGTAATTAACGCCTGCGCACATCTACGCGATGGCGATGGCGATCAGCTGAAATGCTGTCAAATATGACAGCATTTCTGTAATGCGGCGCGGGCTGCTCCTGTGTTTCGGTTTGAAGGGTGTGGGCGCCGGTGAAATTACTGGCACTTGAAGCTGAACATCTGTATGCCTCAAGTTGATAGACACAGGGCAGTGCATCGTAGGGCACGTTCCTGACGTGCGTAACCTACGAGGCAATGCCTTGTTATAGGTGATGGACCACTTAACATCAGATAGGCCATTATATGCTTGTTAAACTAGTTATTAGTTGCAAAAAACCACGATGTATTTGTGCGAATTGATGTATAGCTTGGCCCACGACTTGAAGCTCATTTGTAGGTATTTAAGAAAGCATGTAACTGGTGTGGCACGCGATTCACTATCATTACAATCATCAGCCTGAGGAAGTCCACTGCCGGACATAGGTGAGCCCTCACTACCCGCCGACTTCTTGCAATCTTCATAATGTCATCGGATACGATGGTTCCTCCTATGCTTCGTCGTAATATTTATCCAGCCGTGCCTCGAATTCTCCATGTCTATATAGTTTATACACAAATTAAGTCAGTATGATACCCATTACAGAATAATGCATTGGAGGGTGTGCCGCCAAAACTTGAAGATCCCGAATACATGTTATTCGAAGCGCCCTATATACCCGAGGCACAACGCCTATTTCATATCGGTAATTATGATTAATTAATTATAAGCCCTCATCAAAATATAAGCTAGATTTTTTTTTTGTCCTTGTGACTTTTCTTTTGTCGATACTTGTAATTATACCTACTTATTACCATGTGTTTATCAGCTCGCATTAATAAATAATTTTGTTTGTATTATTCGTATCCAGGTTACGTCCAAAACGACCAGCAAAGTTCACAACAAGATAAAAACATGCCAATGTTTCCATTAGTACGGTTGAATACCTTAATACCACCACGGATCACGAAGCTCAGTGAACACCCATCAGCTGGAAATCGCAAGTATGTCAAGCAAGATTAACCTGTGTATTGTTTTTTTTTATTCCACCAAATACTTTAGTGGGCATTACTATAAAGTCTGTTGCCATCTCTATTTGCTGTCATGAAACTGACAGAGATAAGAATATAACAGGGATTATGTATGAAGGGGTAACTAGAAAAAGATGGAGGAAGAGAAGGCTTGGCGCTTTTTTTTCACTCATCCTTGTCATCCCAGCAGTTATGTCAGACAAATAACCATGTTTCACATATTTACGCTCACCTAGCCAAGCACCTAGCTTTAAGTCGGTTTTATGTGATCCTTGTGATACAAAATCATCTGACTTTGAGTTTGGTGATTCCAAAACGCGCGATACGATTTCGAGACTCAGGATTTAACAAACATTATAACTAAGAAGCATATATTATAACTAAAGATAGGACTGACGGTCTTTAAAAACTATACTAGAGCTTTTTGTTTCAGAGAACCACAAACAATTGTGGTAACCATTAAAACGTCCAGCCAGCTAGCCCGTGGCGGCGTATAAGAAAGAGGACGTCACACTCAATCGCATCGTAGCGTGACAATTTGTTTTCCGGTTGAAAGAAAGTTCAAGTTGTTGAAAGCAACACGTGCTCTAACCTTGGCGCTATAACGAGACGTCTCGGTCGCGGCTAAATAAATGTCAGATTTATACAATATTTTGTCAGATTTTTCATCACCTGCATTACTAAGGGCTTATTTTTCAATCTACATATTTTATTATTTATTTTATGAGTCAAATAATAATTATTTCAATCTCTTTTTTTAGGCTTGCCAAAAACAAGGACCAAATGTTTTTATACATAGCTTTGATGAAAAAATTAGTCCTAAGTAATGAAATTATTTTGCACATCAGCTTTAAAAAAGTCTCAGTTCAGCTCACTGTCACGATTTTAATTATTTAAATACTAAGTAGTTATTGATGTGGAATCAATGTGTAGAGAGACAGTACCAAGCCCTAGTCGAGATAAGGCACGTAAATATTATAGTACAATATTAATAATATTATGATACATAGAAGTACGAAGTACCACCTGTATATAATTTGTGTGATATAAGAGGGTAACTGACTCAGTAGCTATAATAAAAGTTGTTTGTTAAATAGATTTGCCGTTTTGAAAATTTTAAGTAGCTGTATGTGATATATTATATTATGTCGATTAGGAAATCTTTTATGATATAATAAAGGTATTTCAGGTAAATAAGGAACAATAATTGGAATAGAAATTGTTTAAAATCGTTTTTGTTTTTGTTATAAGTTTAGATAATAATTGGAAACTTAGAATAAAAAAATGACAAATAATTAGATATAAATACGACCAAGGTATATTTATAATAAAGAATGAGATAAAAATAAAATAAGAATCTATCCATTAGAATGTTTTTAATTGTTTACTGTAATTACACTTTTCACTTATTGCATTATACTAAACTTGCTCAAACGTATTTTCTATAGTCCGCCGAGAATAGTTATCCAAATTGACAGTGACCAGTACCGATCTGGTTTAAAACACTATCCGTAGATACACGACTTGTCATCTTGCTATGTAGGTGTTTTGAAATTTAGACTATTTCTTAAGAATTTTCACTTTATACTATCCGTATTTTAAGCATATGGTTTTAGGTGTTTTTGAATCTTATGCATTTTGCCTTTTACACGTTAAGGCTTTCTACTTCTTAAGCATCGTTCTGTCCTCTGACCTAGGTACTCTAATGTGTGACTAGTGTTGCTTCCTAATAGGAATAAGTGTTATAACCACAAAAAAAAGTGTGTCAATAAATTGTGATCAATAGTGTCAATACACGTACATATTTGTATATAATGTGATATATGTAGGTAGTATTTGTTTGTAAAACTTTGATGAAGCATCATTTTAATGTATGTATAAGATATAATGTAAGGTTCTGTGTAAAAGGGATAAATTAATTTATTGGGACCCAATAGTTACATTTACCACCTTAGCTTTGTGTATATTTGTAACGTAAACTTGATAAGTATAGAATTGGCATAAACTGTGAATGGTGTGGTTGTTTAAATTGGTAGAATACATCAAGTTTAGAATATTTAAATGATATTTTTTAAATTTTTTATTTAACTATAAGTCACTTTTATTCACTTCTTGATCTGATCGATGTTGTTTTATATTATAAATATTCATTTTATTTATTTACTTAAAATATATAAAATAAACATATTATTATTATTCAAATATAATATATTATATATAAACAAAGTTTATTTACACAAAGAAACTTACACACAAACAAATATTTACAAAATGTACAAAATACACAAGAAACAGTTGAACTATCTGCAGATCGTTACAAACGATCTAGAGATAGCTCAACTGATCCAAATCAGTGCCAGACGGAAGCGTTCCCAAGACGCTGGCGGCATTGCCACGCTGAATAGCAATGCTTATACGCTGCGCCATGATACCCACCAGCTCTTGGGTCACGCGTCGCTTCGAATATATATAAATAAATATATATTATTTAAATATTCATTAGAAAACAATATAGTTACGATGATGTATTAAGTGTCTATTATATTAGTGAGTGTACACCTAGTATATTATACACTAGACACTGAAAAGCTTTTCTCTCGCAAAACAGATTAACTTGTTTCTAATAGCAGCGTTTCTAACACCCAACTTTATAACCCAGTTATGCATAATATCACCTTTACACCTAACTATTATAATGTACAGTGGCAGTATGAAAATGTTCGTCGATTTTCAAGTTGATTTGTTCAACGTATCACGATCACATAATACCTTTTAAAACCTTTTAAAACTGATAGACAGAAAACACCGATAAGTTACATCACAAATTATGTATAAGATCAAGGCACTGACTGGTGCAAGCGAAAACCGACTCTAAGGTGACGAACATTTTCATACCGCGACTGTACCTATTCTATATTCTAGCAACTTTATCTTTTCTGTAAGAGAGAATAAATGATATTTATGTTTATGTTATGTTACTAGAAATATATTATTAAAACATTATGCCCGTTGCTTTACTCGTGTTGTATGGATTGTCCGTTAAATTTATTTATTCGCACATTTTTCTCGAAGGGTTTCTACAATCTGTAAACATATTACAAGACGTTACTGTCTACTTAATTATTGAAAGCTTTAAATTACTCTTCCTATACATATAACATACTCGTACTACCTATACAGTGGTGTAGTGGTAGCGGCCTCGACTTCCGATCGTAAGGGGTTCAAATCCAGTCCTGTACCCATGAGTTTTCCTGTCGAAAAATGTATGTACACAATGCTAGTGCTCTCAAACGGTGTAAGAAAACATCGCGAGGAAACCCGCGGCTTAGTCAGCCACGTATCGACCATGTCTTTCCTGTGAATTAGGCCGACTAAACTGTCAGGATGGTATAGGTGCTGGGCAAGCCTATTCCATCTAAAATCCTGTCCCAGGCACTATAGCGACCCGTAAGTAGGGCTTGTGTAATCACCGGTTGCCCTTGACGCTATATAAAACCTCTACAATAGATGCAAATGCCTGTTTAATTTTTTACTTTTTATATATGAACGTTTTTTAGACCTACAAAATAGCAATAGCACCCACGGCGGGCGCCTTTCAACAGTAACTAACTAACGCAAGCTATCCTTGATCTTCCTTTTGAATCCATTGCCTAGGTACTTACTAAATTCAGTTTGAGATCAAACTGAGCTCACTCGAACTAGAGATTAATTATTATTACGAAGATTAACGACCAATGATACTTATTAGCTGCCTTAGTATATACCTTTATACCATACCCCCTCTAAAACGCTTATTTAATTATTTAAAAAGCCCTTTTAATCACTGTTTTGGTGTTTGAATTTGGAACACACCAATAAGGTCGACCTACATATTAATACACAACCATGATACAACCTCCTTGCGCCAAAAATACTCTAATTTGATTGGTCGAAATGTTTAACAAGGAGTTTAGACAATACTAACCTCCTTGGTTAAATACTGTTTTGTGTTATTTGTTGTCATTATCATATATTAGTAAATTGGCGCTTATTTTGAATACTGTACCTATGTAAGTTAGGCAACATAAAGTTCGGTAATAATAAATCGATTGAAAATGCATTCTAAGGATGAAAAAGTTGTGAGTTTTGTTGTTCAATTGAGTTGTTCAGTTTATGAAAGAGAGGTCGGCCAATATAGTAGAAACCATGCGTTAATTTTCAAATAAAATCAAAATCAAAAGACATTGATTTTAAGTCACATTAGAATAGTACAAACAAAGTTCATAGTTTTTAATAATTTTAAAAGATGGTTTGGGCATGTAAAGGAAATGGATGAAATGAGATTAACAAAACAGGTGCATAGGCGAGTGTGAATGTAAGTGCTGGAAGGGTTATGAACCGTCATCATCAGCTGCAAGTGAAATGAAGTATGTTCTACTTCGGCCTCCCTTATCGATTTTAGGACGATTAAAAGCCTTTACTCTCCCGTGGACATGGTATTCGCAATATCTATGTTCGTCCATGGTTGGGAGCGAGCTTAATTCAATTTATTCCCGTTCGCAACACTTCAGAAGCCTAATTCTCGGGCCGACCGAGATTTTCAATGTCCCTTAAATACACATTGGCATTGCACAACCCCGTACTTTTTTTACGTTCTCCGTATATCGTAGCTGTCGAAGCTTCTAAGTTGAGGTCATCGATGAATTACTTAAGGAAATCATCCATTCTCTCTTCGAAAAGAAGCAATAAAATAAAATTACAAAATGATCTCGGTCGGCTCGAGAATTACGCTCCTGTTTTTACAATTACCATGACTCGCTCCGTATCAATCGTGGCATAAGGGTTCGCCACTTATATTCATATATACGTACCAGCTAGACTTAGAAAAAATATACTTGCAAATAAGTACTTTATCTAGCTGCTTAATACATAAAATTATTTTTCGTGAATAGCTTGATCACTCTCAACCAGCCTCTTCAAAATGATACACAGCAATGCGATCATAACAACTGCTTGGAGGTAGAAATAGGTAAGATTGTATAGTAGTACCCGGATGAACTCGTTTTAAATACAACCTGCTTCTTCTTCTTATCGTGGCACTGATTCTTTCGAAAGGATTTTAAGTGCGCCTCAAAGAGGCTCCTTTCGCGCACTTGACACATATTTTTGAACTTTACAACCTGCTAGTGAACCGGATATACTCACTGCGCGGTCGTCTCTTGGCCGACATTCTTCAACGTGTCCAGCATCATGATAGCGTGCTTCCGGTCTTCGATGAGAGCGTCGCGCTTGGCGCTGTTCAGCGCGAGCTGCATCATCAGACGCTCCGTCTGGTATCGTTGCTCCTTCAGCCTACAAAAACTTATAGTAAGTATAAAATTGCCGCCAACTACCACCTACCTACTACTACCTACGAGGCATGGCTTTGTTATAGGCGATGGTTACCACTTAACACCAGGTGGGCCTGGTGTTCCATATGCTTGTTCCATCTGCTAGTTACATTAAAAAAAAAACTTCATACTTTAATTTTACCGTCTTTTGTCAGGCTCAATTCTAGATCAGTGACTTTTTTGTCACGGTAGATAAATATCACAAGAACTGTAAGTTTCTTTTGAATTTAACAGTTCTTGTGATATATATCTACCGTCTAGAATTGAGCCCCAGAGCGTAAACATCGCTGTGTCTTACTTCCTGTATTAATTTGGCACATTGAGTGAATCATTATTTATCATGTGTGTAATATTTGTAACAAAATAAGTTCACTTCTTTCAATGGGTAAATGTATTTGAGCTTTAGGGGGTATACATCTCTTTGTAGTGGGCTGCACTGTCACTGTTCAACTAAAACTAGTTGAACAGCGTCCGATTGATGCATTCAGGTTTGCTAATTGGGAAGCCGTGATCACCCCGTCGTCGTCACCCTCGTCCGAAATTGAACGCCAAAAAGCAAAACCCCGCTTTGAATTCATTTTACAACACACATAAGATCTACTGTGTCTATTTTTCAAATAAATTGCATAAAAACATTGTAAGTATAGGAAAGTACCACCACAAGGGTGGCAGAAGTCCATCGACTTCCCGCGATCTTAACAATGTCGTCGGTCTATCTAGTGCATGGGCGCCCTACGCTTCGTCTTCCGGTTTGTGGTCGCCATTCGATAACCTTTATTCCCCAACGGTTGTCGGTTCTTCAAGCTATATGACCTGCCCGTTGCCACTTCAACTTACTAACTCTACGAGCTGTGTCGCATACATATAGTAAATTTCAAATTGTTTATCTTTTTGAAGCCGTCAAAGTCAAAGTCAAAGTCAATAATTTTATATTCATTACGATGCAAGAATCACTTTGAAACGTCTTAAAGCTAGGTGAGTCTAGGTGCCAGTTCCACGCGACCAAGCGTAGAAGAACAGGCAACAAACTACGTCTCGGTTCCTACCGTTTTTTTATATGATCCTTTACAAATCAAAAATAGTCTAAAATAATAGCAGTGAAGTTCCAGTGTGGTGCCACTTCACTTAGTCAGACGTATGCAATGCAATAATACAAAAGCAAAAGTTTCAAAGACAGCACACGCTACGCTTCAAAGTTATACTATAGTATCTACACAGCTTATATAAAAATAAGATACGAAATAGTAGGGACAGACATTGCAAATTGACATGCTAGCTTCCTATGGGTAGAGTGACCGGGACACTGGGCACTGGGTAGAGTGGACGGGACGTCTGTACTATACACTCGCATTACACCTGTACGTTCTAGTTGGATACTTAATAAGCTCACAATAGATGGGTATACTTATTTAAGTGTGGGATGTGCGTTGCCGGCCTAAACTGCTGTAACTATTAATTTAGTGAAAATGTTCACCTGAATTGAAGTTGCAGTCCAACTTTTCCCTACAGTGTCTGTATCCCTCCCGGTTAAGTTAAAGCTTGTAAATACACTCGACGCGTGTTTGTACGCTTTCACGGCTACACCGTTTAACCAATATTAATTAAATATTGTATAGGAACACTAGTTTCCATTTACCGTTTGTTTGTAGTTTGTGATATACTTTTTTGTAGTTGGCAGGTTTGGTTTAAATCCATGCAGTCATTTTCATATTCTGATGATTTTCATCACCTCTTCTAAGGATTTTGAAATTATTGTTATATTGAGTTATTCTTAAAAAGGTCACTTTAATGAGAGTGCATTCGATCATATTGTTTTTTTATATAACTAGCTGTTGGAACACGCATAAGGCCAACCTAATGACTGACTGACTGAATGACTGACCTCTCAGTTCAGTTGGTAGTAGCTCTGCCTTCTGCGCCGTAGGTCGTGGGTTCGATCCCCGCCGAGAACCAATATTTATGTAGTGAGCATAGTTATTTGTTCTCTGTCTGGGTTTTATACTGTACTAGTGGCCGCCCGCGGCTTCGCTCGCCCGTTCCCGTAACACCCCGTTCCCGTTGCTTTTTCGGGATAAAAGTATCCTATGTCCTTCTCCCGGTTCTAAGCTACCTACCCAATAATTTTCTGCCAAATCGGTTCCGCCGTTCTTGAGTTATAAATAGTGTAACTAACACGACTTTCTTATATAAATATTAAAAGTGTTTTTAAAAAAAATATTTATGTTAAAGTGTCAGTGTCATATCAGGCTCTCTAAGGGCGCTTGTACACGCTAAGAAAATTTGCCGTTCCTGCGGCAGACAAGACAAATTCTTCGTGTAGACGACAAGAATTTTGTCTTTTCCACACACGAAAACGCAACAACGTTCGCTGCGTCGTGTCTTGCGCAGATAAGATTTTTTTCGTGCACCGCTGCGAGCAGTGTACACAGTTATTTTCTAGTTACGACACGAATTCTTGGGTAGACCCGGCGTTTTTTCTTAGCGTGTACAAGCGCCCTAAAAGTCGAAGTCGCGGCAAAAGTAACGGAATTAACAAATACAGACGAAGCTAACTAATTATGTACCGTGGCCTCAGAGTTTTATACCATTTATTGTTAGAAGGATGTAATCTTTTACGATGCAATACACACAATGTGTGTATTGCATCGTATAGCATCGTATAGCATTGTCGGGCTGATGATGTTGATGATGTCATCATCAACATCATCAGCCCGACAATGCTATTAAACAACTTGCAAAAACTTGTAGTGGATTCAGTGCTTTATATCCGTGATTGTTGTGTTAGTTTATAGTTTTTGAAACTATCATGGTTTTTAAGTTGACTGTGCCGAAATATCGGAAGTCAACTCAAAAATGTAATCATGGTAAATAACCCGTTGTTTCATAAAAAATAGTTGATGTGTTTACCTATTAGACATAAAGGTTTATTACTGTGCCAAAAGTTATTAGCCGTGTGTGATTTGAAACCACGTTCTTGATACGGCGATGCACTCACCGCCCACGTCATCGGATTCTCCACCTACTCCATCGGATCCCTATCTCACCTGTCGAATAACTCAAAGGGATCTGTTAATTAAACACTAGTGAGAACGTGTTTCCGTCTACAGATTTGAGTTAGATACATTATATCCTTACTAGCTGCGCCCCGCGGTGTTACCCGTACGTCTCTGTAGCAATTGGTTACCCGTGATTATAAAGTATGTACTTTTCTACAGTAACAAACATCTGTATAAACTTTCACATTTATATTTTATTGGGATATAATGTATCTAAGTGAAATTATTATATCCTCAGTAAGGTTATATTCAGTTGGGTCGACAGATGATGTGACCTTGCTTTTAATTTCATAATTTCTGTTTACACTTGAGGTAAAAGGTATACGTACCTATACGTGTAAGTCAGTTATATTTTGAAAATGTAGTACTATCTTTGTAAAGTGTAATTAAGCATACCGAACTCCCCACCCTCTCTTGTTTATGTTCAACTCTCAACTCAACTCAACTCAATAATTTTTTATTCATTACGATGCAAGAATCACTTTGAAACGTCTTATAGCTAGGTGAGTCTAGGTGCCAGTTCCACGCCAGGTGCCAGTTCAGTTCTGTCCATCCCAAGGTTGCCTGGTAGAGATCGCCGTTAGCGATAAGGCCGCCCATTGTATTCCTGTGACTTATATGTGTGTGATTTTTAAGTTAAAACTGTATCTTACTTACCTTGTATGTCATTGTAATCAATAAAGAGTATATATATCTATCTAAAGGGTCCCTATACTTCATAACTTTTGCGACATAAAATCAAAGTGAAATATCGGTATATTATTGCTAAGCTAGCTCAGTTGCTCCTTAGCTCATTGAGTCTACGTCCATCCCTAGAGTGCGAGCTGTGTCGAGCATCGAGCTCAATGCCTTAACAACAATGCATCAAACAGTATATCTATATCAGTGTGTCCGTTCGTGTGAGGAATACTGTTCTCATCTTCGGGACGGATCAGCTACACAATAGCCTGAGGCTTTGGTATCAATTGAAAGACGAGCCAAATGGCTAATCCATTGATTCATTGATAGTGCAATGAGTTCATGTTTAATTTTTTTAGCCTCGAGCATCTTAGATCTTTCTTTTTTTTAGACTGGCCTTCAGCTCAGTTGGTAGTAGCTCTGCCTTCTGAGCGGTAGGTCGTGGGTTCGATCCCCACCGAGAACAAATATTTATGTGGTGAACACAGATGTTTGTTTTCTGTCTGGGTTGTTTTATTATATTCTAAGTATGTATTTACAAAAATATATATAAGTATTATATGAGCTACCAGATAGCTGAAAAAATACTTATATTTTTTTTTTTAGAAAACTAGACTAAGCAGAGCTTGTACTATGAGAACCAGTTCCCATTGTACAAGCTCTGCTTAGTTGTGGCTAGATAATATTGTGTGGAGGATTGTCTATAATATTTTTTTATCTTTTCTTTTTAGTAACTGGCTTATCGATCCTTTACAGGATAGACTATAGGGAGTGTGCCCAGGAACTTTACAACTTGGTTCCCCCATCCCCATTCCGCCTTCGAGCGCACCCGTTCATCAATTAGCGTCAGGTGAGATTGCGGTCAAGCGTTAACATTGTCGTACCTACTAACTTATTTCAATGAAGTTAGTCTAGGCGGATTAGTTTTAACCACACAGTTTAAAATATAAACGACTTGCGGCGGCCCACAGTTTCGCTCGCCCCGTTCCCGTTACTTACCTCCGTTCTCCGTTACAATCTCTTATATATAAAAATGAATTGTTGTTCGTTAGTCTCGCTAAAACTCGAGAACGGCTGGGCCGATTTGGCTAATTTTGGTCTTGAATTATTTGTGGGAGTCCAAAAAAGGTTTAAAAAGTGAATAAATCCCGAAAAAGTAACGGGACGGGGCGAGCAAAGCCGCGGGCGGCAACTACTATCATAAGCCTATGTGTTATTCTGATGTATAACCGATATTTTTGCAAAGTATCTGTAAAATCCATTCAGTAGTTTTTACGTGAAAGAGTAACAAACATCCATCCATACTTACAAACTTTCGCGTTGATAATATTAGTAGGATAGGAAGGAAGTAGGATAAGACAACGTACGGTGGTGACGTTACCAAAAACTGACCTTAGAAGGATCTTATCGAAGGAAGACACCAGGGTCGCCTTCTGCAGCCTCTTGCAGATACCCATCACCTCCTCCAGCTCCCAATGCACCGAATGTTGGCTGCCTGCGTCCTCGTCTTCATACAGGTCGTCGAGATTAGTTGCCTCCTAAAACCGAGCAAACAATCGTTAGGATTTTATACCAGAAATAGAGTGAGTATATAAAGTTAGGGTGTTATTAATAATCCTGGCACAACGCTGGAGTAGTTAAATCGTGTTTTGTCACATATGTTCGAGTTGACAATTGCATGTCAATGCAAGAGACAAAACACGGATTAACTAGTCCAACGCTACGCGTAGCGTTGGACTAGTTAATCCGTGTTTTGTCACAATATTTATCAACTGTGTTAGGGCAGATTTCTGTAGCAATCACGAGGTCTAGATTATGCAATAGGGGTTCTTATTAATAATCCTGGCGTAGGACGCCAGGATTATTGCTACAGAAATCTGCCCTAACACAGTTGATAAATATTATTGTTTAAGGAATATCAATCTAACAAGGATATTCTTAGATAGAATAGGATGTATTTCCAAGATAAATAATAAATAATCATTTTGGACAATCCACACCACACTTTAGGCCCCAAATTAAACAGAGCTTTTACTATGAGAACCAGATAGCTGATATAATAATATTTTTCATTACTCATACTCTGAAAGTAGGTCTGAAGTTGCCTGAGGGGCCTAATTGAAAGTAAAATTTTCAGCCCTAGGGAGAATCGCTTTCAACTGACAGCTGTCAAATTATAAAAAAAAACAAGTTCTATATTATTCAACCATGTTCCAACTTTTTAAAGTCTTTCTAACTGCAAGGAGGTCGTTGAACCAATTTCCAACTTTTTATTCAGCAAGTAGGTTGGAAACCCATTACAACGGTAAGAACTTTTTATAGTCTAATTAGAGCGCAATGTAAAATTTAAATAACATAAAGATAGTATTCAATAAATAATATATCTTCTAAATTACTTGATTAATATATAGCTTCAACTATTTATTTAAAATAACATAGATTTGAGCAAACAATTTACCATTTTTTAAATTATGAGAATGAAAATAATGGCTGAATAATGCTGGCGAGCCGAAGCCGAAGGCCCGCCAGAGAAAAAGAAAAAAAAACCGGGAAGGCGGCAATTCAATCTTCATTTTCACTAATTTTTCTTTCATGTTTTTATTTTTACTTTCCTTGTATTCGTAATGAAAAGCACAGTGTTTACCTCGGGTGAAAGTCTTTTAAGTCCCTCAAGCTCCATTGGCGCCCTCACTACGCCAAACCCGTCTCGGGACTCAAAAAACGTGACTTTCAACACTCAGGTAACAATGTACTATTTTTGTAAACCCATACTTTGAAAACAATATAACTCCTAGGCAGAGAACAAACACCTGCGTTCACCACACAAATATTTGTTCTCGGTGGGGATTGAACCCAGGACCTACGGCGCAAAAGGCAGGGCTACTACCAACTGAGTTCAGAGGCCAGTTAAAATGATGATAGATGCAAGTAAAATGTACGCACTGAGACCTCTTTCGGTTATTAGAGAGATTATTAGAGAGTACATGAAATATCCTCTATAATGCTTTCACTGTTCTGCATACATTTTGTAAGTACATTAAATTATAATACCTACAGTTTGTTTAAAAAGTTATAGTAGGGAAGGCGAAGTTATTAAATCAGTAATGACTCGAACCTCGCGGAGATCTAATAGGGGTATACCGATTCCGATTTATAGCCCGGCCAAGCTAACTCTGTCAATTAATTTCACTTGTACCCCCAAAAATATTTGTACATGGTTTTATTTTTTTATCTCTTTTGAAGCTGCGACACATGCGGTGCTTCCAAATATAAATTTTAAAATTTCACAATTTTTCTAAAAATACAGACGTCTTCTTCTTATCGTGTCACTCGTTCTTTCAAACCAGTGTGGTGAAAAAATTTCAAGTGCGCCTCAGAAAGTCTTTTCGTGTACTAAAATTTAACTACCTAAAATTACATACTTGTAATAAATAAATGCATTACTTAGCTTGGACGGACTATAGTTACTGCATTCACTCCTTTATGTCTCACTCAAAACAGTCAGATAATTTGAAATCCACGCTCGGTCCTATATGGAGGGCCTATAAACGGTGGAGGTACATGTGTGTTTATATAGTACACGCAAGGCCTCCCCCCATTGCTATCTGATATCGTGGCTGCTGAAATCCCCTTTTAGGCTTACGTTGGTAGGTACTATTCAACATCAAAGGAAAATAAGCATTGCATTACACACATTTCCGGATTCGGACGTTGCTAATATCAATATTGACGTTGTGCTATCTGCCACTAATGAACTGAAAATTCAAATATAGAAATCCGTCAGTCATTCCATAATATTTTGTACAAATAATTATTTTATCTGGTCTAAAATCAAGGTTCTATTTGCGGTAAAATCTGATCATTAATGCTGGTAAACACATGTTTATCCGACTGTATTATGTATGCTCAATATTTTCATTAACTAATTAAATTGAGATAACTCAGTATTTCCCAAAGTGGTCCAGGTGACCCCCCAGGAGACCACCGGAGACTCGATGGGGACGTTGACGTGACCAAAAAATGGGGGTTCACCCATTGAACCCCCATTTTTTGGTGATGCCACGAAGTCATCCACGAAAGTTTATCTGGGTTCAATAGTGAAGGACTAAAATGTTTTTTTTTTTTAAATAGGTACTTAGAATACAATATAACATCCAGACAGAGAACAAACATCTGTGTTCACCACACAAACATTTGTTCTCGGTGGGGATTGAACCCACGATACTGCTATTCAGGGATGACACAGTTTTGAGTGAGTGATGGTAGGTCGTAGTCAGTTAAGTATTTTTTATGAACAACATGATGATTTACCATGATTTAATTTTATGAGTTTTGACTCCTGATATTCGGCACAGTTGAATGAACATTATTTTTACAGCCCCATGGGTTAAAAAAATAATGTTATAAACCAAGATAGTTTCAAAAGTAATATCAGTTAATTTAGTTTAAGTAGCCTAATGAATAAATGAATAACAAATATGAATAATTATTTACTTAGTATTAGTTATAGCATAAATATGAAATAAATTACGACTTGCTCCTTTTGCCGATGTGCTTATGAATTTTTTTGTTTATAGGGGAGAGCCTCCTTTGAAAGAGTGGCCTCACTGCATCCAGCAAAATTTTGAATATGGTCTTTGAGAAAAAAGAGTTTGAGAACCTCTGATCAAAATATAATTAGTTTGATTCTATGCCTGCCATGCAAAACCACTAGACGGCCAACACACCCAAACAAATGTACAATGTACATGCCCAGCCAGCCAGTGGACGTATTAAGAGGGAATCACATAGGCGACTCTCCATACAAACGTAGTCCCCTATTTCCTCCCTGGATAATGCCTCTAGAGTAACCATTTTGTCTCATAAAATCCAGATCTGCTATATACGTGCTCGTATGTTTTCCTTTTTTTCAGAAACTTATTAATAAAGAAAATATGACCCTCATATGATTTATATGAAATATGAATTGGAGGTGATATTTTCTTTAGACACAATAGATACTTCTGAATATGATAGAAGAGATTTTGAAAATTAGTCGTCATGTCTATTGTCTCGACTTGTTCACTTGATATTGCCATGAATGTGATGAAGAATAGGTTCAGCAATGGATGGATGTCGACAATGAAGGTCTTGGGTACTAAATTATGCAAGACTAGCAGCCCGTCCCGGCTTCGCACGGGGTAGACAATATTGTTGTACATTATTTTGTTCTATCGCAAATAGTTTCGGCAGCGCATTCGACGAAAGACATTTTAAGACTCATTTTTCTACACCTTCGGTTACATTGTTAACCTTCGGTTATTGTTACCTCTTACTATTGTAGTGTCCTAAAGGGGCTCACATGTGCTACTTACCACTGTTTGTAAAATTAACACCTCACTTACCATGTGTTTACAATAAATCTATTGAGTATTGAGTATTGTTCAAATTTTACCAAGGATCCCTAATTTTTTTCAAAATGAAATGTAGCCTATGTCAATTGGAAGAATGTAGCATTCTATTGGTGAAAGAATTTTTTAAATCGGCCCAGTACTTTTTGAGCCTATTCATTACAAACATACAAAAATAGGTACAAATCTTTCCTTTTTATAATATGACTGTAGATAGCGAAATTTTAGACCTCACGACTAATAAGGCTGACGCCACCGCTAGCGCCACATCAACTAAAAGTTGAGATTATGAAGATGAAAACATAGTTGGAGCTTATGAAGCGCGCTGAAGCTCAGATATTGCCTTGCGTTGTTTTGAAACACAGGCTGAAAGCGACCAGTATCAGTAACAAGCTAGTACACACATGTTTAAACTATTAAACTGCTTGCACTTTTTTTAAAGATATTTTTAAATGTAAATAATTATGGTTTTATTAACTTGTACTTAAATCTGTATTAGTATAGCTGAATCAATATACATATAGGTAGTTTAATGATCTGAAAATACCGGTTATCCGAACACCCATGCCCCCCAATTATCGGATAACCGACGCTGTATTCTTATTTGTACATACTTCGTCGGAGATCGACATGCAATAATGTTAAATTGCTAACATAAAACATAAGGGCTCGAAAAATAACACATAGACATAAACTTCTCTCAGAAATTATTTGTTATGTTATTTTTTTTTAACACTATTAAGGGCCTACATGAGGTGAAACCGAAAATGTAAAGTAGCATTTTTTTTCGTTGTATGGACGAATCCATTTATTTTTTTTGTAAAATATTACAATTAAATGTTGTAAAAAAATTATGATTAGGCTAGAAATTCTCCTCAACTCACAGGGTTCGATAAAATTGAACGCAAAGTTTGCCAAAAACTCTCAATTTTTTTTGGATTTGAAATGGTTTTTTTCCGTTGCTGTTAGAGCCATTGCAATGAAAGTTTTGTTCCCGTTTACCTTAATAAATACGTAAAAACCTGATGTTATTGCATTTTTCTTAGTTGCCGTAGTTTTTATAAAAAAATAAAATTTTCAAAAATATAAATAGATAGGTTTCTGTACTTACTTCTCAGTACAGCCCGAGCGGCCAAGAAGGTTGGACCTATGTCAAATTTCGTGACATGACATTTCATCTCTGACTACGTAAAATATACCCTAGATTAAATCATAGCTACTACTGGTACTATAAATTTGCCACAGTGTAACATAAAACAAACTGTCACAGTATAACGAAATGACATAAAACCATCTTCATCGTACATTATGATCGATAACCTGTATTCACATCATCATCAGCCTGTAGAAGTATATATTTTATGTAGCATATAACTTATCAAGTACATTCTAGGGCACGTTCCTATCGTGCGTGACCAGCGAAGCGCAATGCTTTTGTTAAATACCTCCATTTTTGTAGTTGCATAAGTAGCTATCTTCCTATCTACCCAGTGCTTTCCGTCATCATCATCAGTAAGTAGAAGTCCACTGCTAGATATAGACCTCCTTTATACATTACCATGAAAAAATAATTTGCCGATTTCCCACGATCTTTAGAATGTCATCGGTCCATTAGGTGGAGGGGCGCTCTGGTTGCTTAGCACCGGTTATATTGTCGTAGCGACCCGCTTTTTGATTCTAAGGCGTGTGTTCAAACCCCGTCATGCACAAATTAGTTTATCTGCCAAAAAACCTATGTGCACTATGTCAGTACACTCTAACGGTGAAGGAAAACAATAAATGAAACCAACGTGAAGTAGCAAAACTTTTGAGGCACATTCATAATCCACCACACCAGCTTTAATTTTCTATTGACATGACAAGAAGAAGACTCAAAAACTAGTAGCCGATTTTAGGCCTTTATAAAAATAGTGTCAATTTTGCAAAGAGTTTGGGAGCCCATTACAATGAAAAGGAAGTATATATATATATATATATATTATGGACAATCTACACTACACTATCTAGCCCTAAACTAAGCAGAGTTAGTATTATGGGAACCAGATAGCTGATGTAATACTTAAATACATTTTGTTTGTAAATACATAGGTACTTGGAAAACAATATAACATCCAGATGGAGAACAAATATCTATGATCACCACACAAATATTTGTTCTCGGTGGGGATCGAACCCACGACCTATGGCGCAGAAGGCAGAGCTACTAATAAATGAGCTGAGAGCCCAGTCATAACAATAATATCATGGGTTTTGAGTATTTTTGATTGCCGTCTTTTAAATCTGGAGGTGCCTGTAATGTCCCGAATTCTGGAACTTTCTGTCAAAGGCTTCATGCACGGTGCGCTCAAATACCCAAATACCAAAATACATGTGCCTATTTCTATACACGCAGCAAGGAGTTTCCCAAGATTTTGCGTTTGACAGAACTTTGAAGAGTCAGTTGGGGTTGTCGAAACTCTTTGGTATACCTAATATTTTTAAATGCCGATAAAATACAATAATATAAGTCGAATAGACAGTGTTATTTCACAATGCTTCACTGATCTCCACCGCAATGAGCACCGAAGGCCTAAATGAGTGCAAAGCTTAAAGCCACCCATAAATAATTTCCATTTCAATTCATTTATGAATTGAAATGAAAATTATCTATGCATGTAATGTATTGTATTATGTATATCAGTTATCTAGCACCCATAACACAAGCTTTGCTTAGCTTGGGGCTAGATAATGTTGTGTGAATTGTCCAGCATTATTATTATTATTATTATTATTTATTTCCATAGGCATGAATTCTATGCACTAAGTTATACTTACTAGATTTACATACAGATCTGGAAGTATAACCTTTTAGATAAAAGAAAAATTTACTAAATTGGATCATAAAATTAAATGACGAAGGTATGCAGTAACAAATAATAAAACAAAACGGCTTAGCCGATTTTGATGAAATATTACTTTTCAGAAAAAAAAAGATTAAAAGGGAGAAGACGAAAGAGAAGAAAAAAGATAAGAATATTATTGTACAAAAAAAATTGCCCCCCTTGCCCCCCAGGACCCCCCCTTTTGTGAGTGCTACCGGATGCCGTCGAGATAGGGGGTTTTCGATTAGGGTTTCGTATAGAGGGTTTCTTCCTGAATTGAAAAAACAAAAAAAACACCCCCCTCTTGCCCCTTTTTTCACCCCCCCCTTTCGTATCTTCCAAGCGGAGTGACTTGCAAGACTTTTTTTTTGGGTCATGTAGGGAAGGTTATATTATTTTGAAAGCAAAATAAATTTTGCCCCCCTCCCCCCTCTAGACCCCTTTATTATTTTTGACCCTTTTTTTCGAGTGGAGCATTGCGGCGAGCGAATGGGGAACAGTGCGGCGAGCAAAGCGAGCCGTGCTGTGACCCCCCCCCCCCCCCCCTAAGCCCCCCAGAACCCCCTCCTCCTGAACCCGGGGGGAGCGTCGCGGCGAGCGAAGCGAGCCGTGCTGTGACCCCCCCCTCAAGCCCCCAGAACCCCCTCCTCCTGAACCCGGGGGGAACGTTGCGGCGAGCGAAGCGAGCCGCCACGCGACCACGCCCACCCTACTGAAATTTAGAACCCCCTCCTACTGAAATTTAGGGTGTCTTAGGGGTGTGAAAAAATGTTCACTAGACTGAGTTCAAAATTCAAAATGGCACTTCCGGCTTTGCAAAAATCGTCCGATTAAGGTCGTTCAAACGGTTCATTCGACTGAGGACTATGATTGGAGATTGAATTTTAGGTTTTTTAAGGTGTACAATTTAGGGTTCCGTATAAGGTTTTGATTGGGGTTTTACTACATTGAGCAATTTGATTAAGTGTTCGACTTTTAGGGTTCCTTAGGACTTTGATTGGAGTTTCAACTACACTTAGGAGCTTGATAATGTTAACATTTTTAGGGTTCCTTAGGACTTTGATTGGGGTTTTACTACATTGAGGAACTTGATAAAATAAAAAACTTTTAGGGTTCCTTAGGCCTTTAATTGGAATTTTACTTCACTTAGGACCTTGATTATGTAAACAATTTTAGGGTTCTTTAGGACTTTGATTGGGGTTTTACTACACTGAGGAACTTGATTCACTGATCGACTTTTAGGGTTACTTAGGACTTTCTTTACTACTTTTTGGGGTTTTACAAGTGCAAGTGTAATGTAAAACTGGGAGTAGCACACCGACACGCGAGCTGCTTGCAGCTCGCGCACACGAAAAAACTAGTTAAGAGGCTGACGTATGGAAAATTTTCATACAAACGGAATACCAAAATGATTTCTAATTTAGACAGATTTACACTATATTATTGTAATAATTGTATTTGCATAGTATTTATCTAGGTTCCTCAACAGTTTTTATTTCAAATTACTTACCTAAAATGAAATAAACGCCAATCGCATTTTGCACATTTTTATGCTAAACTTATCAAGTTTTCTACCTATTGGTTTCGTACTAAAAACAACAATATCTTACGTGTTTTTTGTTAAGGAACCTAGTTTATATTGTCTAGTTACAGAATAACAATACTATGTAAAGAATACAAAAAGTTTTCAGTCATCATTTTTGGTATTACGGAACACGATCAAATTCATGGCATTTTCGAACGGCTACTATTGCTATCGCGCACGCACGGTGCGGGTGGCGGGGTGCAGGGGGAGGAAACGCTTGAAGCACACGGGACACTTCGGTTGTGTGTGTGAATCGCTCGGACTTCGGACTAGTTAAATACCTACACTGGCATAAAACATAATGCTTAGATATTTGATAATTGTTAGTTTAGGAAGGGTACTAAGTGAAGATGGGAAATACTAAGTACCTAGGTAGGTTGTAGGTTGGGTAAACGAAATTAAGGTGCAGCACTAGGTCAAAAAGTCTGCCGAAATTTCGAAAAAAGCCAACATTTCGACTAAAACAAATTATGAACCATTAATTTCTATACAGGGTGGAATTTTGTAATGCCACCTGGAGGGAAAGTACTCTTAATACTGCAGATAGAAAATTTTACTCAAAGGAAACATTCCTTTATTTTTGGATAGAAAGCAATTTCTAAAATTAAAAATAAAATAATTTTTAAATTAATTTTTTTTTTTGAAAGGAATAAATTTATTCTTTTAAAGAAATGAATTCGTTAAAAGAATAAATTTGTGTATCCAAGAGAATGGAGCCCATTTCAAGCAACTAATTTCAAGTAACTAGTTAGTTATCCATTTTTTGTAAATAATTAAATTAATTTAAGATTTCCTGGTTCTTCATCTTATTATTCTTTCATTTAATTTATCATGTTTGTTAGAGAGATTTCATCCTTATAATTGACTAACGATCGATGCAATAAAAGTACAAGGTATAATTTTTCTGATTTTAGCCGGTTCAATTCCCGGGTGTGAGAGAATTTTCGAAAAACTTTGAATGCAGTTTGCTTTCTATTCAAAAATAAAGGAATGTTTCCTGTGAGTAAAATTTTCTATCTGGAGTATTAAGAGTACTTTCCCTCCAGGTGGCATTACAAAATTCCACCCTGTATATGAAGTATTGATAAAAGGTCTAAGAAAAATTACAACAAATTATTTTTTTTCTTTATTTATTTGTAGTTCAAACAAAGCAGCCAAGTGCGAGTCGGACTCGCCCATGAAGGGTTCCGTAGCATCAATTAACATAATATAAAGGTTTTTGTAGTTCGTCGAAAGGTAAATTGCGGTTTACGATTTATGACGTATAAAAAAAAACTACTGACTTGATCTCGTTCAAACTAAATATCGTTGGAAGTTTACATAGTAATGTACAACATATATTTTTTTTGGATTTATCATTCTCTTATTTTAGAAGTTAGAGGGGGGGGGACCAACTTTTTTCTACTTTGGAAGTGTCTCTCGCGCAAACTATTCAGTTTAGAAAAAAACGATATTAGAAACCTCAACATCATTTTTGAAGACCTATCCATAGATACCACACGTATGGGTTTGATGAAAAAAAAAATTTTGAGTTTCAGTTTCAAGTATGGGGACCCCCAAATTTATACTTTTAGAAAAAAACGATATTAGAAACCTCAACATAATTTTTAAAGACCTATCCATAGATACCCCACACATATGGGTTTGATGAAAAAAAATTTTTTGAGTTTCAGTTTCAAGTATGGGGACCCCCAAAATTTATAGATTTTTTTCTATTTTTGTGTAAAAACCTTAATGCGGTTCACAGAATACATCTACTCACCAAGTTTCATCAGTCTAGCTTTTATGGTTTCGAAGAAAAATGGCTGTGACACGGCCGGACAGACAGACAGACAGACAGACAGACAGACAGACATGACGAATCTATAAGGGTTCCGTTTTTGCCATTTGGCTACGGAACCCTAAAAACTGCTACCACTCAACGTCCGGTGGAAATATTGATAAAAGGACTGAGAAATACTTGAACAAAATAGTTTTTTTTTTATATAACTGGAGCTCAATAAACAGAGTACCGCTCAACGTCTGGTGGAAATATTGATAAAAAGACTTGGAAAAATTTCAGCAAAATATTTTTTTTCTTTATTTATCTGGATCTCAAAAAACCGACTACCGCTCAACGTCAGGTGGAAAGATTGATGAAAGGACTAAGAAAAATTGGCACAAAATATTTTTAGTCTTTATTTATCTGGGGCTTAAAAAAACTGCTACCACTCAACGTCAGGTGGAAATATTGATAAAAAGACTTGGAAAAATTTCAGCAAAATATTTTTTTTCTTTATTTATCTGAATCTCAAACAACCGACTACCGCTCAACGTCAGGTTATAATATTGAAAAAATGGCTACAAAATATTTTTATTCTTTATTTATCTGGGGCTTAAAAAAACTGATACCACTCAACGTCAGGTAGAAATATTGATAAAAAGACTTGTAAAAATTTGAACAACATATTTCTGTTTTATTTTTCTGGAGCTCAAGAAATAAACTACAGCTCAACGTCAGGTGGAAATATTGATAAAACGACTAAGAAATTAAAAAAAAAACTTTATTTATTTTGAGCTTAAAAAACTGCTACCACTCAACGTCCGGTGGAAATATTGATAAAAAGACTGAGAAATACTTTAACAAAATAGTTTTTCTTTATATAACTGGAGCTCAATAAACAGAGTACTGCTCAACGTCTGGTGGAAATATTGATAAAAAGACTTGGAAAAATTTCTGTAACGTTCACTAGAAGTTGCTTCATGCAATCAAAATTGAGTTCTATATAGTAATTGTGATAAGACATAAATAATTTTTTTTTCAGTTTGTTTATAATCATTATATAAGTATCCACCTATAGTAGGTTAGCTTGGTACACTTTTTTCGCGAGTTTTGTGCGAAAGCCGAGGTCCATGTAATTGTAGGTCGATGTTCGCAATCGTTGGTTTTGCGAATGTAAATAAGCAGAATAAAAGCAACCTAATTGCTCAACGAATAAAGTATATTTTTAAATGCAGTCACATTATTAGACTTTCTGTACTTTGGTAAGTGAGCCGCTTTGCGTGTTTTTTATTGCTGTGTGTGTGTGATCGATGAGGTCTGGCGAACCACACCCCACCTGATGTTGAGCGGACCTCCACCCATGATCTTCAACTGTAACGTCATGACTGGTTTTGAACCCACGCCCCCCAACCGCTAGGCCGATGAGGTCTGGCAAACCACACCCCACCTGACGTAGAGCGGATACCCACCCATCATCTATTACTGTAACGTTATCACTGATTTTGAACCCGCACCCTCCAACCACTAGGCCAATGAGGTCAAGCAAACCACACCACACCTGATGTTGAGCGGACTCCCACCCATCATCCTCTACTGGAACGTCATCAACCACAACTCCATCGCTCCGCGCCGGGGTCAATGGCTCTCTCAACTCAACTCGGAGTCAATGGTTCTCTTTACTCTTCTTCAATTTGGTCCAGAACCCGCACAAACCCTACCTGATGAATAAACTCACTCGTATCATGTTAGAGAATTTCCTGGTGTCTTTTCTAAATGCGTAAATAGCTACTCTGAAGGTTCTTTATCGGTTCAGGAATGTTGTTTTTTTTTTCACTTTATTCTTGCATTCAGAGCATGACCAATCCTTGCTTATTGAATACTAGAAAAGCGAAACAAGCAAGCAATAAGCTTAGAGGGTTAGTCAGGTAATGCAGCCACAAAAAATAAAAACATAAAATTGTAGGGTGCAAAAAGTCAACTCTCTTTGACCAGATTTGAACTCCCGCCCACCTCGTCCTCTCAGTGTGAATCCGCACGCCCTAGCCACTAGCCTATCTGACGCTTAGTAACGTTGACGAAATTAGGCAATGCATAAAAATCGTTAGCAGTGGCTGACGCACACGCACAAGCGCGGCACTATGGTTGGATTCACGTATAGAAGTAGCGCGTCACACGAGCGCCTGTGTGTGTATACTACTATTATATATTCCGTGGCGCCCGCATCAAATGAATAGAGATAGCTATATTCGGAGCAGTTTTTGCTCACGCCTCGAATTGAAGTTGCGAGCTGTGTACGTCGGCCCGTTAATATTTAGGCATCCGATTTAGGCGTCGCCTAGGTTTAGTGAAAACGGGTGTTAGTAACGTTGACGAAATTAGGCAATGCATAAAAATCGTTATCAGTGGCTGACGCACACGCACAAGCGCGGCACTATGGTTGGATTCACGTATAGAAGTAGCGCGTCACACGAGTGCCTGTGTGTGTATACTACTATTATATATTCCGTGGCGCCCGCATCAAATGAATAGAGATAGCTATATTCGAAGCAATTTTTGCCCGCGCCTCGAATTGAAGTTGCGAGCTGCGTCCGTCACCCTCTTAATATCTAAACTTAAACATTACGGTATTCTAAATCGCTCCATTGACTTATTACAATCGTACTTGACTGATAGAATCCTTAAAGTTGATGTGGGCGGTGAGAGATCTTTTGGGTCAGTTATTGACATAGGGGTGCCACAAGGTTCGATATTAGGTCCTTTCTTGTTTCTAGTGTACGTAAATGACCTTCCTTTTTTGGTTAAAAAACTATGTGAAACAGTACTATTTGCTGACGATACCTCATTAATTTTTAAAGTCGATAGATAGAAGGCTAATTACGATGACGTTAACGCATCTCTGTCGTAAATACTTAACTGGTTTAATAATCTTTTACTTAATGTTAAGAAAACTCATAAGTTTTATGAAAAAATATTTTTTGAGTGTCAGTTCTAAGTATAAAAATCATAATGCGGTTTACAGAATACATCTATTTACCAAGTTTCATCAGTACATATAGCTTTTACAGTTTTGTAAGTACCATACTTCAAGCAAATAAATTATTTCTTTTCATTTCATTTCATTTTTTGAAAAAAAGTGACTGTGACATACGGATGGACAGACAGACAGACATGACGAATTTATAAGGGTTCCGTTTTTTACCTTTAAAAAATACAAGTGTTCATTCACCGACTACCGAAATTTATGAACTTGCAACTCACTCTGGTTTTGCATAATATGAGGAAAATCTCTCTTGGTGGAAGGTTTCTTTTATTAAATCTGGGGCTATTTGCTTGTTATACTATATAAATTAGACTACTACTACTACACTACTATATAAGTTAGATTTAAAATGTAGCGTTCGTGGTAGTTTAAAAAATACCGCACAGCTTGCCATTGTTATCACCAATCCTGGATGAAAAATATGCAATGGAAACTCTGCGACGGGAATCAGCTAACATAACAATTGGGTTATATTTATTTACTGAATATCTGTCTGTGTTTTTGTCTAACGAAGCGTATTCTAGTCAACACATTGTAATGTCGTGACAAATGTCAGACCCAAGCACAGAATAAGTAATAGTTGGTATCAAATACATGAATTCACAGCTCAGGTCAGGCAACGCCATCTTTATTTTAAATTTTTCCAACTTTCCGGTCGTGTTTTGTTTTTAGACCAGCGTATAGCGGAGGCTTAAGATCTGAAGGCTCGAACACACCTAGTTCGCTGGCGGTAGCGATCAGTGAAACGCTGTCAAATATCTCTGTCAGATTTGAGATTTGACAGCGATATTTGACAGCGTTTCACTGATCGCTACCGCCAGCGAACTAGGTGTGCGCAGGCCTTAAAGATAGCTGATTGCTCTTAGTTGATTCTTAGCCTTATTTTGAAGCAAAGTATTTCCGTTCACCGGCTGACATACGAAGTTTTCCAATCTGATTTAAGTTAAGAAGTTGAACTTATGAAATGCCTTTGCTTGGCTTTAAAATTCTCGTCTTCTTAATAAACAATTTGCAACAAATAACTAAATAGTTTATCAAGACCTGATCTCTGTTGCCGAAACGTAATCAATGGAATAGATAGCTTGTCTACAAGAGATTGGCTCTAAAATCGCTAAGCACGTTCGTTTTCATCTGTGGTGAGAATTGCACCTGATCGTAGAGCTATAGTTAGACTATCACCAACCCCGGCCCGCGTGGGCGGACGCGGTCACTTCGACCTATAAATTGGGCACATAATTTAGTTATCTGTGGAAACAAGACAGGATTAAAAAAACCGGAAAAGTGCTAATTCGACTCGCCCACCGAGGGTTCCGTACATTATTAACAAATTGTCATTAATATTATCATCAAAAATAGTTTTAATTTACTTATTTATTAAATTTAACCCAGAGGTATTACGTGCCAAATTTAATAGTTCTAGGTCAACGGAAAATATTCTATCATTTAATTATTTGATTCCTTTGCGAGTGTCGAAATATACGTTTTTATGCAGCCTAAACATAACGCTGCTGTGAAAATGTAAATTATATCAAATATTTAGTTCACTGATGAAGTTTTGGCTCTAACAGGATTATAGTTTTAAACTTGACATCAAATACAAAGTTAAATATAGACATGGTTTACTGAGTAACGTTACCCAGTGATGCGTTCAGATACAAATGAGACTAGCCCTCACCCCTCCAAATTGATACTGCGCCGGACGTTGCTTAATTTCATCGATCGATTGGGAACACCAATCACCGCTGCGCTCATTTATTTAGAGAATTAGAATAAGAATTGCTTATCTATTTTTATGATAATGATGATTTATTTGGTGTTGCGTGGATTGTCCATATTATTTGTTATTATTTAAAACAAGTAGGTAAATATATAACTCGGGTATGGGTGCTGCCTCATCTATTTGCCACCAGAACTTTAGGGTCATTCTGTTCATGACATGCTTGTGTCTACACATTCTGTCTGGTCTGATTTTAATTTCTCGAAAGCAGTGTACAAAATAAACAAGATTTTTCCATCATCGGTAACCCTCTTTTCCCCTGCGGCTGCTGCAAAATTAATATGCACAATATATACACGGCCACGCATCAGATTACCCCCGCTGGACTTTGAAAAGTATGAGCAATTGAACGCCTCAATAGTGCCAGAGGGCGACAAAATTTCTGGTATACCTAATGCCTCACCCCTTTTAAAGTTGAATGTTTGGCAGCACGCTCGTCGTCTCTCATCTTCCATGCTCTGTATTGTATGTAGCGTTTAAAGAGAGTATTCGTCTGCTTTAATAAGTATTTTTAACCTACTTTGCTCGTGATTTTACGCAACGTTATTTATCGTTTCAGTGATTCTAAATCGTTCGAAGGGTCAAAACGTGTGAGCGAGAGATACATTGATGGTGGGTTTTGCCTTAAAACTTAGCTTACCTCTTTCCTTATAAGATCCGGAAATGAATCTGTCAAGTAGGCAACTTCCCGTCTCGCCAGCTTCAGTGTTCGCTCTCTCTCTTTCATGTTAGCTTTAATCTCTTTCTCCAGTTTGCTGAACTCAAACTTTCTATCATCGAGGTACTCCATGGCTAGTTGGCCCATTTCCGTGGCGCCCATCAGGCACTTCCCTTGAGCTCTGCAGTCCAGTTTCAAGGCTTCTAGGACCACCGTGAAGTACGATGAATCCTGAGTTATGAACTAGTTACTCAATTATATCTCAAAACATTATTAACTATTATTTTGAAAAATATGAGGTATTGATGAAGATCACTCATCTTCATTACTTCAATACCTCGTATTTTTACTAATACTTAAACTATTATACTTTAAGGAATACTTTTTTTATGCCAAAAGTCCATCTGTCGTTGAGCGGTCACGCGTATGGCCAAGAACAAGTACAAGTAGTGGTAACCATCTAAGTATTTCCACGCAGGTGAGGACGCCAGAAACGTGCCCTAAGATTACTATTTTTTTTATTTTTGTTCTGTGAAATGATTGTACAAAAAAACAGTAGGAACTATGGCTTGGTTTCTACTAACTGATCACTTTGAAACGTCTTAAAGCTAGGTGCCAGTTGCCTAGAAGGCTAGCTTCTTCACGTGGAACTGGCACCTTGACTCACCTAGCTTTAAGACGTTTCAAAGTGATCCTTGTAATACTACTGAATAAAGAAATTTCGAATTCGATGCACTGCCATGCGTTCATCAACTTTAGGGATTCAAAATATGTTCAGCCTCACGTGCCAGTAATTTCAACGGCACCCACACCCTTCAAACACCCCCGTCTACTCGTCGGAAGCTACTTTACGGCAGAAATAAGCATGATGATAGGACTTCTCCGAACAAGCCCTTAACAAAGAGCTCTACTACTACTGAAATACTCATAAACTTTTGATGCTGATTATACCTCGCTGCATTATAGACACCCAGCATAACTATTTACATAATTATATTTATGTGTCACAAACTATTTACATTTCAAGTTTTATTAAAATTCGTTCAGCCGTTACGGAGATGAGTGCGTTACTGTGTCTAGAATAATTATGACAAATATGTGAAAGTGTGAAATATTTTGACAACAATGAATAACAAAATTGTAGGGATCATCCAATCTTAAACTGCACGCCCCACTACTTCAGTCAGTCAAAGTAAATTGTTCTTTATTACCTACATCACAAAGATCATTTTGAAGTACCTTGCTGTGAGCCAACGTCAAGAAAACCTGGTGGAGGTGCGTGCATTTTTAGACTGGTTTATCTATACCTTTTTAAGTATATCAAGAATTTTCTTGTACATGACTTTGATGGCTAAAGCAGCATTCTTTTTAATATTTGCTCGCTGGACGTAGTTCGCCACAGCTTGCTCTTTCTTCTCAGCCGGTAACTTCCCCCCCACTTCGTACAACAGACGATCGCGCAGCTCCGCAGATTCTAACTGTAACAATGTATGTACATACTGTCAAATCTACATACTGAGACTCCATGGTAAAATCAAATATGATTTGGTGGACCGCAGTTTAACCGGCCCGACTGCCAAATGAGGTGACTTCGGCAAAAACCTCCAAATAATTTATTAAGAGGGAATCACACCGGCGACTCTCCATACAAACGTAGTCCCCTATTTCCTCCCTGGATAATGCCTCTAGAAAAACCATTTTGTCTCATAAAATCCAGATCTGCTATATACGTGCTCGTATGTTTTCTTTTTTTTTTCAGAAACTTATTGATAAAGAAAATATGACCCTCATTATGATTTATATGAAATATGAATTGGAGGTGATATTTTCTTTATCAATAAGTTACAACGTGCATCAAAATATGTGTACTATCCTGAAGGGGGGTGAATTTCCACCCCCCGGGGAACAACTTTTGTTCAGCGACTTTTCGAACTTCGATTTGTATCTCTGAAAAAAACTGCAACGAAGTTTCAACATGAACAGCTGACTTTATACAAAGTGACAACCCTAAACTCAGCTACAGAGGTAGTAGGTAGTAGTAGTAGACCTACAGAGGTAGTAGGTCAAGGGGTCAAGGGGTAACAAGGAAAGGGTTGTCAATTTATTTAACATTATGAAATTAAATATTTTTGTATGGGAAACTGAAAATAGTAATTTTTAATTATCTCCCCCCCACAACTGATCACCATTGTGGTCTGAAACCCCCCACCTTCGCATAGTACACATATTTAGATACACCTTGTATAGCAGATCTGGATTTTATGAGAAAAAATGGTTACTCTAGTCTAGAGGCATTATCCAGGGAGGAAACAGGGGACTACGTTTGTATGGAGAGTCGCCTGTGTGATGCCCTCTTAAGATTTAGGAAGACTAACAGCACGTGAAAACGGATTAAACAGGAGTATATTAAGAAAACAGAAGGTTAAACAGGAGTAGGTACATTAAGGAAACACATGCTCAGTAATTATTCGAGCCTAAACCGAAGAAATGATTGAACGATTGCCGACAAAAATATAGATTAAAAAAAAACAATACGCTCATTGAAGACAATAAGAAAAATTATAGTTGAATCTTCAATTTGTATAAATTTGAATTTAGATTTCCTGTTTTTATTATCTGAAATTCCAAGAGCGAGAACAAAATCCGCCACTCGACTTTAAATATTAATAAATGACTGAATCTAGTGCCCACACAGATACATACCTATACCTACCTATAACATATACCTTAATCCATCCCTCTCAAGTTACTATTTATGAAAAAAATAAACACGGGTGCGACTAGTTTTTTTCAAATTTCATTTGAAATGAAGAAAACCAGGCCTTTCCTTGCCTGGCAGAAAGTTGTTTGCATAAGGTCACCGCAACACTTTATTTAGTTTCACCAAGTTCTATCACATATCCTCGTATGAAATAAAGTGTCATCTACTAAAATATCTTACGACCTACGAATTCGTGATACAGTTTACCAAACAACAATGACCTTACTTATAAAAATATGTCAAAAGATAAACAGTGCTTAAACTATTGCCATCTCTTACCGTTGTGTTAAAGACAAACAGTGACAGGTAAGCAATGATTAAATTTAAATAACGTTTATAAGTATGGCTGTAAATTACTAATCATTTTAAATCTTGGTAATCGATAACATTATGTACCTGAGTAAGGCGAAACTTTTCCATTTTCTTATTCTTCGTATATCTTATTCTATCCAGCTGTTTTCTCTTATTGAAATTCTCCTGATGAATGCTCTCCAATACTCTCTGAAATAAAACAATAATAGTTATATGGTCCTCATTATAATATTTCAACGAGCGCTCGTTATTCTTATCAGCTTCTCCGAAGAAAAAGGACAACCCATCAGAAATCAATAGCTATATAATAATTAGCTATCTACGAACAGTCGGCTGCGCTAAGATATACTATACATTTTCATAACATTCGATTTAGTATCACAGTATCACAATGAATTCTAACAAAAACACACACAAATTATTGATTGATGAGTTACTTTTTTTTTAATATTTGCACGATGTTCATACTTTTAAGTGATGTTGTGACACTATTCGGAACGTTACGAATTGTTGATTTTGTTACAAAGAGGCATTGTAAAAAAAATTAAGGCCTGAAACTGACGAGGGTGGCGTCTGAGGAAGGAGACAGTCCACATCTTGGTATAAGCCACCGTGTGTCTTACTATATCCAATAGGGGGGTTTCTATAACTGCTTAATATAAAATATTACTTTTTTTTAAATACTGCACAAACTACACAGCAATAGCCAGCCCCAAATTAAGCAGAACTTGTGCTATGGGAACCAGATAGCTAATGTAATACTTATATACATTTTTAGTTAAGATTATTCACCACAAGCACAGCTACATCAGCCTATGAAATGAAGACGATAATACGAGCACTCGTATTAAGCCGTAGCTCGTAGTCGTTTGATAGCAGCTGTGATTCTATGAATTATTGGTCCAGGCAGAATAATCCGTGTATTGTATCTAACCCTCTACGTCGTAGGCGGTGTGCTACGCAGAAGTCTGTTTGGCTACGTACGTAGCAGTCTAAGCGCGATCAAGATAAATAAATAAATATTGTGGACAATTCACACAAGATGAAAATGAAGTAAATAAGATGCTAAAAACTTTTGAGAGTAATTTTTTCTAACAAACCTTTTTTATTTAAAAATATTCTGTAACTAAAAAGTGATGAACGGAGTGTTTATCGAGCACACGTTTTTTGCTTTTTATGGTAAACGCCTCTTTTGTACAGCTCATTGTTAAGTCTGGTTCTAAAATACACATGATATGAATATAACCATCATTGTGTATATCAGGGGGCTATTCTCGGGCCGATCTCGATCATTTTGCAATTTTATTTTATTGCTTCTTATCGAAGGGGGAATGGATAATTTCCTTGAGTAATTCATAAGCGACCTCTTCGTAAAAGCCTCGACAGCTACGGAAAACGTACAAAAAGTGCGGGGTTGTGAAAATAAGCAATAAAATAAAATTTCAAAATGATCGAGATCGGCCCGAGAATAAGCCCCCTGCCGTCAAGCAGCGTTTCCGTTTGAAGAATGTGGGTAAAGGTTAAATGGTTCAAGCGATAGTTACCCACTTACTTGAAATCAAGTGGGCCATAATATAAACATCATTATCGTTGTGTATATTGTGGTCCAGATGCAAGCAATAGTTTGAGTACAAGTACAATCAGCATCAAATAATATTTGGATAAAATGTTAAAAGCTTTTAATGAATGAATACCACTATTTTCAAACTGGCTTTACAGTTGGTAATAGATCCGGCTTTTGCACCGTAGGTCATTGTGAGGTTAAAGCCCCACTGAGAACAAATATTTATTTATATATTATTTATTTGTGTGGTGAACGCAGATCTATTTGCTCTCAGTCTGGGTGCTATATTTCTACAAAAACAATAATTAACAATTCATTATCAAAGTATCAATTAAAGATTGGTATCTCTAATAGATAAGTTAACGTCGCTAACGGTGACCAAGTGTCAGCAGTTAAGCCCCTTAACTTTTGCAATATGAATAAACACTTTTGGTGCTCTCTGTACAACGACAATGCCTCGACAACATCAAAAATTCAGTTCGTAATATTATCCCCTACGTCGCCCCTATTTTCCTCGATTCGCACCTGTCGGCTCTAAGCCAGACAGTCGACCCCACAACCGGGGTTGTCTAACCTTGATTTTATTTTGTTTTCAGATTCAATATGAGCATCTTTTACAAAGCTGACGTCACCGGCGAGGTGACGCTGAACAGAGAGCTCCAACAATGGAACATAGACGCAGCGGCGTGTGGAAAAAGACAAAGGTGAGTTATATATACTAGTCGTTCGCCCCGAACTAATACTTGATTTTTTTGTGTCACTTTTTTTTATTTTTGCACCCTTAAAAAACCCTATATCTTAATAACCCTTCATCCGATTTTGCTCATATACTTACCAGTAAATTTCTCAAGTACAAGCTATCGATTTATCAAATTTCATGCAGATTGGATCAACGGTTCGAAAGTTATCGTCGGACAAACATAAATACAAACATACATAAAATGCCACATCGCCCAAGTTGTTTGTAAGATCTTCGTTCGTTTCGCTCACTCGATCAACTATGGGATGGGGAGAGCTATGCTGGGAGTCTTATTGCGATGATAGAACCAGAAATGGTGAAATCTTTATAAGAAGTTTTTACAGGTTTAAGTCTGAATAGGGATTAAAGCAGTGCTAAAGCCCACGACTCTAATCCCCCGTCTTTGAAGATATACAATATATTACATAATAATATATATATTACAAGCTCTGCTTAGTTTGGGGCTGGGTAGTGTTGTGTGAATTGTCCACAATATTTTATTTATTTATTTATATCCCCTTAGATCTCTAAGAGGTGTACCTCTTTAACCTCAGTATACAGTTACTTAAACATAGATTATTCTTAATAAACGCTTGTAAGTAAGAAGGATAAGTTCGTTTGCTCCATGAATTAAATGTTAAAATAAATTAATGAAATGAAGAGTTTTTCAGTATGTTATTTGAAAGCAACCGTGTTTGTGATCCGGCTCCCAGCCGAGATTATGGTACGTGTTGTATGGAATCGACGCCTTCGCTTCAACGAATTCGCTAACTATAGGCCTACCATGAGCTCTGTCTGGCTCTGTCTCTGGTTCTGGTTTTGGCCCCCAAAATTTATAGTTTTTTTCTATTTTTGTGTAAAAATCTTAATGCGGTTCACAGAATACATCTACTCGCCAAGTTTCATTAGTCTAGCTCTTACGGTTTCGGAGAAAAATGGCTGTGACACGGACGGACAGACAGACAGACAGACATGACGAATCTATAAGGGTTCCGTTTTTGCCATTTGGCTACGGATAAAAAGAACAAGTCACTATTGAGAAAACAAAAAACCTGACTCATTTTTTTTTTTTTTCAAAGTTGAATTTAACTGAATAAACAACAAAATAAAAATCTAAATCTCTATTTGGTGCAATGAAAGTGCGTTTTTGTCCTGTAGCGACATCTAGCTCTGTTTAAGGCAAGCTATTCTGTTTTGTGAGTGGTGTGGACTCTTTGGTTTTTCTCATAGCCTATGTCACTCTCGGGATCCAAGAGAATAGAATGGCACCCTATTTGCCAATACCCGCCATCATTAACCGTTTAGCCTGCACCTACGCACAAACGAACTGACATACGTCATAAATAACATATAACACTCAAAAAAAATCACATATTACACTCAAAAAAAAATCCTCATGAGCAACTAGGTCAAAATAAAATAATAGGGCCGACTACGAACCTCTTGTACTATGACATGGCTACCGCACTCAAGTTTGTTCTCAATGATTAACAGCACTCACAGGAAATGTTAAACATCGCACGTATAAAAGCATGTTTATAAATTACACGTTGCCCTTCTACTTGGCCACACCATCGTAGCAAGCCATTCAAATTCTCAAAAGCGTAGGAACATATGCAGGTACTAACATCAGCCTGACTGTTCATGTATGTGAGCTGCAGCCGCCTGTGCTCCTGGAAGGCATTCCTGAGGAACTGCTTGTCTCCGTAGACGGCGACGCCGAGCTCCTCGCGCCTTGTGCCGATATCCTTGCGGAGCTGCCGAATGTCACGAGAGTACCGCTTCTTCTGCTTCGCCAAATCACCCTCATGAATCTTGCGATCGCGTTCTGTTTGCATTCAACATTGCATTTGGATTGGTTGCACCAACGTCTTTAGGACTTTCAAAAAAAAAATAGTGGAACTTTCTGGTAATGTAGATTGTTCCAGTATTTTTTCAACCAAATAAACTTTACCGCAAATAAAGACCAATATAAAAGCCAAGTTCAGATATATCAGTGTACAATTACACTCTTATAACCCATAAATGGTAAAATAAATTAGTATGAAAATCGAAACACCTTAAATAAATAAAGTCATGTGAGACAGCTCCAATGTCATAGAATACAACATAATCTGGAAATCAATTCGACAGGACAGCTGCAAGGGGAAAGCTGTTTTGAGGGGTTCTCAATTGTTAAGTTTTTAGCGAATCTACCAATGGAAGGTCGTAATAACTGTTTTTTAATTATTTATTTACTTTCCTTTTAGTTAATAGTTAGATATAACATAAAGTATTAAAATTTCAAAAAAAACAGTCGGAATATTTCCTATACAATGTTTTTTTTTGTTTTTTATATACAACTTAGTTGGCTTGAGTTGGCAAGGTGGGATACGGCCCACCTGATGGGAAACGGTTACCGTAGCCTATTATGGACGCCTGCAATACCAGAAGCACACAATGTCTATAAAATTCAATGAAAAATTTGATGTCAAGACAATAAACAGAAAATTCACACACAGCCAGGCATCACTCTCACAAAATCTCACGCATTCCGATAAAATGTTCATCCAGCTATCCTCAAACACAGGTCCAATCAGGACTCTCATCGAGGAGAGCACCGAGTGCGACGAGAATGCACGGAATTTGTGTACAGGCACGAGCCACAGCGCGACAGTATTACGGCTCGCCAAATAACACGCTCATTCTGAGTTTTAACATCATTTTGTCGTTAGCTAACGCAAAATACAAATACAAATACAAATATTTTATTAGGTCACAACTTTTAGGTACACGTAAGAATTCATTAAAAATTACACAAAGGATGCCATACAATATACAGGTTACATAAAAAGAAGCTATAACTTATTAGATAATAAGCTACGTCTTTACTTGTAAGTAGGTATTTTGTGCATGCAATTATAAAACAGTAATAAATCCTACGAATATTTTGGTGCGCTAAAAGCCGGACTAGATTGTCTGTGTCCCGGCTTCCAGTGCCCCCCAGGGCCCCAGCGGACAATGATATATAATGATTGTGTATAAGTAAATTATGACTTATCGTTAGCGTAGTCGAGCCGTTTTACTGGAGAAACGATGAGCGCCCCTGGTGGGATATTGCGAGAACTAATATTTTTTACTATAATGTATATAATTTATAAAAGTTCGTAATAAATTAGTCCTCGCAATCCCGCCAGAGGCGCTCATCGTTTCTCCATACAAAATCGGGGCGACTACGCTAACGAAGCTAAGCTAAGTTAAGCTAACGACAAAATGTTGTTAAAACTCGGAATGAGCCCTCCGATCATCTCTATTGCTTATTCACGTGCAACGAATGCTGCTTTGAAAACTTCAGCGTTTGACAGTCTCCGAGTAGATTTGAGTGGCAATCCTTACAGACAGACTGGATGAGAAACGGCAAAGAAACTTTGCCCGAACCAGGAGTGCTCGGAATTCACTTTACTCATACGTTGAGTGAGAGCAAGCATACGAGGTCGAAGGTATTGAAACTAATAGTGGATTTCGAAGAAAATCAATGTCGATATTTCACTAGCTTTGTACGCCCCTTTGTACTTTTGTCTTCCCGTTCCGGCGAATAGAGTGCATTCTAAGGCCGCGTTCACACCAACGAGTATAAAGCCCTGCGCTTATATCTAGGCGATGGCGATGACGAAAAATTAAAGACTCTTAAATTATGACAGCGATATTTGAGAGCGTTTCACTCTCGCTTTTTCTTCTAAGATAATGTACAATATGGACACATTTCATTCATATCGGACAGAACACACGCTAATGTTCGCACTAGCGCCCAGTCACTTAGTTTAAAAATAAGTAAACCGGCCTTTGCATCTATTGTAGATGATTTATACAGCGGCAACTGCTGGTTAACCCTACTTGCGGGACCCTACAGTGCCTGGCACAGGACTTTAGATGGAATAGGCTTGCCCAGCACATACACCATCCTGACAGCTAAATCGGCCTAATGCACAGGAAAGACATGGTCAATACGTGCAGAGCTGACTTTGCCATGGGTTTACTCACGATGTTTTCCTTCACCGTTTGAGAGCACTAGCATTGTGTACATTCATTTTCTGAACAGAAAAAACCATGGGTAAACGACTAGGATTTGCCTTCACTTAATTTAGGACCAGATATATACTGTCTACAGTATTTATTTATTGATTACTAGTGGCCGCCCGCGGCTTCGCTCGCCCGTTCCCGTAACATCCCGTTCCCGTTGCTTTTTCGGGATAAAAAGTATCCTATGTCCTTCTCCCGGTTCTAAGCTATCTCCCCACAAATTTTCTGCCAAATCGGTTCCGCCGTTCTTGAGTTATAAATAGTGTAACTAACACGACTTTCTTTTATAAATTAATATAATATAAGATATAAGATTATAATGAGACGCATACCGTAGAGTTTAATAAGACCTCGGTATTGGTTTATCTTGTCCTTTATCACCCAGTTATCGTCTTGCATGCCATGAATGCGAACTTTGTGGGCAGACAACATTTTTGAACAATTTAATACAAGAAATTATAAGTTTTATGAAAATGTAAACATTCAATAGGAAATAAAATGTTTTTAACAGTTTTCCAAGATTATTATGATAGGTTATGACAAGGAGATGACAGGCTATAATATATTGTCTGTGCTGTGGTTAAAGCCTCTTCCCTGGTTCAAAGCGTCCTTGCTGCGCAGACAAATAAGGTCGGTATGGTAACAATTTTTTATAAATATAATTATGTACCTATAATAATATGGGTCATTTATTATTTGAATAACTATATAGCCTGAAATGCATGAATATTACAATTTTCGCTCGGTTTAACGAAACAAACGGAAATTAAATAACACACAAAGGACACATCATCAAGGAGAGTTATCATATCATCATGAAGGTCAGCCTGCAAGAATAGATAGATAGATTCTGATAGGTTAAGGGGGTACGATTTCCTTCAGGGCTTCAGAAAAAGAACTAACATACTTTTACGACTATTTTGAGACATTATGTTTTAAGCTCATTCACGTATTCAATGCCGAGTACCCGTTAGAAAGAATGACGAAAAAATTACTTTTTTGGTTTTTTTTTTTTTTTTTTTTTAATATATAGATAGCTAAGCATTTGGCTGCCATCACACCTGATGGAAAGTGAAAATATTTCTGTTATCCTACAGTTTTCTCCAACCTTATATAACTGGCCGGCAATAAAGACCACTGTAAAATTCTATTACCTACAGCTATTTCAGTGTACATTTATATTTTGTTTGCCCATAGTTGTGTAAATTCAGTTTGTATCGGAATCGAACAACCTTAATTCTTTATTGTACACAAAAGAAGACTTAATATAAAAGAAACATTACAAAAATAGCTAAAATGGGCAGCCTTATAGCTGAGAGCGACCTCTCTAGAAAATTTAAGATAAACAGAAAACGGTGCCTACTAAAAACCTATTAATCATATAAATTAAACTAAAATAAAACATAATGTAGGTACCACATTAAAGTTATGTAATATTGTATTTTCTGAATGTAATGCCAAAAAATCAGACTTAATTATTTGTTGAGTTTAGATCTCACGAAGCACTAAAGAACAATTCGCATTTGTGATGTGTTTGTTATTTTTTGTTTCTGTGCATTTTTTATTTCTAATCTTTGGTTTTGTATGAACCTACCTTCTTTCTCAACTATGGACTGTGTATTTTCTGTATGTAGGTAGGTAAACACCTTTTTTTTTCAACCTATTGTGTCCCACTGCTGGGCAAAGGTCTCCCCCAAAACCTTCCATTCATCCCGATCTCCAGCGATCTCCCGTTGAACGTCGAGATCGTCCCGCCAACGTAATGTCACCGTATTTATCGTAATTTCTGTGTGAAGGTATACACCTACATAGAAAATACACAGTATAAAGCCACTCATTTCTAATAGGCCCGATATTTCTATATACCATTGTCTCAAAAATAAAACAAATTGAAATTGTATCTAGGAGAGTAAAATCGGGACTATAGAAATGAGTGGTTTTGTTTGTCAGAATAAGTAAGTTTTGTTCTTTGTTTAGAACAACAACCTAACAACTTGAACAATCACCTTCCTTGGGCATCGTAAAAGTAAATGAATCGACAGAGCGTAAGAATAAAATATGTAATTTATTCAAAATAATATATGTAAGTACCTCATAACCGTAAATAAGCCAAATGTTATAGATCTAAAACTAAATTACCTACCTTATTTAAGAGAACCACTAATAAAACCAGATCACGTTCCATCAGGATCCCCGAGCACCGAGCAGAGCGCGCGATGCGTGCGATCTCCACATTGCGTGCCTTGCGGGCAGTTAGCGCACGTGTTCCCAGCTTCGTAAATGGGGAATCCATCTATATTCCCGGCCGGGCCGTAATTACAAAACGTAAACGCTATTATATTCGGTTCTCTGCGCTTCCTTTCCCCCTCCTCCAAACCTATAATCCCGCGGTGCAAAGGAGACTCCTTAGTGTTCAGCTTGGCAGTCTTGGCAAAGTCCTCGAACCTAGTAAGTTTCGGGGTGGTCATGTACTTGGTGCGTCTCAGAACATTTTCGCTGGTAGGAAAAGTCCCGGTGACATTATCTAATGTCTCGTCTGGCGATGGGGGTGCCTCGTGGTTTAGTCGTCGTCGCTTACGAAACAGAACACAGGAAGGCTTCTTCGCCGTGCAAAGAGCTTGCGAACAGCCGATCCGCCACGTGGAAGCCCAGGCCGCGGCGGAGTACCAATGCGCGTTGCAGCCCCCCGGTGCGCTACAGTTGCTGCGCTTGAATGACCACACGTGCTCCGGCGCCAACACTCTGGACCCTGAAAACCAAGCACCGACGGCGTCTGCCAGCAACTGCGCTTCCGTCACCCTCGCAAGTACGGGCCGGACGTCCATGTTCTGTAGTACGTTGAAACGGATCGTGTTTCTACATTCGTCGTGCCTTTTTTGGCACTGTCGAGCCCAAACCTCTGCCATCTGCTCGAGCTCGTAGTCCCAGTACATTTTACGCATATTGGTGGCAGGTGGTTGACCGGCTTCTAGGCCCATGGCTATGTTATCTCTATGTCTGTTGTGTAGCAAGAGAATCTGATACCTCATCCAGGTCGTCATTCCTGAAGCATAGAGCCTTGGACTTTGCTTGTGCGATGCCACGCACATAGTGTGTTGGTTTTTCAGCGAGCAATCGGGGTGAGAACAGTATTCTTGTTGTCTATTATATAAGTTGGTATCATTATCACAAAACACTAGCCCTAAAGAAAATACAATCAAAAGTTTTAGGTAAACTATGCTCATTTTAAGTAAAAAATATATCCATAAAATGACATGAAAGAATAAGATTATCTCTTTCCTGACATATCACGTATATTATTATTTTATGATTCCTTACATTTTCCTCTAAGTTTCCTCTCCATCATAGAAATAAGCTTCCAACCTCCTTGGTATAGCAATATTCTAAGAATGCTAAAGTCCGTGCATGATAACATAGCGAGTGATAGACGGCAGAAAATAAAAAAAAGCAGCCAAGTGCGAGTCAGACTCGCCCATGAAGGGTTCCGTAGCACGACGAACTACAAGAACCTTTATATTATGTTACTTGATGTAACATAATAAGGTTCTTGTAGTTCGTCTAAAGGTAAATTGCGGTTTACGGTTTCTACTCTATTGAAGAGTTTTATGATAGTAAACTCCACAATCACCAATCAGCCTGACATTATTATTATTATTATTATTTTTTATTATTATTATTGAGTGTCTAAGTATTTTAATTTGAATTAATTTGTTTGTACAAAGAAACTTACAATAGGCATGAAGACAGTAATCAAGTATCGCCAAAATATTTATCTGATCTAATGAAAAAGGATTCAAAGATTTTAAAAAATGTATTTATACTCTTATTAATGTCGAGATTGTCAATTTATTTGATAATATAAATCTACAAAATACAACAATCCGCCATGATGGCTCAAACACCGGTCAGAGCGAATTACGTCACGGCTATATAAATGTCATTCTGATTTAGTACAAAAGCACCAATGTTTACTGTTGAATACTATAACCGTGACGTAATAACAGACGCCATGACACCAGCGAGCGTTTTAGCGAGAATTTGAAAATTTAAATTTAAATGTACTTTTATTGCACAAAAACCTTAATTTTCTACAGAAATATGATATATTTTAGACATAATAGATACTTCTGAATATGATAGAAGAGATTTTGAAAATTAGTCGTCAGGCCTAATAGGCCTGACGACTAATTTTCAAAATCAAAATTAAACAAATATTTACAAAATGTACAAAATACACAAGAAACAGTTGAGCTATCTGGAGATCGTTACAAACGATCTAGAGATAGCTCAACTGATCCAAATCAGTGCCAGACGGAAGCGTCCCCAAGACGCTGGCGGCATTGCCACGCTGAATAGCAATGCTTATGCGCTGCGCCAGATACCCACCAGCTCTTGGGTCACGCGTCGCCTCGATCAGTCGCCTAGACAAAATTTTGAAGATCCGCGAGGCCTCGGTTCCCCACGGACCCAGAGTCTCAACCCCAAGAGGAGCAAATAAGTAGGCTCTGTCGAGACCTGCATATTTGCGCCTCTTGAGATCCTCGGCCAGATCTGCCGCCGCGCCCGCCACAACGGATGTCCTTGGCATCCGTTATTATGTTGGCATTTTATTTGTTTGTTATTATCATATTGTGTTTGTTATATTATTATTTTTGTCAGTGTATTTTTAAGTAGATTTTAAGACATTCGAATACGATAAATTATTGTTATTGAATAAATAAATTGAAATTGAAATTATGACGTATAAAAAAAAACTACTCACTACTTATCATTCTCTTACTTTGGAAGTTAGAGGGGGGGGGACCAACTTTTTTCCACTTTGGAAGTGTCTCTCGCGCAAACTATTAAGTTTAGAAAAAAACGATATTAAAAACCTCAACATCATTTTTGAAGACCTATTCATAGATACCCACGTATGAGTTCGAAGAAAAAAAAATTTTTGAGTTTCAGTTTGAAGTTTGGGGACCCCCGAAGTTTTTAGTTTTTTTTTTCAATTTTATGTAAAAATCTTAATGCGGTTTACAGAATACATCTACTCGCCAAGTTTCATCAGTCCAGCTCTTACGGTTTCGGAGAAAAATGGCTGTGACATACGGACGGACAGACAGACAGACAGACAGACATGACGAATCTATAAGGGTTCCGTTTTTGCCATTTGGCTACGGAACCCTAAAAATGACTTGAAATAATCTTTCCAAATATGCCAATTTCCTGTTTTTTTTTCATGTTCAATTCCCCGATTCATGTTCGTAATCCTTTCGTAATCAGAAGATTACTTCAGTCCATTGTTTTCATGTTTTCCTCCACGAAATAAAGAAGTAATGGAAATAGCATCTAAACGACCTTCTCACGCTCCAAGTACGCGCAGTACAGCAGACTTCAAGCCCTCCTTTGTTTAGTCGTGTTTGAAGTCTGTCAGAAGAAACGTAACTGAGAAAAACACGAAAAAATATAAAAATGCCGTATTGTGCTGTTTTGCAGTGCTAAAACGATAGCCGAACCAATAATTTAACAAAAGGGGGCATATCGTATCACAGGTTAGTATTATTTTATTGCTTAAATTGGTTTTATTTAGAATGCAAAACCATCAAACAAAAATAGACTGTGAATGATATTCGTTAAGGTCGCGTTTCTATAAATCTCAACTTTCGCTACTCAATTAGGGCTGTACCCCAATAAAGTGATGAATGTGCTATCGAATACTTTATTAGTTCTGATCATATAAATAGTTAGGTTTAGGGAGCTGACTTTTTTTTTGCTTTAGTGATGATTTTATTCCTTATGTATTATTCTGATTCTTTTCTTATTCTTATAGCCCACAGTGGCTGGGTAAGATGAAAATTACAGAAATATTTTGAAGAAATAACATAATAATTCTGGTTTCAGTTTTCCGATATTCAAAATAAATGTATCGATGCAACAGGAAAAAGAAAACACAAGAAGAAAAAGAAACAATATTTGAAACAGTTAAGTATACAATTTTACGAGTTGTAAACATTTGATTGGGTAAATAAAGAAAGATAGATAAGAAAAGCTTTTTATTTCGACCACCATAAATATAACCTGACGTGCTACCGATCGTTATACATCAGTAGGTAGGTGAGAGCGCTGGTGGGCTAGTGGTAGCGGCTTCGCCTTCTGATCCTTAGGTCGTGGGCTTAAATCCAGTCCAACCAATGAGGTTTACTGCCCAAAAATTAATTTACACTATGCCAGTGCTCTTAAACGGTGAAGAAAAACATCGTGAGGAAACCGGGCATGCCATAGAACTTAAAAAGTTCGAAAATATGTGTTAAATAAGTGCACGAAAGGAGCCTCTTTGGGGCGCACTTAAAATCCTTTCACCTCACTTGGTTCGAAAAAACCAGTGACACGATAAGAAGTAGGTAGGTAATCATCGATGTCGATACATTTGTCTTGTATCCACCTTGGCACATCACTAAGTGAGTGGCTATGTCAAGTAATAGCCATTGTATTATGAATCTTATAACTTGTGGATAAAGACTAACAGAATTGTTTTCTATAACGCCATCTAGCGTCAAGTAGCTTTGTTTTGTTGTCAATCAAGTAACAGCCATTGTATTATCAATCATATTACAACTAAATAGAGACTAAAAGAAAAAAATACTGAATGAAATCTGCCATCTCGTGGTAAGTAGAATTTCATTTTAGCACTGTTTATTTTATTAAGTTTAGAACCATGTTACGATAGCGTTAAGGTTTATTATCAATTAAATTATTTTTTTGGTTTTAGGTCCTTTTTAACGTTTCTTTTCGACCAATCATAACTTTTATTTCTATGTGTATTTGTTTTTACGTGTATGAGTTTGGCGACACTGGTTCTCTTAGTAATACGTCATCATACTCTCTCTACTTTGCGTAAGCAAAAGCGTGTTGGCTGCTCTGTGTTTTCCTCCATCTGTAAAGACAGCAAAGTTATATTGCGCGGGCTCTAGGCGCTCTAGGTTTATGGTATTTCATCATTTCTAAACTCCTTGCTTTCCAACCTCCTCGTGTATTTTGGTCTCGAGAGGTGATATATCTCAGGGAGTCTCAGGGAGAATCCCTGCTCTATTTATTGTATTCTGATTTCTGAGCATATTCTGAGTAAAACGAGTTCTCCCCAGTTCCATGATATTGGTTCATGTCAGTAAAGACGTTCATAATTTTCATTTTAATAAATTGTATTGTTACTAATAGCATTATTACATACTTAACTTCACTTCACTTCTTCTTTTTTGGCTACAAACATACTACTAATACAGATTCCGAAGATCTGATAACCTGGCGCACTGGAAGGTCATTTAGAATGTCGTACATAATGGTTCAGATGTGCGTGAGGGGCTTCACTTTGACGATGATGCTGCTCGGCTTGTATTTCAACTGGGAGTGCTACGACTTGACGACGAGCCGTCATTTCTTCATGTCCGGGTCGTACGGGAGCTACGCTATCGTCACCTTTGGATTCCTCGTGGAGGCAGGCCTGCACCTACGCTCCGATGCAGTCATCGAGGCCGCTTTCCTCGTCGGCGGTATCCTAGTGAACGTACTCTGTTCCTTGCTATCGTTTGTGGAGTTTTATTCAACAAATCTTCATAAAAGTGAATCTATCAATAAAGGATTCGTCTCTTTGCTGGCTGTGCTAGTGTGTATGCTAGACTTGGCTTTGCTCAAATGTTCGTAAAGACGTAGGTAGGTACACATACTTACTAAAACATATAAGCAAGCAACAAGAGTTTACTTACTCAAGTACTTAAACTACTTTTATCTTCATTTGGTTAGAGAAAATACAACTATTTTGAAATCTCAAGTTTTGACCGTCCGGTCCCTTTGAATATGCGAGCGAGAAGTTTTTTGATCGTGATCAGTCCCATAGCGGTTAACTAACTTACCAAACAGTTCTTGTGTAGTATGGTAGTCTAACCCATCAAATAACAAACAAGAGATAGATAAAATACACCAATTAATGCGTCCATAATTACTTAATCATATTAATATGAATTAGTGAATGCCATTTACAGCTTGGAGAGAGCTTAGCTTTAGTGGCACTAGATTCTAAGGCATACTAAGTAGGTACTTAGTATGCCTTAGTTAATCTAGTGCCACTTATCCTAGTGCTACTTACCTAGATATTTAAAGAAAGAAAAAATATTTATTTATGAAGCAACCAAAACTCACACTAGGTAGGTACCTATTATTAAAATAAAATATTGCTTGAGACACCTTGTGCCAACTTACTACCAACCTGCAAGTTTTTCGGTTTCTGAATCTTAAATCTGGGCTTGGTATCTAGCCCCAAATTAAGCAGAGCTTGTACTATGGGAACCAGATAGCTGTTAGAAAACTTATTTGTATTTTATTTTATTAAATAGTAAATAGGTACTAAGTAGGTAAGTACCTACTTAGAATACAGTTTAGCACCCAGACAGAGAACAAACAACTGTGTTCACCGCAAAAATATTTGATCTCGGTGGAGATCGCATCGAACCAACGACCTACGGCGCAGGCTACTACCAAGTTACCAACTGAGCTGAGAGACCACTGGCACACCACTGGTCTCTCAGCAGACGGTCTCAGACCAGTCAAATTAGTATGTCGTAGTAGTAGGTAGGTACTCATTTATTTTTTACCTTCTTGCCCCGTAATATTCCGCTAGTGCCATCTAGTGTAAAAACTGTAGAAGCTTTAATTTTTAAATTTGCCGCTCACTCCAACACTAAAGACTCATTACTAGAAAAATCTTAGTAAAATTATTGATTTACTACATTTTTATTTTTTATAACCATTAGTGATGACAAAAATACAAAATTTAATGTGCAATTTTCTATCAAATAAAATAGGTTTTGTACATGACTTCCTATAAACAGGAAACAAGTGCCATCTAGTGTTCAAATAAATTACCAAAATGAAAGCAAATGCTGGTTTTTGATTGGTCTGGTTTTCTGTAGACTGGCGCTGGTAGGTTGGTAACTTATTTTCCCAAGTCTTTTGTCTATGCTTTTGCTTTTGATCGGTCTAGTTTTCGTTTTCATACTGGCGCTGGAAACAAAGCTATTTTGCCAAGTCTTTTTTGTTATTGGCCTGCGTTCAGCTAACGCGATGGTGATGGCAATCAGTGAAACGCTGTCAAATATCGCTGTCATTTGTGACAGCGTTTCAGCTGTGTTTCAATAGCGGATTTTTGATATCGGATATGGATATGGCAGCACTTAATGCCCCCCCCCTCCGTTTTCTCCCACCCGCCTCGGCCTCGCCGCTCCACCCACATTTTCGCCTGGCGGGCGGCTTGCTATGCTATGGGCGATTGGGCACCAAAACAAACATAAAAACAAAGCAAGCTCATTCAGAAATTGTATTTTAGTGACGTTTATGTACCCAATAATAGTAAAATGAGTTTACACAAAGCAAGGTAAGCTATGATTACTTGAAACTCCGGAAACAACTATCATTGAAGTTACTTTATCTGCCTAAAAACTTCTCAAAACTTTAAGTGGTATTCCACACACCTATAGTAATTTAAAGCACATAGAACTGAACTTCTTTTCAAGCTCTAAAACAAATTTGCTACCACCCTTTGTAGGTGCACTCATCCTAATTTTCATAGTTGGCTCAAGTAAAAGATAAACCTTGAAGTCTACTTATTATTATGCACCTTTACGCAGTTAGAATGTTATAAAATAAAGCTAGCTTTATTATTTATATTTAGTATAATGCCTGATGTACACATTCAAATTATAATGCCTACTAAACAAACTGCAAGAAATAAGTTTGCAAACTTCTCTAAAGTGAATGTGGAAAAAATAATCTTATAAACCCTTGTTTCTTTTTTACATAGATGTTATATATCTAGGAATAGTAATACTTATATTTATGACCGCAAAAGAATTTTCTTTATTAATTGTCTTTCAATATTGCAATTCTTGCTAAGACTTGGGAATTCAAAAAACAAGTGATCTGCATGTATCACCACTCCATTCACTTATCTTATTTTTTCTCTAGTAAAAACAGTATCAGAAGAAATTAAAATGTAAAACTCAAGTCTTCCAAGATGAAACCGAAAAAGAACACAGATAATTGACAGGCAACTATCTCGCTCCCCGCTCGCGATTACTTTTTGGGACAAAATAAGTATCCTATGTCCGTCTCCTGGCTATAAGCTACCCCCCCACCAATTTTCCGGCTATTCGGTCCGGCCATTCACACGTGATGGGGTGACCAAGGAAAAAGGGATTAATTTTTATTAAGATAGATATAATAGAATATTAATAAAATTAACAAAATGGTGTTATATCATGATCGGCTTTAAATGCTTTGTGTTTTATGTACATCTACTTAAACAGTCTATATATATTTTTTATTCAACTATTGACCAACAAGCATACGGCCTACCTGATGAGAAGCGGTTACCGTAGCTTATGGACACCTGCAATACCTACCAGAGGCATCACAAGCGTGTTGCCGACCCGTTAAAACTTTTAAAACATCCATTTTGAAAGCCCCATGCAATATATCCTTATATTTTATCCTACCAGACATGCAAAGTGATTGTTCTCTTTGTTTCTCTAGCACAAGTCTAGCAGGATTTACTGAAATATTATTTCATTTTTGTTTCAGAATTAAGTCTTTCGAAGAAGTGCTTAGAGAAGATGTTATTGATATGAAAAATTTGAGACAGCTGGCGTTTCATGGTGAGTATCTTCATTTAAATAAAAGCAATTCAAAGTCAATGATTCACCCTGCACACTGCTCCGCCACAGAAGAAGCGAGAACCAAGACAGGGCCTAGGGAACTGATTGAGTCATGTCCCTTTACAACCACATCTGAGTCAACATCCGGTCCACTGGAACATTGTTGTCATCAACCCAAGGTCCTACTTCGCTATTTTAAGGAGTTGGGCTGGCTAGGGTCAGTTTAGCAGGGAGACTATGCACAATACACCCCATCGCGGCCAATTGCGGGACGTTAGTGCAGACCTTATTCCTCTAACTCAAATTAGAATTACACTAGCAGTTGGTAACCGAGCTTTGCTCGGAATTTTTTTCGTTAATTTGTATTTTTAAGAAATCATAAGAGTCATATCTTTACTGGTTTATTCTTACTGAACAACGCCATCTGCTAGACATGCTTGCAGTTAGTTGCTCACAATCGTCAATAGATGGCAGGAGCAGTCACATATTCAGTTCATGTTTAATTATTGAACTCGGAAAGAAATAATCATTTTCTTAAAATGAATCCTAGCTAGATCAATTTATCGCCCCCGAAAACCCCTGTATGCTAAATTTCGCAGTACAGTTTGCAGTTTCCGAGATCCTAAATATATATATATATATATACAAGATTTTCTCGTTTAAAGGTATAAGATTTAGATAATTCATCCATCCCATTTTCATTTGTCATTTGAAAGGTTTTCTGACTTTTTTAGTTTGTTTTATTATGTAAAAGTAATAGCCTCAAGATTATCATTACTGTTTGTAAGTAGCTATACTATGCATTACCATGAGGTACCATACAATGTAATACACCCCATTGCGAGATGTCAGTACAGACTTTATGCCCCCAATCAAATTAGAGTTATTAGAGGTAGAGATAGAGCAAAGATAGATAAAGTCAGTACAGACTTTATGCCCCCAATCAAATTAGAGTTATTAGAGGTAGAGATAGAGCAAAGATAGATAAAGTCAGTACAGACTTTATGCCCCCAATCAAATTAGAGTTATTAGAGGTAGAGATAGAGCAAAGATAGATAAAGTCAGTACAGACTTTATGCCCCCAATCAAATTAGAGTTATTAGAGGTAGAGATAGAGCAAAGATAGATAAGGTCAGTACAGACTTTATGTCCCCAATCAAATTAGAGTTATTAGAGGTAGAGATAAGGCAAAAATCTTCTTCATTCTTCTTGATTATAGATTATAAAGGGCTATTTATCTTATTAAACGTTTTTATTTAGCTTGAGCTGTTTATTGTTGAGGGGTCAAATCTTGCGAGCTGAATTAATACTACTTTTCGTTATCCTATGGAATTGAATTTACATGGTGGCTCTCTATGGCATGACTTAGATGGACAATAATGGACATCTAAGATTGGCTCTAGGTAACGGAACTCTTAACGGCACAGGCAAGCTCTCTTGTGTGCTCATTCTGTTAAAATGCTTGGTACAAGTTTGTTCATGACATGGCTACTGCTCTCAGGGTTGATTCCTCATGAGTAGCAATGGGCAGGTCATATTATAGCTCGTAGAACGGACAGCCATTAGGGAATAAAGGTTCTCGAATGAACGCGGGATGCTCGATACACAGATGATTTTGTAGGTCCAAACCAGCCATCAAACCCTCTCCTTATCAATCTAAGGCATTGATCATACTCACAACTAAAATTGATGGTGTGTTTAACATTGTTTTTTTCCCTCAAACAAAGTAGGTAAACAGAAACCTTATAGGTACATAATGCTAGCTAGAATGAAAGTAGATTGAGGAAACCGGAAAGATAAGGGAAAATAGTTAGCTACAAAGCTTTTTATTTATTGCACCGTATCTAATCTAGTAGCTAACTAGGCTACGGGTAACTTTATACGTTTGACCTACTCAGTGCAGCTTTGTCGGCCTTCTAGGCTGGAGCTGTGGTTAATATTACGGAAGGTTATACTAATATTACTCATTAACTACTGCTCGTGGCTTCATTTACATAAAACCTTGGCATAGGTATCTGCTCAAAAGCTTTGTGGGCAATCTTATCAAGTCTAGTTTTATTTCTCACTCCCTTTTGCCACGCTCGCGAGGAACGTAAGAATGGTTGAGTATGTCATTCCAGGCTAGCTATGTCTATTGAAATATTCATTTGCATGATTAGTGGGTGTTATTACATACACATGTATTTACAAATGTGTATATGTATTATATCAGCTACGAGTATCTGGTCGTATCGTGAAGGTTGCAGGAAAAATCTGGGGCAATATTTGCACACGACAGGAGGCTGGCAGAAAATGATGGAGGCCTATACCCAGCAGTGGGTGATACCGGGCTGAGATGATAATGATCTGGTTCCCATTGTATAAGCTTATTAATTATTTATTAAGTCAGAATCATCTTTATCTTTGCCTGATTTTATCTAACCTTATTAGTAACTTTGTTTTTTCTAGGCATACCTGAAGAAAAAGGTCTTCGTGCCTTTGTGTGGAAGATTCTGCTGAATTACATACCCTGGGAAAGGAATGCTCAAGCTGCTGAGCTGGCCAAGAAGAGGGACCTTTACCAATCTTTCATAAGTAAGCATACACCGGGCTCAAAGCCTCTTTTTACTCAGTCTAGTAGTGCTTTCGTTATTCGATATGATATTCGTTATTTGAAGGAAAAAATAATAACGCATTCGACATATTTCCGTGATCAATGACTGTCTTCTATTATTGTGCTTTTTGTACATGCAATGGTTACTATATAGCTCCGCGCGTATTGACCATGTCTTTAGGCTGACTAAGCTGTCAGAATGGTATAGGTGCTGGGTAAACCTTTTCCATCTAAAAATCCTGTCCCAGGGACTATAGCGCCCCGGAAGTAAGAGCATTAGTAAACACCAGTTGCCTCTGACGCTATATAAATCATCTACAATAGATGCAAAGACCTGTTACTTATTTTACATAATGGTTACTACCAGTAAGTAATAGTTGTTCACAATATACTTTAACAATTGATCCAGTATAATGTGCTGCACGATTATACTGAGGCCGCGTCGCTAAACCAAGGCAGCAACCTAATGTTATTTGACCCACGGCGCCTTATTTACGACGAAGTTTAAATACATACATACATACATAAAATCACGCCTCATTCCCTCATTCTATACTTAAAAGAGGGTCCCAAACCTATGATAATGTACTATAAATTAAGTTTAAAGAAAATAAATATTTGTATTTGTATTCCCATGGGGGTAGGCAGATATCACGGATTTTCTCTTGCTACGATCCTGACACACCTCTTTCGCTTCATTTACTCGCATAACATTCTTCATACATGCTCGTCGGTTTAGGGTACTCCTTACCTGGCCTTTCTCTAAAACGTCTGCAATCTGATCGAGGTACATGCGCCTTGGGCCTGCCCTTCTGTTTTTAAATATAATAATGATATTTAGACAATGATGTTGTACTGTTCCAGAAGAGATAGTGGTGCTTCCGAAAGGGCCGCCGTCCGACCATCCTCTGAACGTGAATCCGGACAGCTCGTGGAACACTTACTTCAAGGACAACGAGGTTCTGCTGCAGATCGACAAGGATGTGAGGAGACTCTGCCCCGATATCAACTTCTTCCAATCCGCCACCGAGTTTCCGTGCGCTGAGGTAACATACATTTTTACTCTGCGGTACATAGTCGTATGACATGCCTTTTTAAGGGGCAGGCGAAAACATGCTAGGATCGAAACTATGTCTTTTTTGAACTGTGTGCAATCTTCACAAAATACTTGCTCGCGATTTTTCATAAATAATTTCAGTAATTTTATATCTTTCAAAAGAACAAAGTGTGTAAGCGAAAAGTTGTTTCACGGAGTTCAGCATCTCACTTACATACAAGCAACTTGTATGTAAGTGAGACAATGCGTACCTATGCAGACAATGCGTACCTTTTGAAAGATGTAAAGTCACCAAACTTATTTATCTCTTTATTATTACTTTGAAGCGTAGCGTGTGCTGACTTTGAAACTTTTGCTTTTGTGTTACGAGATTGCATACGTCTCACTAAGTGAAGTGGCACCACGCTTCACTTCTATTAAACTTTACTGCTATTATTTTAGATTATATTTTGATTTTAAAAGGATCATACTAAAAAACGTTAGGAACCAAGCCGTAGTTTGCTGCCTGTTTTTCTAGGCTTGGTCACGTAGAAACTAGATTCACCTAGAGACTTTTCGAAGTGACTACTGAACATTTTGACTTTGACTATCCAAAATCACGAGCAACAATCTTGTGTACAATCCTATTGCACACAGTTTAGCAAAAAAAAAGATTTTGAGCCTTGCACGTTTTCTCTTTCAAAGGGTCAAAATGTGCGAGCGAAAAGTACTTAGTAGTAGAGAAGTATCATCAACGACGGTTGTTAATTTCAGATCGTGAACAGCAATGGAATCAAACGCCTGCACACCAGGGTCGAGCAGACCTCTCTCAAGTTCTCCACTGTGGAGCGGAAGGGGCTCGGAATGTCTAAGGTAACAACTCTAACATCAGCCAATAATACATTTATATGACACATGCACAAGAGAGCACTGGTAGTCTAGTAGTAGTGGCCTCGCCTTCGGATCTTAAGGTCATGTGTTCTAAACCCGGTGTTTCCTGCTTAATTTATGTGCAGTATGCCAGTACTCTACAACGGCGAAAGTAAACATCATGAGCCTAAAAAAATCGAAAACATGTGTCAAGCGTCACGCAAAAAGCTAGCGGGCACTTGATGTGCGGGCAGGTTTTTCCGCAAGTAGGCCGCTGGTGGGCCCTTTTTACATGACCCTTGACACGTGTTGCTCGAACTTTTTTAGGTTCTACGACACGCCGGTTTCCGCACGATGTTTTCCTTCACCGTTTTGAAAGTACTTGCATAGTGCACTTACATTTTTCGACAGAAAAACTCAGTGGTATGATTGGAACTCACGACCTTCGAATCAGAAGGCAGGGCCGCTACCACTAGACCACCTAGCTCTCTAATACTAATACGGCATAGGTAAACTCAATACCATCTGATGAAAATAAAATCGCTTTACCATCAGTGCTCTAAAACGAAATTTTGGGCACACGAAGCCACCTGATTGCCTCAAGTTAATTGGCGCAGGCTAATGCATCAATCGTTGGGGAATAAAGGTTCTCGAATGGCCACCACGAACCGGAAGACAAAGCGTAGGGCGCCCACCCACCAGAAGGACCGACGACATTGTTAAGATCGCGAGAAGTCGATGGATGGAAAGGGCTCAGAACCGTTCTTCCTGGAAATGTGTAGGGGAGGCCTATGTCCAGCAGTGGACTTCTTCAGGCTGATGATGATGAATGCATCAATAAACAAACAAAGTGCTGAGTATTTATGCTTGTGTGCTAGCTCGCATAGAAAAGCAAAATGCCGACTACGCATACACCCAACACTATTAAAATTTTAAAATGTAACATTGTAATATTCCAGCTGAAGCAGGACAGCCGTCGGTCGGACAGCGAATGCGGCGACTACCGCCCGCTGAAGGAAGGCAGCGAAGCGCACTGGGAGGTGGTGGAGCGGATGCTGTTCCTGTACGCCAAGCTGAACCCCGGCCAGGGGTATGTGCAGGGCATGAACGAGATCATTGGCCCCATCTACCACACCTTCGCCTGCGATCCCCTCAAGGACATCAGACGTAAGCACCATCGTCAATCTACATACTCTATCCTCAATACATTTATTGCATAAACATGGTTTAGTTTAGGTACATACTGAAAGGACGAAAACTCTTCATTGATTATAGCTACAATTCTGTTTTACTTTAGTAGACCGCAAACAATACAACTACTCGTAAAAACGCCATATTAATTATCCTTCCCCCGCTTCTTCTTCTCCACTAGAGATGTAACTTCTTGCTTGATTCGAATAGGGTTTTCCTGTTCCCCTAAACTGGTTAACAATACATAGTTCTTAGGTGTAAGTCAGTATCACAAGGACCCTGTGTATAGGGTAAAGCAACATGGAGGTAGGCCGAGGCTTATACACAGTAGTTGGTACGTATGGTTAACCAGTTTTGGGAATAGGACATCCCTAACCGAATCAAGCAAAGAGTGACAGCTCTAGTGTAGAAAAAGAAGAAGAGGAAGGAGATATAGCGTCGTTATGGATAATTGTATTGTTTGTGGTGTAATCAAGTAAAACCGAATTGTAGCTATAATCAATGAAGAGTTTTCGTCTTATTAGTATATATTATTATAGATTGAGAATTTCCAGGCATTATAATGTAGATAGTTTGTTACTTTATTTTAAATTAATAAGCTTGGTAGAACAGATTACATCACTCCACTGCTAGACTTAAATCACTTTCAAGACCACAATCAATGGTCAATGACTCAGATTTTTATTTTTCACATTAAAAACTACTCTGAAACTTTTAAAAGAGTTCATCACGCAGCAAAATCTTTGCACAACAGGAGAATAATTAAAAGATCCACAAATATAAAAAACAATAATATTTTGACAAAAATAATTAAAGTAGCCAACATGTTTGATAGTTTATTTTACTATGGAAAAAAAAACATTTTTAAAGAAGAAAGTAAATCGTTTATTTATACAAACTGTGTGTTGTAAATGCCTAAGCTTCTAGCCTACATATACTATAATCATTACCGTAAAACGAGCTATACGTGCCATGTCTAATATGTCTTACGGTATCTCTCTTCGGTATTTTCTGGCGGAAAGCTGATATTCGACAGACAGCTGATATTCACAATTTCTCATTTTTTGTAGTAATTACAAAGTTCGATAACATTTTTTTTAAACAACTATCTGATGGATCAAGCGTATAGCCCACCTGATGTAGGTCACGTACGTCAGGAACGTGCTCTATCATGCCCTGCCCGGCGTCCATTAACTTGAGGCATACAGATTATCTGTCAAGTGCACGAAAGGAGCCTCTATAAGGCGCACTTTTTAACATTTTACCTCACTGGTTTACAAGAACTAATGAGACGACAAGAACAAGAAGAAGAAGAAGAATGATATCAACCTGTGATAAATAAATAATAAATAATGCGGACAATCCACACAACACTATCCAGCCCCAAACCAAGCAGAGCTTGTACTATGGGAACCAGATAGCTGATTATATTACTTAAATACTTTTTTTTTCTAAATACATACATAGAATACAATATAACACCCAGACAGAGAACAAACATCTGCATTCACCACACAAATATTTGTTCTCGGTGGGGATCGAACCCACGCCCTCCAACGCAGCAGGCAGAGCTTCTACCAACTGAGCTGTGAAGGCAGTCCAGTAATTAGTGATAGTGATACCAGTAATAAGTTTGTATAAATGTATATTTTCAGAGCACGCGGAAGCGGATTGCTTCTTCTGCTTCACGAATCTGATGAGCGAGATCCGCGACTTCTTCATCCGCTCGCTGGACGAGGCGGAGAGCGGCATCAACTCCATGATGGAGAAGGTGAACGCGCGCCTGCACCAGTACGACCGCGCCGTCTGGCAGCGCATGCAGGCGCAACATCTGCGCCCGCAGTACTACAGCTTTAGGTCTATACTATATACACTTCACATACACACACACACACACAGACTGGCCTCTCACCTCAGTTGGCAGTAGCGCCGCAGGGCGTGGGTTCGATCCCCACTGAGAACAAATAATTTGTGTGGTGAACATAGATTTTTGTTCTCTGTCTGTGTATGTAAGTATTATAATATCAGTTATCTGGTTCCCATAGTACAAGCTCTGCTTAGTTTGGGGCAAGATAGTGTTGTGTGGATTGTCCGCATTATTTATTTATTTACATAGAATAGAATAGAAAATACTTTATTGCACACCTTAAAACTAACAATGGAAAAACAGTACTTAATTAAACACACTAATGTACAATGGGCGGTCTTATCGCTGAAGAGCGATCTCTTCCAGACAACCTTTGGATGGAGAGAAACGTATAATAAGAAGGTTGGCTAGGGTGCACTAAGAAATAATAAAAAATAAGGATATTTACATACACAAGTAAATAAATATATAGACTACATACATACATAAATATAATAAATATATACATATTTACCTACTAAATAAAATACATACAGTATTATACATTCTATAAACAAACAGTTATAATATGTTTCTATAATACATATACCTACATAGCATGATGAATATACATAATAATGACAAATCATTTTAAACAATCTAAGATGATGACTCAAGATATGAGTTTTTGACTGCAGCTTTAAACGCGGCTAGGGAAGGGGATAGCCTTATGGACATACTACATTGTATAAAGCAAAGACGCTGTGTGTCCCTACGTATGCTTAAATCTTCAAAACTACGAAACGGATTTTGAAGCGGTTTTTTTTAAGAGATGCAGTCATTCAAGAGGGAGGTTTATATGTATAATACATGCATAACATTGTAAAGGAACACTGACAAATTTAGAGGTTAATAATGTTATGAAGTAAATAGCGGGAACGCAGCGAGCAGCTAGTATGTTATAAACAAAAAACATTTGTATTAATGCATATAGTAACATAGGCTCTATTTTTTAATAGCAACCCGCCACAGATAGTCGCTATCGTTAGTCAATAATTATTATTAATCTCAGGCACTAGTCTCTCAACAAATTTAAAAAAATCAAATGTGAATATACAATTTAATTAGAAATGCATGAGAAAGTGAACTATAATTATGTGAATATTGTAAAATTGGAATAAAAAGGCTTTTTTATTTTATTACTAGTCTCTCGCAAAACAGCAAAATAGTTTCTTCAGTTTATGTCGCTGTCAGTCGCAGCATGTAATACTACACTGGTCCGCAATAGAAGCAGTGAGGTCCAAGACAAGGCTATCTGGTACATTGTTGCCATTAACCCAAGGTTCTACCCTGCTATTTTCAGCAATGATTATTTATTTTGTAACATACAACATATCATAATATAACAGATGGCTGACGCTGCTGCTCTCTCAAGAGTTCGCGCTGCCCGAGGTGGAGCGGATCTGGGACAGCCTCTTCTCGGATGCTGACCGCTTCGATATGCTGATCAACACGTGCTGTGCTATGATCGTGTACGTATCTTGAACAGTGCACTGATAACCATTATTAAAAGTTTGGTAGATTATATAAAAAAATATTAAAGACAATCCACGTGATAGTCAAGATAACTCTTTATCCAAGTGATAAACTTGTGTTGTAGATACCGCGTTACCTTCCCATAGTGTGAATAAGGAGTGATAACGAGTCCTATAAGCAGCTGTATAGCTGTATTTAGTGGATAGTTTTTGCTTTAACAGTAGTAATGTTTGCAGGTTGGTGCGCGACTACCTCCTAGAAGAGGACTTTTCGACAAACGTGAAGATGCTCCAACACTACCCTCTGAGCGACGTTTCCATGATCATGACGAAAGCTGTTCAGATACAACTAATGCAATAAATACAATAAAAATGATAATAATATATAATATATGTACTAACTTCATATACTTTTCCTTCAATAGGAGCTTGAGGAACTCTAAAATTCATTTATCTTAGTGTTAAAAAATATATTTTAGTCAAGGATATTATTAAGTTAAGTTGCGAAATGTTTCAGTAGACGAGTCCTATTAGGGTTAACTTGTTAATGTTTCCAAATTGTTACAAAAATCAGTGTCGCCCCAAGAGGGTTTATTTAATCGTGTAAGCAGGTAGCCATGTTGTGTAGTCTCTACTATTATAATGAATGTGTTAGTTTTAGAATCCACAGGCACATCACTTATTTCAAGTAACAATTTAAAACTGTGTAAGAATTTAGGAATCTTGTATTCTATCGTATCGTACTTAAAGATTCTTGAAATTCGAATTTATAATACCGTTGACAATGTCCAAATTTGGAAAAAGTACAATAAAATTAAGAGTGTAACTAAAATCTCTATTTTGTAATAATTTAAAACCCCCTATTTTGTAACAATTTATGACATCACATAGATCACTTTAAGGATAGTATATTTGCATGTTTTATGTCAATTATTTTAGATTTTAGGTAATATTTTAGTTAACGAATTTCAATCTTAATGTTATATGAACTTATTTACTGTAGTTTAAGTATTGTGACAGGGCAATGAGACAATTTTAAAGATAATGCATTTCACGTTTGTCTATGTTTGTATATTTACTGTATATTTTATTATATAAAGTGTATAAAATGTTCAAGTTTTTGGTAGTCAACGAAAAAAATTTAATGTTCCAGAAATGGTATGTTCATTAGAGGTGAAAATATTTTTATAAAATTGTTTTAGTTATAGAAGTCATAGTAATAGTATGCTCTAATAAGATAGTCCTCAGATGGACTGACGACGATATGTGTGTTCTGTCTAACGTGCCGATTGGTTTTCCTAAAATTATCATGTCTTTCCAATTATATGTAACTCTTTTCGCTGTATCTGTGTATGAGTGACTAAAATTGCCCGCGATAGCTTGGCCTAAAATAAATTTAAAAAACGCTGGTTACTCTATACAAACCATTGTTTTTTTTTAAGTAATAGTATTCTCTCAAACATGCTCGGAAATTTGGCCTTTATTTTGACCTTCTTCGAGATAAATCTAGATCTGGCAAAAGTTGTATGAAAATCCATTACTATCGTGTTTAGATAAAGTTGTCGTGTAATTTAAAAATGGAATCTTATACTCCGAAACATGGCAACCAAGGAGGTAAAATGTGTAACTCAGCCAAGGTTTTATTAAAAATTCGAACTGGCTTGCAAAACTAAATGCAGTTTATTGAAAAAAAAAAACACAAAATCTCAACGCAAGACGAACGTTTTTTTCATTGTTAGTCGTAATTGTATTTTGCATAATGAGTCCAATACACGTATAGTACTGCTTAGTTTTCATTTCCTCGCAATTTTTTGAGAAAAGTACTATGCAAGCCTTTGCCACAATTATGCATTGATGGACTTATGTACTCAGACAGACGGTTTCGCCTCGGCCCACATTTACACTTTCGTACGTACCTATTATGCTGGCCGCTGCAGTAATGTACTATAGAGCATGTACTTACTAAATCATAATAATATTTATGTATAACTAGCGGCCGCCCGCGGCTCCGTTCGCCCCGGTACCGTTCCCGTTGAAAAAAAAACATACTGGACCTCCACAAAACATTCAAGACTAAAATCAGCCAAATCGGTCCAGCCGTTCTCGAGTTTTAGCGAGACTAACGAACAGCAATTCATTTATATATATTAATATTAAGATAAATGTGTGGTCGAAATACTATTTAAATTAGTTTATTCGTAATAGTTAGGGAGGCGAATAGGGGAATTTTCGGAAATACTCGAGCGTGGCAGTTTAAGATATGAGAGATACCTTAGACCTAATAGAAAAACCTTGTAAAGTATTTAGCTCTATATGTAGTGACGCGCGCCTAGGATAGACGATCAGATTAGTAAAAAAAAATGGATAGTCTGAAATACTCGAGCGCGTCAGATTTAGATATTGGGGGTCGATTTTAGTGTTTAAAGACTAAATTTAACTAATCTGACGATAAGTCCTTGACGCCGCCGAGTTATAGGGTCGCGAACTTGTAAAAAAAAAACGTTAATCCGGCATTCTCGAGCGCGATTTTTTTTTTTTTTATTTTGAAGAATATAATCTAAAACTTACTAAAAATACAAAATCTGCCGTTTTCCGCATGACCGGAAGTGTGGAGGAGCCATTTCGTCTTCCTAGGAACGCGTTACGGCATATAAGTCGCGAACGATACATTTTACAAAAAAAAAGTTTAAACGTTGGTTGTATTTATCGCTTTATTGTCATTCTTAAATTCCCCATTTTATCAAGGAGAAAGAAAGGAAAAAAAAGAAACCAAAAAACCTTTTTCGGTCAGATTAAGAGAACCCACCCACATTTTTGTCAGATTAAAAAAATATGCTTTCAGGATACCGAGATAAACCTCCCCTATGAAAATCTGACGCGCTCGAGTATTTCAAAAAAACTTTTTTTTTTTGCATTTTCAAAAATTCATCGTAACTTATCGTCACGCCGAAATCGTCAGTTTTTTTAAAGGGAGCTTCCTTGGGGCCTACTTAACACCCCTTCCGAAAATCTGACGCGCTCGAGTAAATTTTTTTTTTTGCATTTTTGACTACTTTATATGCCTACACCCACCACGCAAACCGGCAGATTAGTATACCATTGTTATCAGAGGTACTCGGGGTATACGTAGAATGAATATCTGACGCGCTCGAGAATGCCCAAGTAACTGTTTTTTTTAACATTTTTGAAAAACCGTACACGCCAAACCCACCGCTAAAATGGTTTTTGCCATAAGAGCTTTTCTTTTCGAAATTACTTTATCTTTCGATTTTGATAGGTCTCGACGGCGCCGTTGAATTACGCCATTTAGCTACCTCGCCTCCCTAACTATAATGTACTTATTCCTGTTTTATAATAAGTGGTGTAATGTAGTGAAAGAGTAAATATCTCATGTAAATTATTAATATAAATTGTGTCTGATGTTTGTGTAGGTGTGTTAAAAGGATATAAATGATAATTTGCATCTTCTTTAGAAAGTGTGCCTACTATTCATATCACGCAAGAAGCATTTCAGTAGAATGTGTTCATAATTTAACAAACTGTTTAGTAAAGTTCAATTAAGTTCTAATATGGTTTTATTATCACCTGAATCTGTGTCATTGTCTGCTAAACTTAGCAATATAAGTGAGCCATTTTTTTAGTAGTAATCGAATGTATTTATTTTGTAGTTGGTTTCATGCTGTATTTTAATTTTATTTTGGAAAATGTATTAGCTAGATACTTAGATCCTCATTATTTATTCGTAATGATTGCGATGATAAAATCTAAAATGAAATTTTTCATAGTTCGCCTGTGCCCCTGAAATGTGCAATGTTTTTTGGTAACGTTACCAAGCTTGTTCTCATAGATTATACTTACGACGAATAATTAGTACCTACTTAATGTTGTTTTATTTCATGATCTACCTATCTATCTGGACGTCGTTTCTTGACGGTATAATTCATGATTTGAGTGATTCCTATAATGAGCATTGATACAGGATGAAGGTAATGTTGTTGTTGTTCAATGGAAATTGATTTTAAGTTAGAAATTAGAGAAGTGATCAAATCATCTGATCGTATTTATTCGATAGGCCGGCAACACACGTCCGTTTTTGTGTCAGACTTTTTTAGCGTTAGCAATAAAATAAAATGTTTAATCAATTTTTGTGCCATATTTTCAAGTACTTCTTGCCGTGAAGCAGCATGACTGTGTTTCTGTTTGTAGATGCCGGTAAACTTACTGGCACGTTCGGCTGAACATCTGTATGCCTCATCCTTAAGTAGATGGACGCAGGGCAGTAATATGTATATATTTTTCAGCTTCCCTGACTAACAATTTTGGCCGAATTATCAGTCATTGTTCTTGAACTACTAGATAAAACTTCCCATTCGACAACTAAGCATATTTTGTAAGCTTACACGCTGGCAAGTACTAACTGGCAAGCCTGAAGACTAGAGTCTAGTGCCTTTTTGGATCAATCGGATTGAAAAATCAGAGTGCATTGCCGGCCTAAGGCCTTAAGGATTTCGATTGACAGGCTGTTCGCCATGTGTTGCATTTATCATTAAAACACCGAATTCGCATTTAAAGATTTATTATAAATAATAATTATTACAATGTCATCGATTTGTACATACTCATTGATTGACAATAATATAATAGAAAGTAAAGATTTTATACAAATATAATGTCATTTTAGTTTATACATAATAGCTAGGTAGGTAATAACATTTTAATATACCTATTGGAAATAAGAAAAAGGTTCACATATAATTTTAAAATTGAGTGTCACAATCAAGAAAGGTATAGGGTTTTCTTTCTATTTTTAAAGTTTCCATCAAAGCTTTTAAGAGCTACGAGTACCTATAATACTACTAATTGAGTTTAATATGAACCCCTAATGCCAGTATTTTACTTATGAATAAAAAACTTTATTAAGGAACATATTTTCATCAATTGGAATACTAACAGGACATACATAAATCACATTTCTACACATAAAACTACACTTGTATGTTTGTACATAAGCCGATGAGGTACTAACAATTATTGGCCCAATAAAAATATATAATAAAATGTATATCGGTTCGTTCCTAAGCACCGATCTGTGAGATACGGAACGTCACTGTATACACATTGAATGAGTTAAAATATAATTAAATAAAAAAACATTTTGTGCCCAAATAAACACGTAAGTTTGATATAAAAACAAACAGTCAATAACTATTATTAGAATAACTAGATAAGACATGTACTGTTTGGGGCTCATTGAAAAGATACAACATCATAATAAAATATCAATATTATACCTAGATGGTGTGAATCGGAACTAGTGCTATTATTAAGAATCATATCGTGTATTTAGCTATTTTATTGAAAACTACTTATAAATGGACCTAGGACACATTGCGATGACATTTATTTAATAACAAGCTTTTTAATTAGACTAAAAATAATGCAAAGCCACGCCACGGTAGGAACTGTAGGTAGTGGGTAGTGTCAGTAGGGCATGCATACTAACCTTAGCGTCCGTCCGCCTAACCTTTCAATCGAACTTGTAAAAAGTGGAAATGCTCCACAAGTTATCACACGATGCGCACTATTCGAAAATAGTTCCGTCGGGATTAAATTATCGAATATTTCTTTACTTATATCGTACAATGCTTTGTTACCTACCGCGCTGCTGCAATCTCAAATGTGATTCATCTCCACAACATAATCGATGTTCACAACAAATCGTCTACATAAATAAAAACCAAAGTCAAAAATAAATCTGTATAACAACATAGTAACGCAGATATCCTAACTATGACCTCTCTAACTATACCTAGCTACCCTATAGATGCTGTTTCACACATTCGGGAATTCTCTTGGGTCAAATCTATTCACGTTCCGCTGCCTCAACTAGCTACGTACGTATCCTACACTCAGTCTGAGTGATCATTCCGAATAGGATGGTGGTGGTGGCTTTGTGATGAAGCTAACACTGTCTGCAATTTCCTTTGCAAAATATCTGACGTTTGTTAAAACGATACAATTTGTTTATTCACAATAGTTGTTACTTAGTCACTATCCAATTCAATAAGAATGCAAAAACGATAAGCACCGGATAATCGAAAGCGAACAACACAGTCTTATAGATACAATAACATGTATAATAGGGATAGTAAGGTACATTACTATTATATAAAGTGACGCTAACGGACAACTAAGACATCGACTGTTGAATAACATGGGTTCGATACAAAGTACTGGACGCAAGCATGATGTACAAAGCTATATTTCAAACTAACATCCAACATACATCTATTACAATGTTTATATGTAAGTATAATTATAATTTACTACACATGAACGCTGAAGAGAATATTGGCATGCATTCAAAACTTACGTCGACATTAATCATTATTTGAAATAGCACTGAAACAGCTACCATTACTGATATCTATCTTTGAAGGAAGTAGATTTCTTTATATAATATTATTTCACCTTATTTATTAGATATAGTATCGGCTTAAAACAGCATTCATGGTACCGTACCAATACCAATGGAGACACAAAACCAATGCTCTCATTATTTACAGTCAATGATATATTCAAAACTATGATAAACTGTGTAAGGATTTGTAATACTTCGTTTTTATAAATAAACATATAAAAATATACATTATAATTATACAAGTAATTTAATGATTATTCAACACAGAGTTAACTTTAAAAGTAACAGATTTTAAATAAATTATCCATTATTATGTAATGATATTTCAAAATTGTTTTTGTATAAGTAATTATATTAAAAATGAGCCACTTCGGTTTTTTAGTTCAAAGTCACTATGATAAGTTTAATTTATTGAACAATTTCTCATTTGAACTTTACGTTAATAATATATCTGCCTGGTTCTCGTGACCTTCATGAGATTCTCAATAGACAGTTATTAATTCAGACGGCCACAGTTAGCAAAACATACCTATTCAAATATATTGGAAGAAATTGAAAGCTCCTCAATTCTAATCACTCGAAATCCCTTCGGACTAGCTAAACAAATAAATACTTTCTTATTTGTACCCTAAAGTTTGAATAAACTTAGCACATAAAATTATCAAAAACTTAATTTTAACAAATTCAAAACCGGAGAAGTAACTTAGCGAGCGCGCTTGCATTCTGAACCAGTGAGTGAATACAATCAAATGCCTATGCATTGTATTAGCGCCGCCAACTTATCTCTTCAGTTCAGTGACACACAACTTATCTGTTCAGTTGATGGTGGGTGCCTCTCTAAGCCTGCGCCAAACCTACATATATGTGCGACATGCCACTGGAATGCGGTATTTGTACTGTTTCTAACCAAAGCCTATGTTAGCAAGGAAATAGTGAAACGCTTATGGTTTTCGCATGTTTGCCTGCGTGCGTCCCACTATGCCACCATTCATTCGTGGCACTGTCGCAAAGTACCTAAATTTCGCAAAACTAGCTGCACGTCAATATAAGCACCAAACTGCCTTTCAAGCGCCCGGCAGAATTATTTTTGCTATTCACAGCTGGGTACGCATCGCCTACCACCGACACCGAATAAACTTATGGATGGTCATTGACGAGAAATTAAATGGCGTCTTTAGATATTCGCGAAACAGAGGGCTTAGCGATGTTGCCTTTCTAGTCGTTAACGCTAGGAGAAACGTAACAAAATCTAGGTATAATATGACGGATGCTTACGATAAGTCTAGCGCGAGGAAGCATCTGTCATTTGTATAAACTATTCGTTTGTCATAGAAACTGTTGAAAGACTTGGCTTAGAGGCTGAACAGATAAGGAGGTGTCTACAGTTCGGCTGGCGTAACTTGGTGCGTCTGAAGTGAGCTGTTCGATCGTAAATAGCCAATGACTGATGGAAGATTGGCCAAACGGCTAGCTTCAGAGCCGCCGAGTTACGCCAGCCGAACTGTATGTTAGGGGTGATGGATGCGTGTGTGTAGAGCATGCGGGTAGCACCGGGCTCGTTTACTGGATGATGCAGCACTTGCACTTGTGCTTCTTGTTGATGGTGACGCGCTCGGGCTGCTGCGCCACGGGCGGCGCGCATCGCGTCACGTCCACCGCGCCGCCGCCGCCGCCGCCGGTGCCGTTGGCCTCGCCGACACCGTTCTTGGTGCCGTTCATCGGCTTGCTCTGCAGCACTGGACTAGCAGCTTTGGTCTGCAGCGGAGCGGCGTTAGCCTGAAATACATTTATACATTTTAACTTTCATCTAACACACATACGTTTGTTCTTATTATTTTGTATTCGGTTTTAAAGCATGTCTAAAAGTTCGATTCTATAATGATGAGCCTGTAGTATCCCAATGCAAGGAATGTCCTTATCAAAATTCGTTTAATCAGTTACAAGGACGCGAAACGCAGCTTTCGTAGCGCAACCCTATATGTCTGGTAGCCCAAACTAATCAGAGCTAGTACTATAGGAACCAGCGGTGCTTTTCCTAGAATAAAATTCGTTGAAGCGATCGCTGAATCCGTTGTGAGTATTCGATTTGGCCTATACTACTTTAAAACAGAAGCACTCACTGGTGGTTTATAGTGGTAGCGGCCTCGCCTTCCAATCCTAAGGTCGTGGGTTCAAATCCAGTCGTGCAACAATAAGTTAAATGAGGCTTCCAACACAGAAGGCAGAGCTACTACCAATTGAGCTGTAAGGTCTGTCAAAGTACGTTGGTTGGTTGTGATAGGAGAGACTCACGATGAGATTGTTCGCGTGCTCCTTGCTGGCCTTCTCGTGGATGATGAGTGGCTCGGCGGCGGGCGCCGGCGTCGGCGTCGGCGTGATGGGCTTGCCGCCCTTGATGAGCGACACTATCTCGTCAGCCTCGCGGCTCAGGTCGCCGTCTGGCCGGAACGGGTTGTCCCATCCGCTCTCCGTGCTGGAAACACAAGCAAATATTACTCATGGATCACATTACAATTTATTTTTTAGAATAGATAGCTAGGCATTTCGCTGCCATCACACCTGATTGAAAGTGAGGATGCAGCCTAAGATGGAATATGCTTAGCCATAATCCACCTCTTCACTCTTGCCTTGAAAAATCCCAAATTATAGCGTTCCGGAAATACAGACGCCGGTACAATTTTAGAGATTGATTGTGGACCGCGCACGACTTCGTTCACTCTCTTTCTATACAAACTTCAACCCCCGCCGCACCTTTTTAAGGGTTTAGGTTCAACAATCAACCAGGAACCTACCCTCCAACTTTTATAATCGTAAATTAAGGCTGAGCGTGGATTTTCAGTCAGTAACGCAAAGTTTTATAAATTTAAATTTCGTGTGAAAAAGATTTGTTTCGCATTAAAATACCCGCGGTAACATTATCTAGTAGGCATTTTCATAAAAAGTCCCCGAGAACTGGTGGATCCAGCTAGCGTACCCTCTCTCTCATCTACTAGGTATGTTTAAAAATCATGGTATTGAACAGAACTATCCATAGCTCAATTTAATCGAAAGAACAATGATCTGATTTAAATACAATGTAAATATCAATTGCTTTTGCTTTTAAAAAATCTAATTTGAAATGAGCATGCACAGTAGAACAATGCCATGTTTGTGTTCAATTGGTTCATTCATAATGAAGCAATTGAACACAATGTACGGTCTGCCGCATACTTCATCAATTGCCTATGTTAAGAATCCGTAGCAATTTTCGTAATGAGAAAAGGTAGATGAGACCTAACGTTGAGCGGTTGCTTACCCTATAACAATTTTATTATTCACACGCCGCTTTGGTGATATTGCATTGCATCAAATAAAAAAAAATCGGTTGTCTGTAAAATCAGTTTACTGACGATAGTTGAACGTGACAACGTTAATGGAAACGCCTCAGAGCGAGGTAACGCCGCATGACGTCATGTTTTTTCGTGCGTGCAGCCGGCTCCATCGAATTATAAGACGTTGTCACGTCCAAAACAAATATTTTTTGATTTGATTTGGACATCGTCAATGACTCTGACGCAAAGATAGGCTTCAAATGGCAGTAGTTGTACCGGCACTACTGCGATACTACTACTGTGCTACTACTGTATGCGCCACAACATATTTCAAGTTTTATATTGCGTTCAATATCTAGATTACGTACGTGGGGAATGCAACCCCGGAATATAATTTAAATCCCGGTATTTGCGGAATCCCGCAGGGTGGACTTAGACCTCGGAAAACAATCGTAATTAAGATTGAAGATTTACATTTTAAATGTATGAGCCATATAAAATGTATGAGGCATTATGCACCTCTCGGACATCTATTTCTGCGAATCAGTGAAACGCTGTTAAGTATGACAGCCATTATGACAGCATTTCACTGATCGCCATCTCAGATCGCTTAGATGAGCGCAATGCTTAGCTGGGGAAATTTAGTAAACACGTGCGGGATGGTAATTTCCTTTGCCGAGGTTACCCCAGTGGCCTCGAACCGTGCGCGCATCGCTTAGCACGTCATAATCATTACATTAGCCAGTGCTAGGGCTATCTGCTGTAATCCCGCATGATTTTCGACCGACATTTTCCCGCAAAATGTATGCAGGATAAATAAATATATTAGATTGGGATTGCATTCTCTGCATGTACGTAACTGCACCGTTTATGTTATGCCGAAGGACGGCCCGGCCTTGCCCTTGGCCTCGAATGACGCATCAAAATCAATTGCTCGGCTCACAATGTGCATTTACTTTAGCAGCACGACTCGGCTAGCATAAAGACTTTCGATGCATGTTTATTTAAAGTGATCTGTGATATATTTGATTCTAGTAGGTAGGTACAGGTGCCTTGTGTGTAAGATGAGAGCTCGAACATAACAATTCTGATTTATCCGAATTGACCGGTGCAGAATGAGGCAAAACGTTGGGAAATTCCTAAATTTACCGGGAAACAAATACAAATCTGATGAGCAATCTTTGAACTTGCAAGGTGGTTTCAAGATATGCAGGCACAGTGACATAATCCAAGGAAGAGACGACACACTGCGTGACAACTAAAGGCCTGCGCACACCTAGGTCGCTGGCGATGGCGATCAGTGAAACGCTGTCAAATATCGCTGTCTTGGACAGCGTTTCACTGATCGCCATCGCCCGCGGCCTAGGTGTGCGCAGGCTTTTAATAATCGCATGAGAACGTGTATCAATGTGCTAAGCATGTGTTAACATTGTATTAGATGAAGTCATTAGTAGACATATAGCTAAACACCAATGCACATGGTGCCTGTGCCGTGCACATTATACAAAACATGTTGCGTTATATTCGTGACAATATTTTTATGACAGAGAGACATAACGATCGTTTTCTAAAGGTAAGAAAATATGTGTCAAGTGCACGAATGGAGCCTCTTTAAGGCGAACTTTAAGTCCACCACCACACTTGGTTCGAAAGAATCAGTGATACGATAAGAAGAAGAAGTCCGATAAAAATAAATGTGGGTTTTACAACAGAACCCTTTCACCACACTATTTCAAAAGAACGAGTGTCACGAGAAGAAGAAGAAACCCGGGTGCACTGGTATTAGGTAGCTTATTCCCAGAACAGTTGCAAGTCTTTACGGTGACTGGGCCCATAACCTGGTCCTTACCTAGTCTGCCTGTTGTACAGCCCGTGGTCGGCCATGTCTTGAGCCGCGTTGGACAGCAACGTCGCGTAGTAGACGTGCGTCTCTTGTGCTGGAGGCGGCGACAGGCACTGAGGTCGTGCCCCTTGGTAGAACGAAACGCGGACCTTCGAACGCTCCGAACTGAAACAATCAAAATACATTCTTAGTAGCGCATGGAAACGTTTCAGCCAAGGACGTTATCATACTTTTATATTATAAAGAGGAAAGATCTGTATGTCTGTATGCATCTAAACTCAAAAACCGATTTCAAAAATTATTTCACCATAAGAAAGAATAAGATAGCTATTGCGTCGCACGAATGTAACTTAGGAAACAGTAGGCCTATCACAAGCTCTGTCTGGCTCTGCCTCTGGTTTTGAGTTTGTGTCTAAATTTTTCCACCCGTGCGAAGAGCCGGGGCACGTCGCTTGTTTTTTATTGATGTTTAGTCCTCATTACTTTATCTTTATAATGGAAGCAAAAGTAATTTAATTTTAAAAATCTATATTTATAAAAGAAAGTCGTGTTAGTTACACTATTTATAACTCAAGAACGGCTGAACCGATTTGGCAGAAAATAAGTGGGAAGGTAGCTTACAACCGGGAGAAGGACATAGGATACTTTTCATCCCGAAAAAGCAACGGGAACGGGGTGTTACGGAAACGGGCAAGCGAAGCCGCGGGCGCCCACTATTTATAATATAAAGTAGTATGCGCAAAATTATAAATAAGGTTTTCGGTGGTTTGGCATTCGCTTTTTTTTAACGTTCAGACAGGTAGGCAATGATCCCCGAACTAGAAGAATAAGGAAGTCTGTATTGTTACTAGTATAGTATTATCCTATCTGTGGTATTGTGGATTGATTAAGGGTGGATTGGATACACAGGACCCTAGAGATTCAAAACATCATACATCAAAGCAAATTCGCTGACTAAGCCAGTTTTGAAAAAAAAAAACGCACATCAGCGAATAGATGTCGCTAAGCACAAAATAATGTAGCAGTTCCACCACACTTCTGCCGCTTGAATTAGTTCTAAACATCTCATTGATGGTCTTATTCGAATGAATTGGAAGAAATCGGCGAATCAAACGCAAATTCCGCGGCCTCTCAGTTCGAGATTGCTACCCGATTGAATTCCTGTATTTATAGCTAGACGCAAACTCGTACTACTTTGTACTTTGAGGCAAATGGCATCGCTTGCATCCCTTCATCACTGAAATGGCTAAAGTATCTAAGAAGGTAGAAAGGTGAAAGCTTTTCTTTGAGAAAACAAATTAAGAACTTTAGTATCTGCCACCGTAATGCGCGTGGGTAGTTCTGGGTTCTTATTTAGCTGACTCAGTGTTCAGCCATCTCCAATCAAGTCAGTGCCAGTGGTCCAATCTCAACAAGAACATGTTCCCAGGGTTAATGAGTCAGTCTTGATTGACAGTTTGATTGTGAGTGATGGTATTGCCATTTGCAGAGTCGTTTTATGGCTGTACCTGGCAGGTAATAATGCGATGACACACTGGGATTATAATATAAAATGGTTTGGCAACATAGAGCTTATAGTCGTAATGTGCAATGTCACAGGAAACCGGGTTTTATCTCGCAATTTGCTCTCGTTGACCTGCTGCTATAGAAATATGTAAATGTGACGTTTGCAATTTCACAACACAACAAAACCGGCCATCAACTGTACCTACTCGGTCACACACATGTAGATCACCAACAAATTACAGGTTTATTTTTTCCGAGGTTTGTTATTTTCAAGGTTTTTTGAATTGAAATTGTAACTTTAACAATGAGGTAGGTGCCTCACCTAGCTAGTAGGTAGCTAGCACGACAAATGATTTATTTAGCACAACCGCCGCGCTGGCCGGTGATAGTGTAACAATAATGAAAGTATTGCCATATAACGGTACCTCTGTTTTGTTATTTTTACTGAAAATCTAAAGCAGAGTTCAACTTACTGATGCTTGAGCTCAATAAGAGCGCAGAGTTTTAGTAGTTTATGCTCAAACTGAGAGTACATTTTTGTACAAAAAATATAATACGTAATTTATCAAAGTAAGTACCACTACTGGTACAATACAATAAGTAAACTTATCAACTTTATTATTGCATGATCTTTAAGTTTTAACCCAGTTAACCATTGCAATCGTGCTACATTACCGTGAAAGTTTAACATTGTATACATTCTAGTGCCGCCGACTGTACCATAGGTACGAGTCAGTTTGATCACCTGCAATGTATTGAATTACTATCATATGGGTTTGTTATATAACTGATAAACAATATTATCAACGAATGCAAAATCAGTAGCGCACTATTATGTAGGTATACGAGTATAAGTATATAATATACTATATACCTAGTTATTTTAGAATCGAATACGAATCATGTTATACAGTTAGGTACTTACATCTATACTATTACTTCTTCAGTGTCTATACTAAAGAACCTAAATAGTTCGAAAAATATGTGTCAAGTGCACGAAAGGAGCCTCTTTGAGGCGCACTTAAAATCCTTTCACCACACTTGGTTCGAAAAAATCAGTGACACGATAAGAAGAAGAAGAAGTGTCTATACTAATATTATAAAGAGGTAAAGTTTGTGAGGTACCTAGTAGATATCTCTGGATCTACTGAACCGATTTTGAAAATTATTTTACCGATAGTAGGTAAGCCACGTGTTTTGTAAGTGTGATAGGCTATATTTTACTAGCGACCCCCTCGCTCCGGCTTCACACGGGTCTAATTTAGGAAAAAACCGGCAAGTGCGAGTCGGACTCGCGCACTAAGGGTTAGATAGATAGATAGATAGAAAATTCTTTATTGCACTAAAACAAAAAAATTGCATTGTACATAGGCGAACTTAATGCTAGAGAGCATTCTCTTCCAGTTAACCTTTGTGTAATTCGGACATTCTTAGCGGGTTCCATGCCATTATCTATAAAAGCGGCAAAAAAATCATGTCTGTTGTATGGAAGCACCCTTTAAATATGTATATGTTTTATTATTTTTAAAGTGAACATACAACTACATACATCCAATTTATGTGAATATTTCAAGCGCCTATCTGTTCCCGTTATCAATATAGGACAAAAACGAGCAAAAAATCACACTGTTGTATGGGAGCCACGTTAAATATTTTTATTTTACTATGTTTTTAGTACATATTTGTTGGTAGGAAAGAAATACATGATCTGTAAAAATGTCAACTGTCTATTACGGTCCATGAGATACAGCCTGGTGACAGACGGACGGACAGACGGACAAACAGTGGAGTGACCCTATTACAAGGGTCACGTTACCTTTTGGATACGGAACCCTAAAAATGCGCTGAAAATGTAAAGTCACTGCCTTTAAATTTATCCACCCGTGCGAGACCGGGGCGGGTCACTAGTTGTGCTCGCATATAAACAAACACGGAGGCATGAGATCATCCTTGTTGGATAAATACCTATCTATTGTGCTAGGTACATATACTTTATTTACATAAGTTGTATCGTACAGACAGTAGGATCAACCTAACAGACGGTAGGTATGTACGAGTAGTAATATTGTGGGTAAGGTAGGTTCACAGCTATTTTTTCAGACTTCGGCCCGCTTCCACTCCAAATATTGCTATGCCCTGAACATTAGGGCCTATTATGTATTCACCATTTTTAACTTTAAGACCTCGCCATGTAACATAATAATTGCAATAAATATAATGAGTACTATTTGTTGCGTGTGGTGGTTTTAGTTCATGAATATTTTTTGGAAAACACCTCCCGCGTAGAAAGGGAATTATTACGCCTCTACCTGTCAATTCTGTGATACATTGTGATTACGACAGTGCCACCTTCGAATTTAATATTTAAAATACATTATATTAATTACTGTTTTTGTAGGTATTGTTAGCGACATTTTTCATCGACCGATGAACACTGAAACCAGTAGGCCTACCACAAGCTCTGTCTGGCTGTCTCTGGCTCTAGTTTTGAGTCTGTGTGAGTGCTCACCAGTGGATTAAACTGTGTGTGTCGTTAAAACGTAGGATTTATTTAGCCAACAATTACACAGACTCAAAACCAGAGCCAAAGACAGAGCTTGGGGTAGACCTATAATCTTGTACTTAAACATTTTAAAACCACAACATATAGGCATTACATTTTTGAAATAAATCCGGACATTCTGAGTACCTGTATTCAAAAAAAGCAGCCAAGTGCGAGTCGGACTCGCCCATGAAGGGTTCCGTAGCACGACAAACTACAAAAACCTTTATATTATGTTACTTGATGTAACATAATAAGGTTCTTGTAGTTCGTCGAAAGGTAAATTGCGGTTTACGGTTTATGACGTATAAAAAAAAAACTACTGACTAGATTTCGTTCAAACCAAATATCGTTGGAAGTTTGCATAGTAATGTACAACATATATTTTTTTTAGTTTTATCATTCTCTTACTTTAGAAGTTAGAGGGGGGGGACCAACTTTTTTCCACTTTGGAAGTGTCTCTCGCACAAACTATTCAGTTTAGAAAAAAACGATATTAGAAACCTCAACATCATTTTTGAAGACCTATTCATAGATACCCCACACGTATGGGTACAATGAAAAAAATTTTTTTGAGTTTCAGTTTCAAGTATGGGGACCCCCGAAATTTATAGTTTATTTTTTATTTTTAAGTAAAAAACTTAATGCGGTTCACAGAATACATCTACTCGCCAAGTTTCATCAGTCTAGCTTTTAAGGTTTCGGAGAAAAATGGCTGTGACATACGGACGGACAGACAGACAGACAGACAGACAGACATGACGAATCTATAAGGGTTCCGTTTTTGCCATTTGGCTACGGAACCCTAAAAAGCCTACCTACCTGTATTAAATAAATAATTCTTAGATCCTATGCTAGGAAACGGCAGACGAAGTAGTCGGTACCTCTAACCTACGCATTACGTAACCTTATGTCATAGCAATAATGTCTCAATTTAGTCAATTTATGAGTTCATCAGAGGCGCCCGGCGCCTGACGCCCTTTTTGTCTTGACATTGATTCGCGACTTGGCGACGCAACTATCTAGGTCCCCACGATGCACTGCGCACTGCACATACTCACACTCAATAAATAATTAAGTTTAATGAACATAAGTAATCGGCTAGCGTGGTATGGACATGTTATGAGGAGAGAAGAATGTCATGTGACGAAAAGAGTGTTAGGCATGAATGTTGATGGATATCAAAGTAGAGGTAGGCCTAAGAAAAGATGGATGGGTTGTGTGAAAGATGATATGTCCAAGAAAGGAGTGAGTACTGTATTGAGATGGCGAGTGATAGGGGAGAGTGGAAGAAAAATACATGTTATGCCGACCCCACCTAGTGGGATAAGGGCAGGAAGAAGAAGAAGACTGTGCAGCTACTTAGCACGAAATAAATACTCTCTACATACGTAGATTTTCAAGGGGACAATGGAGCAAGTCTAACACAGTACGCGCACCGGCTATTTATCTCTGTCAAGTTACAGCTACAACTCTTTTGGTAAAGATTTTATGTTGCTATTTATTATAGGTTTTGGATTGTATTATTGTCTAATGAAATTCTTGGTTAATAAGATTGTATTATTGGTTAATAAGTTACACGTCCCATATGGGGGATATGGAAGTGAAATCAACACAATAAACATCTCTCATTTATAAGGCTTGACACTTCTAGACGCTCACTAAAAGCTCATTGTCATTTTCATTCCAACAAATAGAGATGGCAACAACATAAGCGGCCTGAGAATATGAGCCGTTCAAATCAATTGATATCGCTCTCATATCATTCGAAAATGAGTTCAAGACCCGTTTCATAACAAAATAACTGGTTTAGTATTGAGCAACATTTCGACATTCGCCTTGCAAGATGTTCGCGGTAAAGCGCGCGGCAAGCAGTGTACATCACATTGAAGGTGATTCCATAATGCGCGTAGTTAGTACCTACCTAGAGATGTAGCGGCTATTCGTTGTTATTCAAACTACTCCAGAATTAGGTAAGACCGAACCGACAGCCACATCCTGACCACAATCGGTATTTATCGTAAAGGTCTGCCACAGCCACAGCTAATAATGACCGCTACCTGCCTAGTGACAGTCATTGAAAATCTTCTTTAGCAAAAGATTTTTATAATGTCCCAAAAGATAAGAGCCGAGCGGGATTTGAACCCGCGATCTTAAGTGTAGTAAACACTATAAAAACAATAAAAATAATGGTATAGCAATACTATTCATATATTATTATTTTTTTTATACGAGTACAAAGGGTGTAAATTCAGCTTTTGCTGGAAGTACATCCAGCACTGATTTTAAATTTAACCCTCTCGGTTGGTTGTTCACCGAGGAATTTAAAGCAATAAGCGAGATACAAAAAGAACAATAAAAACATTAGAGTTGTAAAAACGGTAATCAGAACATTCAAATTAAATAGACATAAAAAAAAAATGAAACATATGAAGTACCTAATGTACCTATATGCCTATTTCACATCCAGATGGTTTAATTCGCTATTCAATTTATCGCCTAGCGTTTATTTAAACAGCGCCATTCAACTAATTGCCTGATAAAGAGCTTGCCTAGTCAAGTCGTTTAAAACCAAAAAAAAACAGAATTACCTAACCAAACCTTCTAAGTAAAAGTAGAATACCTAGTTGGAGTAGTAGTTAGATTTTTGTTTTCCGTAACTAAGTGATTTATAACAATCTGTCGAATATCATTTAAAGCCGTTAGTTGAATGTTAGTTAGGTTTTGTTAAGAGATCATACAAAAAACGGTAGGAACCAGGCCAGAGTTTGTTGCCTGTTCTTCTAGGCTTGGTCGCGTGGAACTGGCACCTAGACTTACCTAGCTTTAAGTCGTTTCAAAGTGATTCTTGTAATACAGCTGAATAAAAAATACTTTGTATTTAATGGCGAATTAAACTAGTTGGCTGCGACACACACATCAATATAAAAGTTGGTCGATCATTAAAAACGATCATAATCGAAGTTAAGCGCGCCTCACTCACAACAAACCAACTGCGAAGTAGGTTAATGTTCTTTGTATCCTGGGGGCTGTCAAGTTGTGCGCGGTCTATTCGGCATGCGATTTCAAATAGAGTCGTGGCCAAATTGAGAACTAACTTTTCGATATTTATATGGCAGCTCATCCCTTTCTGTCTGTCAGCATTTTGCATCATAAAAATTAATAGTACACTAGTTGTGATAGGATCAAAACGCAACAGACGCGCTATTGTATTGCCCATTAAACATAAAAGGTGATTAAGCACAGCAGCGCCCTCCAATCCCACGACGGCTCTCTTTCTGAACAGACTCTACGGACTTTTGTGCAAATGACCACATCACTATAGTGTCTACTATGTGTATAGTCTACTATGTATTGGATTGTCTGTAATCTTAGCTACTCTTTATTAGAGGATGACTATATTAGACGCCCACGAAGCTTTTAATGCCTACTATGACTGGGTTTTAAAAGACCTGTTTATACATAGTTTATACCATTTAGCTGCTTTGACACACTTGAAAAATCCATACTACCATACTAAGGGAGGATTTAACAATATTGGAGTAACACTATCCATCAGCTAAAAATATAAATTAGATACTGAAACTGACTTGTCCAAGCCCAAAAACTTGACCAAAAATTTGTTTAATCTGACGGATAGAGATACTTTGGAGATTGTAAAAGCTACCTCTTTCTAGGTAACGCTGCCAGACTTTCGGGCACATTGCCTGCGGTCAATGATATAAACTTTGATTTCTACCTGTAACACCTACAGGTGGAAAACAGAGTCATTATTAGTATTTCTGGCTTGTTCTTTTAAAATGTAGCATTACTTTTTTTACAAAAATGTTTCAAATACTGTTGTAAATAAATATTATTTAGATTTAAGTTTTCAAACTTATAGATAGCAGTGTCTTAATTCTCATGTTGCCAACTTTGAATATAAGCACAGAACATAATTTACTAATATCAGCTACCTTGAAATGCAACTTACCACATAGAGTCAAATCAAAGCATCTCAAAGGTTAACGCTTACAAATTGCTAATTTTATTTTGTGCAATAAAAAAAATTCTAATCTAAAGCAAAGAGTTTGTATTCAGTAGAATTGCAAGGATTACTTTGAAACTAAACTACACTATAACTTTTTATCATAGTTTTAACTTTTGTTTTATTCATAATGACATATATAAAAAAACACACTTAGAATGTTTGAAAAAAAATACAGGCACCAGTTTCTTGTGACCAAAGCCTAATCGCGCTTTTTAGTTATTAGTTATCTCAAAGCCCTGTCAGCACTTCAGTCAGTACCCATGTTAGACATTGTCCCAGACAGGTAAACACAACAGAAGTAGGTATGGGAGGTATCATATGACGTACCCGTCTGATATGTCAAACATAAAAGCCTATCCCAGCATGACATCAGCAATCAATGCAGTTGTTTGCCGTTCAATGTGACCCCTCGTCTTTACAATGTTTGTGCCCATGGAGCAAGCCTACATGGTGCATGGCCTTGGACCAAGCTCAGAGCCAAGTCAATTAAGCCCGCTGATGATATCCCTCTATTTTCGCCAAGTGGTTGATTCATATGTTTAAGGAATGTGTGATGTCAGATTTTTATATACATGTTTGCATTGTGGGTTTTATGAATGTAGGTGTTGCATAATTCACATAAATTCGCTTTAATTGGGCTTCATTCATTATGACATTGACTAATCTTCTTTAATCTTCTTTTAGCTATTACTAATGAGATGCATCATCAATAAAACAATGTCAAGGATTACATTTAAAGTTTCCCTTGTTGACAAACAGACTGAATAATCTAGACTTAATTGATTGTAATGTAAATATTGAACAGATTGTTATATAATGTAGCAATTTAGCTAAGTGATATCAGGAAAACTGGCACAAAATCAAGCAGGCCTATACCCAGTGGGTGATACCGGGCGGGCTGAGATGAAGGGTCTATGGTACCATGTCAATATGTTAGTAACCAAACTACCAATCAATAAGTGGGTCTTTGCACTTAAATTATTTCCAAATAAGGACCAAATTCCAAATAATAGATCATAAATGAATGTTGCGAAATAATGGTTGTGGTTTTCAAGATCCTCTATTT